>JARHVA010001605.1:1597500-2007500 GCA_037957365.1 Torreya grandis | reverse complement strand
TATGCCAATTCCAATCATATTTCCCTTCCTCTTATTTCTTTATTTTCTTCCTATGTAAGTGATCTAATTTCATGTTTCTTCTTATGTTCATTCATTTATTTTATTAAATTCATATCATACCTCGACCTTGATTAAACTAGTTTTCAAAATTGATCTATGAATTAAAAATTTTATAAAATATTCTAACACTCATCTCAAGCAATATTTTAAATAAAATTAACTTGATAAGTTGTTTTATCCATGAACAAAAAAGTAGATATAATCAAATAAACAAAAAAAACCATAAGGGTTTATTTAAAATTATTTGAAATTGAAAAGGATCATTGTGCAAGGGAAATAATTATTATATTTAATTATTTGATCACCCCATGCAAATAAGACAACAAAAATATTAATTTTTATAAGTTAATACCCATAGGTCTAAGTAGAAAAATTCAATGACAATAAATTAACAACAATAAAAGGTGTTGATTTTTTAAAAAACTAAGAACTACTACTATGATAATAAAAAAATAAATAATACTAAACCAAAATATAGGGAAAATATTTCAACCCTTAGCAAGCATCATAATAATAAATAAAAAAGTATAATAACATCTAACAATATATAATTCATTACCACACTAGTAATAAGCTTTGATTATAGGCCACAAAACATTTTTGATATTCCCTATTACATAAAAAAAAACATATACTAATGTAAGATTTAATCAAATGTATTGAAAAAATTTATTAAAGAGCTTAAAATTAGTTTTTTGTTTGATTAGGTAAAAAGATTTGATTTTATAAGGATATAATAACCATAAAGTTTCAACAAAAAATAGAACTAAATTCAAGAGACAAAATCCACACATGCTACATGAAAATGAAGGGATTCATCCAAACATCAAATAAAATACCATAGGCAAAAAATCCTAGACAAAAAAACTAAATCATTATTAAGAGAAAACTATACTTTTTCAAGAGGCTCCATAGAGCTTGCATGGTCCTTTAGGGTAGCATATTCCAGTTCCTTAGCCTTGTCCTTGAGAAAGTCCTTTATAGCTCTACCCTAAGTTCATTTACTTGAGCCTTCCATTAGACCTTTCATGGTTTTCTTATTTAAATTTTAATTTTCCCTCTTTTCTTTGAAAATTTCTTGAGTGTCATCAGAATCTTTTAGAACAGTTTTAACACTCACTACTTTTTTCTTCAAAGAATTTTCTTCCTCCTTTTATGTGGTAAAATTTAACTTGAGCTTATTACTTTTATCCTTCATGCCATCCCATTCATTTATGAGACATTTCATAGCCCTAACCATTTCCATTAAATTCTCTTCAAATACACATAGCTTCCTTATGTGTTCCTAGTTAGTATCTTCCATGTCACATATTTCCTTCCATTTTTTGTCATCCTTCTCCTCTCAAGAGATAGTGATGGAGTTAGGTGTTTTCCCCAAAGATCAATGGGGATGATGCCCTTGTGTTTTACAAGTTTGGTTCTGGGGGAAATTGAAGAGGTATACACTAGAAGATGGGGAGATAGGTTATATATTTTCAGGTATGCAGACCATCTCCTCCTTTGGGTGACTACATTACTCATCTAATAAGATTTCATTAGACATGGCATGTGTCTATTTACCACTCAAAGCTTCCCCTTTTTTTACTAGGGAAAAAATAAGGCTTTAGTTTATAATGTCATTATCATGGATAATTTGGTAGGCTAGGGTAATACTCTCTAAGAACTTCAAGAGGTAAAATGGAAGACTAATTTTATGACCATGAAAAGGGTTTAACTTTATAAAATCATGTGAGGATATTAAGGTAAACTTTCCTTTAAGAGTAAGGTATTTCATAATTTGAAGACATACCTTGGGCCATCATCAAAGTAGATTTTGTTTGGGAAATAATTTATTCTTGCTCTTCAAGATAACATCACTTCAAAATAATTTATGCATGGGTTACAACTTCCTAGTTTTATCCTTGAAAGTTTTTACTCCCTCAGAACTCATACTAGTGACTTCACCAATCTATTTTTTCATGATGATAATCTTTATCCCATACATTTAGACTGTGAGTTTGTTCCAAGTTATGATGGATTCATTTTCCATCTCTACATCATGTCCAACTATCTATTGCATGTATTTAATTAGGCCACCTTTTTAGAGATTCTTCCACAGCCTTTCATTACCTTAAACCTCCATGCAAGATAATGGCTCCAACTGGTCTTTTTCACCTCCCATCTTCTCAATAATATTTCTTCCAAAATTTTGAATAGAGTTACAAATCTTCCTTGTCCCCATAGATAAATTATAGATAATACAATAACAAGAAAAATTTAAATATATGGAGACACTTGCACTTGTACAATTTACCTGATCATTGAAATGATTAAGCATATAGGGGTTAAAAATATGCACATTCAAAGTAGTGACTCTCATATGTGTCCAAACCTAATGGAAATTATGATGTGATATTCAAATCAAAGTGGATTACCTTTAATAAATAAGTAGGTATGTTACTGGTCCCTTTTCATGTGACCATCAAGGGGGATTCAACCCCTATATTTTTAAGTCTATCCATAATTGTATTACCTTCCCTAAAAATATTTTTAATAGACACCTTGATAGAGAGTGTCTTAAGGTGTTTTTCATCATCTATAATGACTAGTAACTAGTTCACAATTGGATATACTTATCTTGATCAAAACGAATAAGGAGAGCAACCATGGATCTGTATCTTCTACCTCATTTAAATGTTAACCCAATGATGTAGACTTCATAGGATGATGTCACTATATATACACACTCAATCTCTATTTTGACATTCTACTAATTATATTTAAAATGTTGAAGTGTAGTAAATGAAATGCTTGAAATGAAACATAGCCAAAGTATAATAAAATAAATGCTTATGCATGGTAAGCTTCCTAAAATAAATCTTAAACAAGAATGCAAATTACATAATTTAGAAATGAAACACATAATGATTAAGAAAATAAAATAACATGCTTTACTAACTAGATGGGTTGGATTGTTGTTGTAGCCTTTCAAAGGGGAGCCTTCCTCCTTACAACTATAGCTTCAACCCTTCCTCTTACAACACTATATTGAACTTATAATTTTTTACTCATATTAATCAAAAGTGTAGCAATGAATTGTTGCATGAAGTTACAATCACAATTGCTTAACATAATATACTTCTTATAATCTCTATTCAGCTTATCATATTTTATATATCTATCTCAACTATGCTGATACATATTTATATACTGTAGAGAAGACTATTTTATATAAAATAATATATACATTCTATTCTAAGATACATTCAACTTGGAATAATAGAAATTGGTTATTTTTTCTAAAGACATTCTTCATGTGAATCTTATGGCTTTGTTGTAGGACAAATAGGGTTGTTTCATTATTTAACCACTTCCTTAGTGAGCTCCATGGAGGTTAGAGTCATTCCTATGAGTCGGTTAGAAGATAATCAAAATCTATTGATCTATGGCTTTGGTCATGTAGTGGCTATAGGATGGTCTATGTGATGAGATTCCTTTTTGTTGCAGGATGCTCTATGTTATATACCTATTTCTCCAAAACATATTAAAAACACATTCATAAAAAAACTATCCTAAAGCAATAGATAATAAACATATATGTAATTTCAATACATAATTTTAACTATTAAAAAGAGTTTGAAAACATAATGCTATATGTTTATGAAGGTATGAAACTATATGGAAAAGTGTTCAAAATCATGGTAAACAAGCTTGATGATTATAATAGATGGATGCAATAACAGGGCATGTATGGATCTCATCACACCCCCAAACTTAAGATATTGCTTAACCTTGAGCACCATACTTATTCATTTCTAGTGCACAAAGAACTCTAAAATCCATGGGTACTATAGCACCCTTGGTAAGGTGAGCATAAAAACCCCACCTATACTCAAATATTTGTCAAATTTTGGATTCTCGAGCTTTGTTCACCAATATTTTGTCTTACCAGTGTAGAAACAGATACCAAAATAGGGGTGGCTAGAAATTTAGGTTTAGAAATTTTGATCCCATGTCACTTTCAAGAAGAATGTATTTTGTAGTCCTATTAAATGATGCATTTAAAAAAAAGGGGAATAGGGAACCTTATTCTTTTGTGTAGTAGTGAGATCATTCCAACATTTGATATAGGAATTTTTGGTTGAAGGACCAATAGAATTTCTCAACCCCAAATAAAAATCTTGAACATCATTGCATTTCTATCCAAACCAAGTTTTGACTTCTTTCTTTAACATGATATTGTCCCATTTAGTTAGTACAATATCAGGTGCCATTGATTCACCCCTAATAAGTAACTAGATTTCATCTTCCTTTGTCTTCCATTCTACTATTTCTCTTCCTCTTTTATGTTCATTTAAAAAATATGATGAAAATGCTTGCAATTGGACATCTCCAGCATATAGATTGAGATTCCATTCTCTATCATATGAAACAATATAATTGTACATGTAGAAATTGGACAATTGTGCTTATTCTTCCTACAAACATAATTTATAAATAGAAAATAAGTAAATGGGATGAATAAATTTATGGGACATATCACAATAAATTATCATAAATATGAACTTGTGTTGTTATTATTTAAGTTAAACTGAATAAACTTTTACAGGAGGCCTGCAATCAAGGAGTTATTATGTTATACCAGCCATGTCCTCAACTTTCTATTTCAATTTTTGATACTCTCTTCCTTGAATTTATTTTCCTATTTTATTTCCTCAATTTCTTCATAGATCCAAATTGATTATCCATCCAATTAAATAGTTTAGAATATACTACAAAATAGGAATGATACCTAACCTCAGGGGTAGCTCTAGGTTGCTCTTTCTGATTGACCTCTATAGAAGGTTGTGGAGTGTTGACTTTAGGGTAATCCTTAGTTGATAACCTAATGTAGCAAGTTAATTTAGACCTCCACTAGAATTATTTTGTACATTCTTCCTTAATTTCTCAATTTCTCACAAGGCTTTCTCAAGAGTGTAAAATCCCACTTACACTATATTAGGTTGCTTTAATTTTTTAGCCTCTTCTTACATGGGTTCCTCATGTAATTATTCAAAATTAGGTTCCACATGTTCTTATTCCTCATGTATTTATTCAAGATTATGTTCAAATTGTTCTTCTCATTCTTTCATTTCTTCAAGACTACGCTCAATTGGATCCTCATAGAATTTTTCAAAACTATGCTGAAGTTGTTTTGCTTCTTCCTGATGGAATACTAGAGAACATTCTTCCCTATCTCTTTCAGTCTTAATAGATTGATTTTTAATATTAGGCCTTTCTTCCACATATTCCTCATTTATTTTAATAATAGAAAAAGGCTTAATTCTCATTTTTATTTTTAATATATGATACCTATGAGGAGTGGGGGTTACTTTGGTTTTCTTGAAAAAAGATGGGAAATCCTCCTCAAAATGGTCTAAATTAAGCTAAATAATGAGTTTATTCTTTTTATATTTATCTCAGACCTTGTTTTAGGTTCTTGTGTTTATACAAGAATAACTTCTTCCATAGGTTCTTGTGTGGCTATATGAAAGATTTTTACAATAGGTTATTATGGTTATGTAGGGAGGGTTTCTTCTGATTTTTATTCCTTAACTTACAATTCTTATACTAGTTCATTTCCTTCTCTATCACTCTCTTCATTTCTTGGTATTTGGAGAAATTTCTCCCAACTAATGTTGGGTCTAGTTATTTGAAAATAGTTTTTAATAAGTAACTGGATGAGACTATGGTTGGAGAGAGCTTTAAAATTACCTTTTTGAAAATCCTTTAACATCTTGGTGATTAATAGAAGCAAAAAGTTTTGACTATTTATATCTACTCCATGCCACAAATGATTTAATAAATTGATGTGTATGCCATGTAACATAAAATACCTTCCTTCACAAATGAAATATCAAGAGATAAACTCAACAACCTTAGCCCATCTTCCTAGTAGAGATAACCTTTTGGTGTCCTACTTTGAGGTTTCTAGGTAATCATTTACTTTGTTAAACCTTTATCTCTCAACCTCGGTATCATATTTGTCTTGTTATTATTCCCTTGTTCTATGTAGTCTAGTTACTCTACTGATGGTTATTTTTTTCAACTTTACTTCCATCCCTTTTACAATGGCCAAACTATTGTGTAATGTACCATCAAATTAATCCATAATTCCTTCATCTAGGGACTATATTTTCTAAAAATACTACACCCATCCTATATGGTAGAACAAGGCCAAGATTTATATGATTTTGGTCAAGGGGGGTAATATCCAATGGTTCATGTTTTAACAAATTGCCTCCCATATTTTGTGAGTTACAGGTTTAGGTACTTGCATCAAGGGTTTTTGGCAATAGTGGAATGTGTTATGACTTTTGCATTGAGAGGTGAAATAATCCTTTTAAATGAATGAAAAATCTTCCCCCAACTTAATTTGTCACTTTTCCTTGAGGGGTGAAGTCCAATGTACATAAAACACTCATGGATAGAGTAAAGGGTGGTAGTAGTAGTTGTGTTAATGGTCACATCAAAATTTATGGAGATGGTAAGTGGGTGTGATAAAGAGAGGATACAATGGTGCATTGATAGCATTAAGTCTCATCACCTTTTAAAAATAATTAAAATATATGACAAGAAATAAATATAAAATAGTTACTATATTACCTATAGAAATAACTTTCATAAATATACAAATGATGATGT
Source organism: Torreya grandis (assembly GCA_037957365.1). Taxonomy (NCBI): domain Eukaryota; kingdom Viridiplantae; phylum Streptophyta; class Pinopsida; order Cupressales; family Taxaceae; genus Torreya; species Torreya grandis. The sequence continues at coordinate 2,000,777 of JARHVA010001605.1, read as the reverse complement.
GGAGTGGAAATCATGGCATACACTAGAATTTGTGTGGGAAAATTTGCTTGATGTAGGATGGAATGTAGGAATACATCTTGTAGGAAGATATGTGTCCTATAGAAATAAGTTTTTTCTTGTAGCCATAAGTTTTATCCTAGAGTAGAAAGTTTTTCACCTGTAATGACAAGTTTTCCATCCTGTGTCAAGAATAAAAATGTATTTTTAGTCCATAGGAATTAATTTGAAAGTAAAAATAATGGAAATAAAAAACATTTTTATTTTAGTAATGACTCTTCTCTCTCTCTATGTTTTTTTTAATGAATGTTGATCATTAAGTGACTTAGTTTTCTGAGACATCTATCAGCAATGCTTGAAAGTTTTCATTACTAAATTTTTTTATTATTTTTTATTTTTTTAGTCCAAACATCAACTCAAATCACAAGAATCTAGAGGGTATTATTTTATTCATCCTAAAATAAGACATTGGTAATGACTTGTTCTTTATTGTAGTAATCTTTATTACTCTTATAAAATATTAGAGAAGGGTTGATAGAAATACCCTTTGGCTGTAGGAACATGAATATTTGCTTCATGAATAAGAGATGGATATTGTTCTTCAAGAATTTAGTGAGTGAGAGTTTCTTTGGAAAATTATTTTTTATACATCTTGAGCCTATGCCCATTAACAAGTAGTTAGAATCAAACAGAGTCAATGGTTATGAGCTTTATAGCTTCATTTTCAAGAACTCATTCAATCTCATAAGGCCTAAGCCATATAGACTACAAATTTCCTTTATGATCCTTGTATTTAAAGTAAAAAATAAGTTCCCAATCTCTTAGTTATAAATTCTTAGTATTGATGTTCCTGTTGTGCCATCCTACACATTATCTTTACACTTTTTAAGTATGATGAAGTGTTTCCTTTCTTCATTCATCCATTGTATTTAGCTACATGATCTTATCTTGTTGAGCTTGAGAAAGATATAAGATTAAATAAAGTGTTGTCCTCAATGTCTTATGTTCAAACTCAATGGGAAAAATAATATTTTTACTATAAACTAGTTCATATGGAGTGAAACCAATTATGGATTTCCATATGATTCTATAAGCCCAAACTGCTTCTAGAAGATGAGTTGACCAATCTTTTCTATGTAAACTGATAGTCTTAGTGAGGATATTTTCTAGTTATTAATTCATCACTTCCACCTGACTATTTGATTGAGGATAATAGGGGGTACATTTCTTATGTTTGATTTCATATTCTTATACCAAGGCAGCTATAAGGTTTGATGTGAATTATGGCCCTTGGTCTGTGATGATCTCTCTTAGAACTCCATAGCAAGTGAATATTTTTTCATAGAAGAACTCAATTACCTTCTCATCTTAGGCATGGATTAAGGCTTTGAACTCTACCCACCTGGTGACATAATTAGTGCACACCAATATGTATTCCTTGTTTTTGGATTTAAGATCAACGGGACCTAAAAAAACCAATCTCCATTTGTCAAAGTGTTCTATAACTAGTTTTGATTATAATGTAATTTCATTAGAGAAAGTGGGCTTTCCCATACACTAGCATTTATCACATCTATGAGTGTAAATCATGGCATCCTTATGTAAATAAGGCTAATAATATCTAACAGTGAGTACTTTCATGGTAGTACATTTAGTATAAAAATGACGCCCATAGGGTTAATCATGATAGGCTCTATGAATGTCATAAGTTTGATCTTCTCATCTACATCTTATCATAACTAAATCTAGTCCAATGATTAAGAGATAACCTATAATCTAAGAATAATGTCTACTCTTTTAGATTAGGTGTCATTTATCCCTAGGTGAGAAATATTTTGGTAGTGATCCTACAACAAGATAGTTAGAAATATCTACAAACCAAGGAGATGGAATCATCACAACAAAAAAATGTTCATCAAGAATAGGACCATGCTCATCATTTTTCAATTGAGATATAAACTATACTACTAAATTATCTTTACCAGGTCTATCCACAATGGTAATATCAAATTCCTATAGCAAAAGCAACCAAAAAATTATCCTACCTATTATAGCATGTTTGTTCACTAAATACCTTATTTTTTCATGATCAGTGTGGATGGATACTTGGTAACCTATAATTTAGTGTCAAAATTTATTGATGGAAATAAATTCCTTCTCTATTATAGTGTAGTTTAGTTTAACCCCTTGAATATTCTTTCTAATAAAATAAATTTCATAACTTAGAGATTCATCTTTTTGGCTAAGAATACCTTCTAGAGTGGTGTTAGATGCATCTGTATGAATGTGAAAAGGATTTTTCTAGTCAGGACCTCTTAGAAAAGGATTTATTATGAGAAGATCTTTGAGTTATTGAAAGATAGTTTGACAATCATTAGTGCATGTAAACTCAACATCTTTATCAAGCAATCCAAATAATGCGGTGGTAAATTTACTAAAATCTTTGGTGAATCATCTATAATAACTAGCATGTCCTAGAAAAATTCTAATATCCTTTTCCTTATTTTATGTGAATAGATCCTTGATGATACTTATCTTTGTTGGGTCAACTTGAATTTTATTAAGGGACATGTGATGTCCTAACACAATCCCTTTAGTCATAAGCATCTAACACTTTTCATTGCTCAGAGATAATTGATGGTCCTAGTAGCATTAAAGAACTTTCTCTAGGTTGGTCAATGTTTCTTCAAATTTCTACCCATATATAATGAAATCATCCATGTATGTTTCAACACAATCATGGGAGAGATTAGAAAATATGCTCAACACAAGTTGTTCAAAAGTAGTTGGGGCACTATAAAAACCAAATAGAAAGATGATATAGGCATAGGTTCTCCAAGGACAAGTAAAATTGGTTTTATCTTGGTCTTGTGGAACAATTAATATTTGATTATAACCACTATATCCATCTAGGAAAGAAAATTACTTCTTCCCTACTAACATATCCAATACTTGATCAATAAATGGAAGGGGAAAGTGATCCTTCCTGGTAGCAGCATTCAACTCTCAGTAGTCAACATAAATATGATATTTTCCCCCTTTATTAAATACAATGACCAGGGGAGATACCCACTAGTTGTTCTAGATAGGATAAACAAATCTTACATCTAAGATTTTTTACAACTTAGTTTTGACAATGTCTTTGACTATAAGATGCATTCATCTTTTGGGTTAGTGAATAGGTTTGTATTCTTATTTAATGTAAATGTGATGCATGCATAAATATAGGGGTATTCCTCTCATGTCATGGTAATCCCAAGAAAATTCTATTATCTACCTTCTTAGTATTATAAGTAACTAAATTTCTTATTGGGGTGTTAAAAAAGTGATGATGTTGAGAGGTTTGTTTGTCAAGATGTCTACTTACTTTGTTAAAGAAAGTGTGGTCTCTACATTAGCAATTAAAGAAGAATGAATATATTTATGGTGAATTAATTGATGGAATACCCAAATGTCTCATATGTATTCAACAAAAACATTCTCAAGAAAGGTATTCCAAAGAGGGCATGGTATACATGCTAATAGGTTGATGACTACAAGATCATGTTGATAGGTGTTTTGCAAGATACCAGTAAGGATAGTTTCTTCTTCTTGGACCTATAAATATGGAATTAAATTAATTATATAGAGAGTCTGTAAGGAAAAAAAATTCAAGGTAATTAATCCAATAGATTGGTCCATCATTTGAGGAAGGTTGAGATGGTAGATACAACAATTTTTTGGTGTCACTTCTATTGGAAAATATCACTTTTCCTAATTTGTAGCTAATAAAGGCATCAATTATAGCCAACCATGGAAAACCAAAGATGAGAAGGTAACCCCCTAAATTGGTCTTCAGCTATAGGAAAATAAAGTTTGATGCATATTCCTAAGAATCCATAGTGATAACAAGGTCCTCAACAATTCCTTCAGGCTTAACAATTGATCTGTCAACCATCTAGAGGATGATAGGTGTTGGATAGAGAGTGGTAAGCTTAAATTGTTGGATACTCTCCAAGGTCATCACATTAATGGCTACACCTAAGTCAATTAAAGTGTTGGAAATAGGTTGGCTATAGATACTAACAATAACTACAAGACTTCCCAGATTAGAATATTTTAGGGGAACTATATTTCCCAGCATAATATCTAGTAATTGGCCAATGACCTAGACTATTTTAGGATCCTTCTAATTTATTTCCATTTTTTTCAAACATAACTCTCAAATAGATTTATTATAGATAGGAACATCCTTTATTTATTGAAAGAGCGGGATTTAAATTCACACATTCTTGATTTTTCATAAGATATCAAAGTCAATATCTTGTTTAGGATGTGATATGCTTAATCTCTCCAAAAAAGGAGGATTGTTAGTTTATTTTTGATTTTCTAATGGACTTGGATCAAGGTTAGTTATAGGTAGATGTCAATTAGTATAGAGTAGATATAGTTTAATATGTTCTATGATAATGGGTGAGGTGGGTTGTAGAAGAACATGACCTGAGCAACATATTTTATGATTAATATCCAAAGTTTATGTTAGATATTGCATTATTTCAATGGCTTGTGTTGGTTGAACCAACTTATTGGTAAGATTAGAGATGGGTTGTGGGTAATTGAATGGTTTGAATAGGCTACTAAGTGTTTGACATTATGGCATGTTATTGTGGTTGTTGCATTGATTAAGGAAAGCCTTGATTTCCTCTCTATTATTATTGCCATGGATTAGAGGGATATAACCATTGCTAGTTTTGGAATTGTCCTTGTTGAGGTTATTGTCCATTATATTACATTCATAAGTAATTCTGAGGTAGCTACCAACTTTTTTGGGACTAATTTGGATTGGGTATATTGATCTAAGAATAATATTAAGTATTATTTGAGAATTGAGAATTTTCAAACATAGAGTTTGATGGCATATATGGTCTTTGAATTTGCAAACATAGAGTTTGATGACATATTAAGTATCTCTCTTATAGTTTCAGCCCCTACAATAATCTTGATATTTCATTAGAAACTTCTTCATTTTTTCACAAGTAGAAACTACATCCTTTCCAAGTCCCATGAACCATCTAAGTGTTGTATCTTTGAGTGTTTTTAGAAATAATTTGATTTTCTAAGCATCTTTATTATAATCATAGCTGTACCATAAGATGTCAAACTCAAAAAGAAATGTATCTGGATCCTTAGATGCTTTTCCTATAAAGATAAGGATGGTAGAGTGAGGGATATTTTTTAGGGGTGCATTTCCATTAGGAGTAAGGATAGGTTATTTGAAAGTATCAGACTCATTGGTAGTGTTTTCTTCTTTGTGATCCCCCATAAATACTCTTTGTGTTGTTGAATGGGAAGTTGTTTCTATCCAATGCTCAAAATTGTTACCAATTCTTTTATTTCCTAGGGTGTATAAGATGGAGACTTTATATTTTTCCTTAGGAATGTATGGATTCATATACAAGGGAGATGGTGTGGATGTTTCAAAATATTTATCTAGTGTCTCAGCAAAAAGTCTTTCTAATTTAGAAGATTATATTGGCTCGGTGTTTCTTTTAGGGGAAATAATAGCTTTGAATGCCTCCTTAGCAAGAAAGTTGAGTGATAGAGGGAAGAAAAATTTAGATTCATAAGTATGAGGTGATAATTTGGGAATTCTTAGAGGTGGCGCATGTGGGTCTCTTCTATGGGTATGAACCTCTTCAAGATCTCCAGCTTGTGCTACTAGTCTAGCCAAAAATTCTTGTTTCTCAACCTCTTTTATTGACAACTATGAGTGATCTTCATAAATTCCTACATGTTCATTAGTTTATGTACGATACATTTTGGATATTGAAACAATGTTTAATGATTCAATAAAAAATCTTCATATATAGTCCCCTTCACTTTACATATGTTAACCACTTTTTTTTTCAACTTTTTGCCCACCCTACTTGCAAAAGGTTAGTAATATGGGTTTTTTTTTAAATTTACACTATCCTAATTGCAAAAAGGGAAATTTTAAACTATGAAAGTAGGAAATTTTTAATCTATAAAAATAGAAATCTTTTGGAAAAATAATAAATATCCAAAAATAATTGCTATCAATATTGAAGATTACAAGTGTGTGACACCCTTCCCTAACAATGATGCCAAAAATGAGTAGAAGATGATTCATAATCAAATATACTTATCTTAATAAAAATGAACAAGGAGAGTAACCATAGATCTGTACCTTCTATCTCATTTAAATGTTAACCCAGGGATGTAGACTTGATAAGATGATGTCACTATATATGCACACTCAATCTCTAATTTAACATTCTACTAATTGTATTTAAGATGCTAAAGTGTGGTAAATGAAATTATTGAAATGAAACATAAAAAATATATTAAAATAAATAGTTATGTATGGAAATATTCCTAAAATGAATCTTAAATAAGAATTCAAATTTCACAATTCATAAATGAAACATACAATGCTTAAGGAAATAAAATAGCATGCTTCATTAACTAGATGGGTTGGATTGCTATTGTAGCCTTCCAAAGGGGGCCCTTCCTCCTTCCAACTCAAGATTCAACCCTTAATCTTACAACACTATATTAAACTCATATTTTCTTACTCATATTAATCAAAAGTGCAATAATGAATTACTACATGAAGTTACAATAATAATTTCTTAACACTATATACTTTTGATAATCTCTATTTAACATATACTATTTTCTATATCTCTCTCAACTCTACTTCTTTGTATTTATATACCATAGATGATATTTTTTTCTAAAAAAATATATATACATTCTATTCTAAGATACATTTGAATTCGAATAACTAGAATTTGTTCTTTTTACTAAAGACATTCTTCATGCGAATTTTGTAATTTTGTTTCAGGATAAATAAGGTTGTTTCATTCTTCAACCACTTCCTTATTGAGATACATAGATGTTAGATTCATTCATATTATTTGGTTAGAAGAGAATTAAAGTCTTTTCATCCATAGATTTGGTCAAATGGTAGATGGAGGATGGTCTTTGTGATGAGATTCCATTTTACTATAGGATGCTCCATGCTATATACCTATTTCTCCAAAACATCTTCAAAACACATTCATAGAAAAAGTATCTTAAAGAAATAGATAGTCATCATATATTTAATTTCAATACATATTTTTAACTATTCAAAAGGGTTTGAAAACATAATGCTATATGGTTTATGAAAGTAGGAAACTATATATAAAAGTATTGAAAAACATGGTAAACAAGCAGGATGAGTACAATAGATGGATGTAATAATAGGACATTTATGGGGTTCATTATATAATGTTATTGATTATGTGTGATGGAGTAACCTTTCTATATAAGGAATTAAAAATGTTTAGTGAATTACCCTTGATATAAATCTTGTCAACATTAGAGTGTGAAGCAAGTTGAATACCCCATAAAATGGCCTTATCTTCAACCACATGATTAGTTTGAACTCCTAGATGTCCCACACAAGCTATCATAACCATCCTTTCAAAATATTTAATGACTCCACCTCTATCCTTACCTAGTTTTCCTTTTGAGTCCCCATAAATGTTGAGATTCATCCATCTTAGATGAGGGTACAACCATATTGTTAAGCTCCTATTCACATTTAGCTTAGAATCAACTAGAACTTGACAAAGGTTCTAGTTATGGAGAATATATATATATATATATATATATATATATATATATATATATATATATATATATATATATATATATATATATATATATATATATATGTCATTAGAATAACTTGGAACCTTGTCTTTGGGATGGAAGGATATCCATTTATATGTAATTATAGAGCTTAAATGAAAGAAGAAAAACTTTATATTTCTCCTTTTGTTATTAAAAAGGAAATAATTTTTATCCTTCAGAATTTCTTAGAACAAATATAGAAGGGTAATATTCCACAATAAGGATAGCGAGGATAAGACCCATAGTGTATTCCATTATGTTTGAGATCTTGGATAGAGCTAGGATAGACCCAGGAAACCTTAGAATTATAAAATAACAAATCCAAAACCATATACCCAAAAAATAGGTCAAGAAGAGTTGGTAAACTGATTCTTTAAATTTTTTTAAAAAGTCACACCTATTTGAGATGACCATGCCACATTTATCTAAGTTATTAGTCATGAGGATTCTATCCTGGGCCACTAACCAAAAGAATATGTTTACCTTATGAGTGAGATGTTTCACCTAGTGAGGTCTCTAATACTCCCCTTCCTCCTCAAATTCTAGCTCAGCCCATAAACCACTTTTCATCAAGAAGGCCCCATTATCTTCAGTAAGCTAGAGTAAGATGTCATCCTTGGGATATAGAGGAATATAAACTTATTATAGTTTGACATTGAGCTCATGTAAGGCTTTGGATAATTTTTCATTATCATAATCCAAATGGGGAGATTTATAATTGGAAATTTCATCCACAAAAGACTAGTAATCTTTGAATTTAACCCCTAAGGAATATTTGAACATAAGTTTGTGATTATTCTAGGGATCTTGCAAAAATATAGGGGCATACTATATCCATAGGTCATCCCAAAAGGTAACCATTTCCTCATTGCCTACCTTCCACCTGCAACTTTTTTTAGGATACTTACATAGCTAGAAATGGCTTTTAAAAAAAGTCAAGCCATCTTTAGATCCTTCCTCCCATAGGAAAATATCCTTATTACCTCATTATAAGTACTTGGAATTGATGATACAATTTCAAAACTTATCCTCTTTCCTAACTTTCCATCCCAACCTGGTGATGAGAGACATGTTCATGGTCTTTACCCTTTGGATTCAAATCCCTCCAATTATCTTAGGAATATATGCCTTATCCTAAGGGAATAGAGTAAATTTAGATCTTCCTTTAAACCCTCTCTATAACAAGTGAAAAAACCCCAAAAAAATTCAATTCTATATAAAAGTATGTTTTTGGATGCATGTCAGACCCAATACCTTGCTCATTGATGTAATTGATAATCATTCAGTGCACTTACATACATGCAATCAGAATGTAAGGAGGTGAACTAATGTAATTAGCTAGAGGTAACTAAATATAAATGGTCTTATGGGGAATCAATATGCGTTTAAGAATTTTTATGAGGTTTGGGGTGTATTGATATATGCATATATGGATAGGAACTGAGAGCTATATGTGGCACTCATTCTTTCACATAGGACCATTTATAGGTCCTTAACCCTAGGTAAATACCTCAATATTATCATTGGGTTTCAATTCTTCTTGAGGATGGTAAGAATATTGAGATTAGTCTAACTAAAAATGATAACTATAACAATTTATGTTATCATTTAGGTTAAACAAGTCTTCATTAAAAATACAAGTTACTTTATTGAACTAATCTTATAATCATATATGATTTAAAAAAAGTAAATCATAAACAAAAACCAATAATCAATTCAACACGTATAGATTTATGTTGAATTCCCACAAGTATATAGAAAAAAATATCATTGCATAAAAGAGAGCACGAACAAGAATAAAATGAAACTCAAGACTTCATAGGCAATTATTAAGTATTACTAGCCAAGGTTCACCACATGGCCTCAAGGTTACTACACTATTGCCAATGTGTTCCTTTTTCATTTACATGACATGAAATAAATAACCATAAACACTATTATTCAATTAAATGAATAGTGATACAAGTATGATCCACTTTGTGATTCATCAAATAAATTTCATTAGTAACCTATAATTGAATCCATGTTACAACATTATATTGGCAATAACCAATGTGATATAACCAAATGAAAGAGACTTTGATGTAAATGAAAACATATTATATCCAAGAGTATATATTTAGTCAAACATTGATTATACAATTAATTTTAAGTTAAAGGAAAATAACATATTCACTTCATATGACTTTCACATATACTCTAATAAGTTCCATCCATATTTTAACTTATAATTCTATTGAAATGATGAAAAATTATCTCATTAATCCATTCATATAGGAAGGAATTCATTAAGGAAACAATCCCTTTTATACAATATTTTTAATATGATCAACTAGAATAAAATAACATGTTTTAGATTTGTATAATTATAGTCTATGCATGCATTTGATAGGTTTTTAAGTGAACCATAAACTTAGAAGTACATAAATAGTAGAATATTTTCACATAATTAAATGCATACAAACTCATAAAAATAAGAATTCAAATTGAGTTTCAAATTGAGTGAAACCCAAATAAAATTTACCACTTAAAGAACTCTTACAAAATAATGTTGAGAATGCCATGGCATAGTAGTCAATCAAGTTTAGCCAACATAAAAAGACTAAAGTACATGCAGTTCATAAGGATGAAAATTAGTATGTATGCATAAAACCATCATTCATTTATACTAACATCAAATAAGGATAATGAAACATTTAAATATTTCATTTCATACATTAGAGTAATCTAAGAAGTTTCAAAAATAAACTCTATATTAACTCATTTTAGATTCCAATTAATTTAATTTCTAGGCAGCCCTTTTGCAAACTAATTAAACTCAAAAAAATTATTCATTTAAATAAAACATCTAATATTAAATGAGATAAATAAATTTACACTTTGAGATATAATAATAATATATATACCTTCATATGTAACTAGGTATGTCTTAATTATGCATTAGGGAAAGAATTTTGTTTAGGTTTTCTACATACACTAGTATCAAGTGTAATTAGACTAATCATATAATCCATGCATAGCTAAAAACATTTAAGACATGTATATGTTCTATATTACTAATTTAAATCATCATTCATAATCAAATCACAAGTAGCTATTATATGAATCAATAGTAACCATTATTAAATTGAAACTCTAAGTTACTTATCAATTATAATCAACATACTTACATATGCACTTTTAACATTGAAGTAAACACTATGAATGTGCCTGATAAAACCCTTACTCATATTAATAATCAAGTAATCTTATCTAACTACAAAATATGATATAACAACATCAAGAGATGAAGTAATCATAGTACCTAGGTGAATATAGATGATATGGTTTATATGGTGAGTCAAAATTTGGGCATACATAAGTGTGATAGGATTACTAACAGGAAATTAATAGTAAGGAGACTACTAAATACATGCTTCATAGAGCTCAGGTAAGGATGGATTTTGATTTATTTAATGACATTGTGACTCATCAAGATAAATTTTAAAGTTTAGAATATGAGGTTAACCTACATAAAGCATTCTTGAAATGGTTTATGAAAGATCATTCTAGGCTTAAACCAAGGAATGATATATTGAGATGTCTTCTAACATTGATAATTTGAGGTAAATAATGATTAGGCTAGAAAATTAAAATAAAGAACTCAAGCAAAAGCTGAATATTCTAGTAATTTTTATCAAAGTGACTATTCATAATACTATGCATAGTATACAGGGCTTGGCAATATCGTTAATAATGCTAATACTCAAGGTAATGATAATTTCCCAAAGAAGAGTAAGGGTGAAGCTTCTACTTTTGCTCAGGAACAAATGGATAGTAGACTAGATATCAACTTTAAAAGTATGATCAAAGAATGAATAAATGCATATGCTGAGTGGAAAAATAATAATTGATCGTGAACTAATGTTATGAAACTACTATTTAAGTGATGTTTATATATTGTTTCTAGTTTTTTGTATGTTTTTTCTTTAGTTGTAGTTTGATGTTTGGTTTTGGTCACTTTGGTGACTATTTTTAATGGGTCAAGTCCCTTTCAAAACTCACTTTTACCTTTAATAGAACAACATCAAGAGAACAATGTTGCATCATAAGTATACTCTAAGTTATAAATAATAATGAGGTTGATCTAAAAATGCCAATAACTTAACATATATAACGAATTATCTTCAAAAATATAAACAATTTTAGTGTCTTACCATATAAGCAACATTAAGGCTTTTTATTCTTTTTTTGCATTACATTAACAACACAGGTTAGCATATCATACATCACTAACATAATTAAACAAATATCAAATTGAGATAAGACATTAACTATATTCAAGAACTAATAATATTAAACATTAACAACTAAGTAAAGAATGTAAAAAAAACATAAAATAATTCATTACCATTTACTTCATATTGTTCACAAAATCATCCAAGAATATAAAAGTAACTGAATTGGACAAAACCTCTAAACCATCCCTATGAGCCCAACCATTAGTGGCCCTTACCACCCCAACCATCAAGTAGATGGTGGTTTTGGATATTAGGGTTGAGAAGGGAGTTCTGAGCAAGTTGGATTCCAAATGACTAGATATATCAACGCATCATAACACAAATGAATGACAAACACCATTATGAGGTGAGATGTAAATAACCAACCCGATATTGATATAAATCAAAAGTGGGGATAAACATTGTACGTAACTCAAAGGATATAATAATGGATTAAATAATGAAATCCATTTCTATAACTCTTAAAAAAACCAAATTGGATCTCTTCTAAGTATACGATCAGCCTATCTTATCTCAGTTGCAAATTTATAACCCAAGCATACAAACATAAAAACTAATGCTTAGTTATTTAGGCTTAGTCTAGGAATGGTGATCGAACAAGGATACACTTCAGTAAATCATAAAAGAGAATATAGATTATAAAAATATAACTCAATATCTATTCAAAACCAAACCATAGTCCCATAATAAAACCAAACAAACATATAAATAGTCAACCCAATCATTTGACTTAGCCGTACAACATTCCCAAACAACATTCCATAAATACAACAATCATTCAAAATATAATTGATTACAAATCCAAAATAAATCCAACATATTCATGGGACTATCATGAGGTCTCTTAACCTCATATTATTCCCATTAATCATTAAATCATTTTAAAAATAATTTTTTCCATGTAAAAAAACACTTACAAGTATATAAATCAAACCCTTACATAAATGTATATAAATGAAATTCAAATAGACTTCACCTAAAATTCCTCAAATTTTCCAATAGAATATAAACACACAATATCCATGTTAAAATAAAATAGAGTTAGTCCATTAATTAACATTTAGGAGAGTGTTGAAGCCCAAGAAAACTACTAGTGTGAGGATTTTAAATTTTATTTATGGGTGGGAGGAAGGTGAGATGAAGCATGGCAATCTTGTAGAACCTCTGACAACCACAAAAAAGGCTCTTAAATTATCAGACACCACAAAAAATAAATTAGTACTCGAGATAGAGTTGATTCAGGGTCCATTGATATCAAACATCAACCCCACAAAAGCTAAAAAGATTACTTCATGGGTGGATTTGGTCACAAGTGAGCATCATCTCAAAAAAGTCATGGAGGAATCCTTCCTTATCCCATTAGGTGAAAGATCTGAGGTATGTCTTGAAGTACTGAATATCATCATAGAAAACATTAATTCTTCTCTATCACATTCTATTTTGGCCAAATTCAATGACTTCATGCTAAATATTGGCTCATTATAGAAATGGGCCAACCTCAAATGAAAATCAAAATGCCAAATTGATATAGTGGCCATGCCTAGAAACTTTTTATTTCTCAACTTATCACACCCCAAATATTATATAAATATAATCATAGGTGGCCTTTGGTTTATGGGTAAATCCATCGTTAGCCTTCATAAGTGGAAAGCAAGTCTCAACCTTGACAGTTCAATTTTAGAGGACATTCCTATATGTATTAGCCTACTATAACTACCTCTAGAATTCTAGGCACCAGAGGTAATCTTGGGAATCAATAGGGCTCTCACACAACCCATTTCTATTGGACTAGTGATAATATCTATATGTAGACTCATGGTGGTTTAAGTGTGTGTTTTCATCCTAGCTAATAAACCATTGATCCATTCCATTAAGATCAAATCTAAATATGGGATTTAGAATCAAAGGATAGAATTTGAAAGAGAATCAAAAAAATTTAAAACTTATGATGTCCTAAACCATTCCTCCAAAACCTTTCCCCTCCTCAAGAAGCCCCTAATTGCTCCCTCCCCTATAAGGGTGAAAAAATCCTCTACCTAGAACCCTCCTCCCCACCCCCGCTTGGCCACCACTCCTCCCCCCCTTCAAATCTTCCCATCCTAAACCCCCAAACCTACTTTGGCTCTTATAAGCCTAGGGAGAAATTTTTAAGATGTGGTTCCTCTTGTGAACTATAAATTTGACTAAGAAGAGGAGATTAGTGTTGCGTTAGTGACAAAATGAATAAAGTAAATTGAAAAAAACACACACTAAACTAACATCTTCATGCGTAGTTACTAGGGTGATCTTGGAGAAGAAATAAAAATGAACAAAGCACAACTAAAATGCAAAAAACCACACATTCCTTACCTTCTTTGATGCTCCAACAGTATTCTTCGATTGGCTTGTTCAGTTTGTGCTCATGAAGTCCTCATCAATAGAATCATGGCTACATCTATCTCTCCTTGGTACCTTTGGATTTGACTTGGCTTGGATTTGAATCAATTTTTCATGGTAACACTAATTTGCATGAAGCCTTTAGAACCAATCTTGCATTATAATTTTGCATAAATTAAGCTTAAAAATGATGTTTATGGTCTCTTTATTTCTAGGTTTTTGAGATTGATTAGAATCAACCTGAACCATCCATCTTGAGATAAAGATGTGTGGTTGAGGATTAATATAATTTTTTAGAATTAATATTATAATTATCCTCATCATGACATTGGAAAAAGGGGTAATTAAGAGGCATGGAGGGTATTGATGAGGCAGGAGGGCATGAATCCTTATATTTATGGCATTTATGTCCTAGGGATGTATTCCCAAGAAGTGAGGTCACCTGATGATGCATATATTTAATATTCATTTCCAAAACAAATTATTCAACAAGTTTCCATGTAATTCATGATTAGGCTCTAATTTGGTTTATTTAGATCTTAAGCATGTTTAAGCACTTTGTGCATAAATTACTCAAATTGATCAGAATGCCTTATTATTGGTCTAAAATTTGACTAGATTGGTATTGGAAGGTGATGTCAAATGTGTTGGATCCACTATCCCATTTAGTATATTATAAATACAAAATAAAAAAGGCACGTGTCTTCTACAAGAGATTTGATAGGAAAGAGAAATCTAGAGCACTTAGGTGCAAATTTGGGATTTTGACTCAGAATGATCTTATCAAATTTAGTTGGCCTATAAATTGCAATACCACATTTAGGGATACCCTAGCCAAAATAAGCACTTGAATATATTAGTTTCAAATATTTTTAATGTGTTTTAGTATTTTTAGGCTAAATTATGCATTTTGGGTAGAAATTGGTCAAAAGTCTCATTAGAGGTTATCAGTGGCTAGTTTTAGGTGTCTATAGTTTGCCTTTATTTGGGAAGATGTTACAAACCATAGGCAAAGCAATGTATTCTCAAATAATGAAAGATGCCATGTATGCCAATAGGAATATAATGATTAAATAACAAATCTCCAAATGATTTTACGAAGCCTATGATGATGCCCCCTTGAGGGAGTGGTTGTCATATATGTTGATGGGCAATCCCTTAGAAAGAAATAAGAAGAAAGGTGGAATTAAACTATGGTTGAAATTAATCCAAAGAGAAAATGCCTGCATGCATTAATTAAAAAAGGATGTTGATTTGCCCAAAGGTGGTTATAATAATGAATAAAAGTAAAAATAATGATTTTCTCATAGGTAGTTATAATCATTATGAGGACTTGGATTGGCTAAAGATGATGGTACCCTAGTTAGGGCTAATTAGCAACCATAACTCAAGGATATAACCTAGAATATAGATTAAAGATGAGTGGGTGTAATGTGATGAAAGATAAGGATAAAGGAATGATATTGATCAATATAATGATTTATCTATGTCTATTAATGAGGAGATGCTCATCATGATTAACAATGATACAACTAAAATGGTCAAATGAGTTATATTAATCAAGGTGAGTGGGAGGATTTACCAAGGTGTGAAGGAAAAAAAATTTGTGGCCATAATTATTTTAGACCTTATTAAAGATAATTTTTTCTATAGCATGTGATGGTATGATTCATGATAGAACACCATGAAGACTTAGCCAAAAAATGCATAAGGACTGACTCTTGATATCCAATAAACACTACAAAATAATGCACCAATGATAGAAACCATGATGAGAATGTAAGCATATGAATATGGATAGATTCAAGTGTAAGTATGGGAAAGGAATCACCCAATGAACACACAAAATTAATCAAGGAAATAATTTTGAAAGTAAGGAAATAGACACACAAATAAAACAACAAACAAACAAACAAACACTCAATAGAAACCATACAAACATTTCTGCTAGAAAATAGGCAAAAAATTAATAAATAAACAAAATAGGAGAATAAAAAAAAAATTAAGGGGGTGTCTAAGATGTCTCTATATGCATTAGGCAAGTGGATGTTGCCTACATAGTTTCATGGATGTAATATATAATAAAAAAACTTTAGGCTAAATGTAGTTCTCCTAGGGAATGGCAAGAATTTGATAACTAATGGAAAAAAATAGAATGGATGTGATAGAAGAGGAATGGTTTTGAAGAATGGAAAGTGTGTGAGAGAAAAGGCCAAAAAGGATGGAGAAACTAAGAAACAAGTGATTTTCTTTAAACTAAGGGTTCCCACAATCCTTAAGGCAAAGAAGTGGTCAAATATTTTTGGTTTTTTCTAACAATTTTCAAATGTTTTTTAAATTTTTTTGGAGTATCTCAGCTCAATCAAGAATGATGAGACACTAAATGTTTTAAGATCATAAAATGGTGAGAGCATTCAAACTTAGGTTTCTAATAAAATGGTGATTGTGTTCAAATGTAACTTGCTCATAAAATGGTGAGAGCATTATGAAAAGGATGACTGAGTTGACCTCAAAAAGTATTAAGTGTTGGCTACATAGTCCTAGATTAGTACCTCAAGTAACTATAGTTCCGCCCTACAATGGAGGAATTTGACTAGTGTAGCAGTCAATTCAAAAAAAACAAGCATAGTTGGTAAAAAATCACACTATGGTATAGGAAGTGGTAAGTTAGTACGTCAAGGCTTAATAAATAAATGTTGCCCCTAGTTTGCCCATATGTGGTTATAAATAGGACAAAAAATGATAGATAAATTATACTAATTTTCCCAAAAGTAGTTATAATTAGTAGCAAGACTGGTGATAAGAAATTAATAACAAATGAAAGATGCAACTACTGATACTTCTATCACACTACAACAAAATATGATCTCTGTCTGAAGTAATTGAACCAATTGATGAAACTGATCAAATTATTAGATGCTAAAAATGTATAATGAATGACAAAAACCAAGGTCAAATGAGATAGGATTTAGAACACACTTGGTCAACAGGTTAGAAATATAAAGTGGATATGGCTAAGAGGATGGATAAGAATGATATTTTTCAAAGAATAATAGTGATAAAATGGAATAACTAAAATGGTCCTTATAGATAATACACCTTAGTGTTCAATCATAGTACCATTTAGGGTGAATAATATTCATTAGCTTAGGAAGTTTATCTCCATATTGTGTGGAAAGCCTATATGTCACTGATCCATAATTTGTAGTAATGATGAAAGGCCCTATCTAGTTTGGTTTGAATTTTCCATTATGCTTTTTCTCAGCCATGGTATTCTTTTGGTTTTTTGTAAGAACAAGATCACCAAGTTCAAAGTTTTTATTTTTGATACATTGATTATAGTGGCCTTTGAGTTAGTTACGATATGCCTG
The DNA here is from genome assembly GCA_037957365.1 of Torreya grandis. NCBI lineage: Eukaryota > Viridiplantae > Streptophyta > Pinopsida > Cupressales > Taxaceae > Torreya > Torreya grandis. Next base: position 1,983,070 of record JARHVA010001605.1, on the reverse strand, counting down.
AAGATTGTTGAGTGTAGCTATGTATTTCTCATCAAGTAGGTCTAGCTCTTGTAGGTGAGCTACTCGATAATCATGATCATCTAGAACATTCTTGAAAGAGATGCACAATGAAGGCAATTCAACCTCAATGGGAAAGATGGATTCAGTACCATAAATAAGTGAGTATGGAGTGTCTCCTATGGGGGTACATTTATTAGCATGATATACCCAAAGATTAGGGAATCTCTATAGGTACCAATCATAATCAACAACATTGATAATATTTTTGAGAATTTTGATAATAATTTTATTTGATGCTTTGGCCTAGCCATTACCTTGAGGGTAATATGCTATATAAAAATGTTGTGTGATGTTATATTTGGTACATAGCTGGTCCACATCCTTGTTATTAAATGATCCTCCATTATTAGATATAATTTCAAAGGGGATATTGTAGTTACAAATGATATGGTTGAAGATAAATTTGGAAATTTGATTTTTAGTCACATAAGTGAGGGGTATAACTTCAACCCACTTAGTGAAATACTCGGTGGTGGTAAAAATATTTGTATGGTTGTTAGATGAAGTGGGGTTTATGTTTTTAATGATATTAAGTCCCCATGTATAAAATGGCCATGGTGTCAACATTGGTTTCAGAGTTTTTGCTAGGGCATGAATCATATTAGCATGCCATTGACATTTATCACACTTCTTTACATATGTAGTTAATTCTATGTCCATTATGGGCCAATAATAACTAGTATACAAAAGATTTTTAGATAGGAATACCCCAATAGAATGATATATACATACTTCATGAACTTCTCTTAATGCTAGTGTAGACTCTATTGAAGTTAAATAATGAAGTAGAGTTCCATCAAAACTATAGTGGTAAAGGGTGAATCCAAGTAGAATATAATGAGTGAAATGATTAATAAAGGCTTTGGTTTGTTTCTAAGATAGGTTAAATGGTATAACTTGGTCATGAATGTAGTTTTAAAGTTTTGAGTACTAGATATAATTAGGACCAACAATATCACAAATTATTACAATAGTTGAAGGTTCATGAACTGGTGATGACAAATTCTCAATGAGGAATTAATGCTCTCTAGCTTTATTTGTTTATTGAATTAGAGAGCCAATAGTATCCATGGCATCTATAGTTCTATTACTATCCCCTACTTTACATATGTAGTTACATCTATGTCCATCATCGGCCAATAATAACTAGTACACAAGAGATTTTTGGATAGGAATACCCCAATATAATGATATATACATACTTCATGAACTTCTCTTAATGCTAATGTAGACTCTATCAAAGTCAAACAATGAAGTAGAGTTCCATCAAAACTGTAGTGGTAAAGGGTAGATCCAAGTAGAATATAATGAGTGAAATGATTAATAAAGGATTTGGTTTGTTTATAAGATAGGTTAGATGGTAGAACTTGGTCATGAATGTAGTTTTAAAGTTCTGAGTACTAGATAGAATTAGGACCAATAATACCACAAATTATTACAATACTTGAAGGTTCACGAACTGGTGCTGACAAATTCTCAATGAGGAACTAATACTCTCTAGCTTTATTTTTTTATTGAATTATAGAGCCAATACTATCCATGGCATCTATAGTTCTATTACTATCCCCTACTTTACATATGTAGTTATATATATGTCCATCGTGGGCCAATAATAAATAGTACAAAAGCAATTTTTGGATAGGAATACCCCAATAGAATGATATATACATACTTCATGAACTTCTTCTAATTCTAGTGTAGACTCTATCGAAGTTAAACAATGAAGTAGAGTTCCATCAGAACTATAGTGGTAAAGGGTAGATCCAAGTATAATATAATGAGTGAAATGATTAATAAAGGATTTTGTTTGTTTATAAGATAGGTTAGATGGTAGAATTTGGTCATGAATGTAGTTTTAAAGTTTTGAGTACTAGATAGAATTAGGAACAACAATATCACAAATCATTACAATAGTTGAAGGTTCATGAACTGGTGCTGACAAATTCTCAATGAGGAACTAATACTCTCTAGCTTTATTTGTTTGTTGAATTAGAGATCCAATAGTATCCATGGCATCTATAGTTCTATTACTATCCCTACTTTACATATGTAGCTACATCTATGTCCATCATGGGCCAATAATAATTAGTACACAAGAGATTTTTGGATAGGAATACCCTAATAGAATGATATATACATACTTCATGAACTTCTCTAAATGCTAGTGTAGACTCTACCGAAGTTAAACAGTGAAGTAGAGTTCCATCAAAACTATAGTGGTAAAGTGTGGATCCTAGTAGAATATAATGAGTGAAATTATTAATAAAGGCTTTGGTTTGTTTCTAAGATAGGTTAGATGGTAGAACTTGGTCATGAATGTAGTTTTAAAGTTTTGAGTACTAGATAGAATTAGGACCAACAATATCACAAATTATTACAACAGTTGAAGGTTCATGAACTGGTGCTGAAAAATTCTCAATGAGGAACTAATACTCTCTAGCTTTATTTGTTTATTAAATTAGAGAGCCAATACTATCCATAGCATCTATAGTTCTATTACTATCCCCTAGTATGTGCTTAAATTGAATGTTGATAATTTGTTGCTTAAGAGTGTTGACCATGGCTTTATATGGAACCAGCTTATCTTACATCTAAAAATGATCTATGATCTAATTGATGATTAAATAAGAATCACCATAAACATGGAAATGAGATATGTTCTAATGCACTACCTATCAAAGTCCTGCAACAAGTGCTTCATACTCAACTATGTTGTTTGTATAAGGAAAGTTGATTCTAAATGATTTAGGGATTAGATCCCCCTGTGGTGTAATAAATAAGAGGCCTACCCTTGATCCATGTATAGTACATGAACCATAAAAATATAGATTACAATGATGTTCCTCAAGAGGTGTGCCAATGATTTTCATTATTGATTCATTAGAGAAATGAAATGTGAGTATCTTTATGTCTACAAGAGGTGCTTTAACAAGTTAATTTAGAAGAACTTGTCCCTTGATTGCCTTTTGATTGACATACTCTATGTCAAACTCGCTAAGAAGCATGATCCATTTGGACATTATACCTTGTAAAACTATTTTAGATAGTAGATACTTGAGTGGATCCACTTTTGAAATGACCATGTTCTTATTGTTCAACATGTAATGGTGCAGTTTCTGAGCTATGAAGACCATGGCTAGACAAGATTTTTCAATAGGTGCATAGTTGTGTTCATATGTGACCAAGGAACAGCTTAAGTAGTATGATACATGTTATTTTCCATTGTTATCATGTTGAGCTAAAAGTGCCCCCAAGGCATTGTCAATAGCTGATAGATATAACAAGAATTACCTTCTTGGCATAAAATGTAATAAAATAGGTGGATTAGCTAAATAGTCTTTGAGTTGTTGAAAATCTATTTGGTAGTGATCATCCCAGTGAAATGTAACTCCCTTCTTTAGAGTATATGTAAATGGATGACACTTGTCTATTAACTAAGAGATGAAGCATTGGATTGATTGGATCTTACCCTACAAACTATGAAGTTGCTTCAAATTGGTTAGTGGCAGCATCTTAGTTATAACATGGACTTTAGCTAAATAGACTTCAATACCTCGACAAGACATGATGAAGACAGGTAATTTTCTTGAGGTTACACCAAACACACATTTATTTAGATTGAATCTGACTTTATACTCCCATAATCTTTCAAATATCTTATGCAACACTATTGGATGGTTGACCCTGTTCGTGGATTTTCTTAATATGTCATCGACATAGTCTTCAATAATCTCATGCATAATATCATGGAATATGATATTCATGGCCATTTGATATGTAGCTCCATCATTCTTAAGACCAAATGGCATTACCTAATAATAAAATGTTTCTTATGGAGTGGTGAACATTTTTTTATGTTGGTCTTTTGGTGTTATTCTAATCTGGTTGTATCTTGAAAATCCATCCATGAGAGAAAGCATTTCATAACTTACCATGGAGTCAATTATAATTTTAATATTAGGTAATTCAAATTAATCCTTATGATAATATTTTTTGATGTCTCTTAAATTAGTATAGATTTTGACTCCTTTAGGCTTTTTGCTAACAGGTATAACATTAGATATCCATTTTGAGTAGTCAATGGATCATATATATCTTTCTTCTAAAAGTTTTTCCAACTCTTTCTTTACTAAGATAGAAATGTGAGGATGCATTTTACGTATATTTTATTTTACCAATTTGGCATCAGGATTGACCACAAGGTGGTGAAAAACCAAGGTGGGGTCTAAACCTGGCATGCCAGAATAAGCCCATGCAAAGATATCTACAAATTATCTCATTAGAGCTATAAAGACTTCACATTCTTCCTTAGTGAGGGATGTGCTTAATTTTATCCATTTTGGGTCTAATGGAGTCTTGATGTTTACCTATGTTGTATATTTGACTAGAATTATTGAACCATATTCTAGGATAGTAGGCAAAGACTTAAACTATTGGACTATATTAAGGTCCTTTGCTAGAAATTGCTCTTCAAGTTCTCCCAGGCATGATGAATTTAAATCCCCTAGTATGAGATCTAGCCATGTGACAAAAATAGTCAAAAAATCTTGAAATTTTTTATCAAATACTTGTTGTTGCACAATATTGAACTTGGATCCATAGGCAAGTTCATCATTGTTGTTTTCCTAGTTTAAATTCGAAGAAGAATGAACACCTTTATCTAATGGCACATAAAATAGGTTTTCACCACTAGATTTCCCTTTATCTTTAATTTTTTCTTCGTTAAAAAGTTCCTCAAAGAGGTTTTCACATTGGTACCTCAATATTTTATTTATTTATTTTTGGTTAAAGGTGTTCGCTAGCTCTCCAAAATAGGCTTTAGGATATAATGTAATTGAGAATTTTGACTTGTGATCTCCCAACAAAATATTATCCCTAAAGCTTAAAAAGTCATACAATACCTCATCATTTTTAAATTCATCAATCAACAAATTGGATTCTTATTGGTCCCAGTCTATCAGTTGGGGATAATATAATCGCAATGGGTTGTGATGAATGACTGGGGTAAGGGTGCAAATGGCATTGTTATCAAATAGGTTATTCTTAGCTTGGTTATCAATGGTGAGGCTATTATTATAATGTACTTCACTATCGACATCATCATCACTAACCAATGGTGATGGAATTCAAATAAGATATGTGGGGTCACCCCTAGGCAATTTAAATCCATGTCCATAGGGTCTTTTGTATTTAGTCATGGAAATTGGCTTGATGGTTCCTTTTTCATTTATTATGAGGCATCTTCCTTCATAATATTGATGCTCCATGATCCTATTAGGAATATGATACTTTACACTTTTATAACAATTAGTTTGGTTTTCATTATACAACTATGATTCATCCCCTTTAAGAGGATTTGGTTTTAGGTCAGATCCTAGTACCAATATGACTGGTCCCTTATGTTTGTTATTTTATATCTAATGTATGAGTGGGGTGACTTTAGGTCACCCAAAGGTCTTTATATTATAATTAAGATTGGAAATATGGAAGTTATCATGGCTCACATACTCCCTTGATCCATTATCTAAAATGGTGAAATTATTGGAAGCTTTAGGAGGTGGCATGTAGGAAAGGGAATTTAAAGTATTAGGATCTGTGCAATTATCATGTGGTGAATCAATAAGTATGGCCTTTCCTTTATATTTCTTGGAACTTGGATTCATGCCATATTGGTAATTTTAACTGTGAAACTTAGCCTCAAGATGTTTACAATGTTCATATCAGTCTAAATCTCTTAAAATATTCACTTCGATCCCTGAGTGGGAGAACTTGATACATTGGTGTGGCATTGATAGGACTACATGAATCTCATGTAACCAAGGCCTATCTAGAATCATATTATATGAAAAATCAAGATTAATCACATTGGAAAGTGTATCATGGGTCAAAGGCCCAATAATTACTTTTAAGCTAATGGTGCCTTGTGATTATCTTTCCTAATTATCACTAGATTTGATAGTTATCATTTCTAGCTAGAGATCTACTAGTGTGTACCCAATAAGCCTAATGAGATTTAAAGACACTATGTTGAGGCCTGATCCATTATATATAAGGAAAAGTTTCAATTTATTTCACTTTATATAAACTTATATGTACAATGGATTGTTATAGAGTGGGACAAGGGAAGACATATCACTTTGGTTGAATGTGAATTATTGGGTTGGAGCTAGGTGTCCAACCAAAGCTTGAAATTTATCAGGGGATACATCACTATAAATTATGGATTGGGTCAAGAACTCATTCATGATGTTCTTATGGATTGTTAATGTTCTTAACAAATCTAAAATAGAAATTTATGTTGATGTCTTCTATAATTTTTCCATAATATCAAACTTATTTTCTTGGTTAATAGTGAATGGTTTATTTTGAGGTTGAATAGTTGGTTGGATAAGAGGTAAAGTGGTAGATGGTTGTGGGCATAGGGTCATAATATTTTACCTTTGATTTATGATTACACAATCAAGATTTGATATTGGACCATAATATATAACAAATTTTGGGAATGGTATAGGACCAAATAAGACAAGTCTCAGTTACCAATGTACTTGTATGTGGTCATGTGGCAAGGGTGAGTTGTTAGTGTAAGGTCCAAAAGTGGAAGTCCCAATTTTTTGGTTCACCTATGTACTATCCCAGGTCAAATAAGGATTATCCATGTAATTTGGTTGAGTGTTATTGTTTAGCAATGGTCTAGATTGATTAGTGCTCAGTCTAGGATTAATGGAGATAATATTAATGTTGCACCCTACAAGATGACCTACAACCCTATTGTAGTCATGTGAAACTACATTGTAAGTTTATTGGTTGTTATTATTCTAACCTTGGTTTTGTCCATTGTTATGAAATTGTGGGTTCTATTATAGATTTTACTGATTTTATTGTTTCTACTAGTTTGGCCTTTGATTTTGATAATATTGATTTTGTTGTTATATTGGTTAGTGTTGTTGTTACTAATTGTTCTATTGTTACTGATTGTTATGTTCAGGAAAGGAGTTTTGATAATTCTTAAGAGTTGATTGGAAGTGAAATCACCATTATCTAATGTTATCTCCACATTCTCTAAAATATTCTCAATTAAGTGCTTGATTTGCACAAATCTTTGTATATTATTCCCATTGACATGATGATATTCAAAAAAATCATTTTCATGGTACCAATTAGGATAAGGAATGCCTTGTGGATAATGCTTTGGTATAGGCCAACTAATTATATTAACAATGACAAGTTTGTAAAATATAGACTCAATAGGCTCTCCTAGGTCACTAAAGACATGATGCATAGGCAGAGTTTTCCTTGGAGGAGGGGTTTGTAATGGTAAATATTACTGTATTTGTTGCACAAGTCTTGGTTGTTGTGCTTGTGACATTATATGGAGAGTTTTTTGGTTAGGATTAAGCTAAAAAAGTGGTACAAATGATGTGTGCACCATTTGGAAATGACATGACTTAGTTACTCCATTACCCACAACATTACTATTGTAATTAAATTTCATTGGTCTTTCTTGGTTATTGTCATGTGCTAATTTTGATGCTTGTGCTTGAATTGGATGTTGGTTTTGGCCAATTTCTTGATTGGTAACTTGATTCTAATTAGTTGAAGTAAGATTGATGATCCCTTTATAAATAAGAGCTCACTCAACCAACAAGCCTTTGTCGATGATCTCCTTAAAAGTATGTGCATATTGTAGTTCTAGATGATAGACTATCTCACTATGAAATTTTTAAATAAACATACAAGCTAATTATTTATCTAGTAAACTATGGGTGAATCAACTTTCAAGGGCTCTCCATCACTATAGATAACTTGTAAAACTCTCACCATCTTTTTGTTTTTCTTGTGTTAAGTCAACCAATGAAATCTCATGTTCAAGATTATAGTAAAAGCATTGCACAAACTTATCAAAAATATCATCAAAATTTGTTACTAAATTCTTGGGAAACTTTAAGAACCACTTCAAATCCTTTCCATCCAAGCTCCTTAGAAACAACAATAAAATGTATATATCACTATATTCCACCAGTTGACATGAAACAAATAACTATGTTAAATGAGCCTTAGGGTCACCTTGCCCTTTGTATTTGTCTAATTTTGGTGGTTCATATCCTAGAGTAAATGGTATCTATAATTACTCCATGTTGAATGGATAAGAACACACATCATCTAACTTAAAATTTTTAATCTATTTTCCAACCTGAATGGTGGTAATTACATCCTTCATCTATTGAAATTCTTGGGATAGGAAACTAGAAGGAACATTGGTTTGAGGGATAATATTGGTTTGGGTAGATGGTTGGGAGTTATAAGTGGGACACTTTGACCAGAGTATGATGGAGATACTTGTTGGGGTATATTGGTTTTTTTGGGAAATGGACTAGGAATATGCATACATGGATTAGGATGTACTTGGAATTATACATTTGGTTATGAAATATTCTAGTTTGTGTTGCCAATAAAGGTTCAATTAGAGGATTTTATGGTTGGGATGGAGGGATATAACTATATTTTTCCTGATGTCATTGAAAAGGGACATGTTACCGACTAATCAAACCTTGATATTATGTGGTAACTTGTGGAACAAGACCCTATCTCTAAACTTATGGCACATTTTGAACCAATTATTGTCTAGTAGGTACTTGAGAAACATATGAGCCCCTTTTTGCATGAATCCATTAAGGGAAGTGAAAGTAGGTTGAATATTTGACATATGTCACTAACCTATATTTACACATGTTGACTAGTCATCACTTGGGTTTAGATTGGTACACTGGTCTATGACTAAAGAGGTATATTTACCACTACCTAGTGAAGTGGAACATTAGTTTCCCCTTGCTAAGGTGTCAATACATTTATCCTTAGCTTATTTGGTACACTATATTATGCCTAATATTATTGAATACTACTCATCACTTATTGAGGAGGAGTAATATTTGTTACATTCTATTGTTGAGTTGTGACACTAGTTGATAGTTAACTACCTAATCCTATACGTTGCACACTTGAGAAAGTACCTAGTTGAGGTTGGGAAATAGGTGGTAAAGGTTGGGGAATAGAGGCTCATATTCCTTGGGATGATGATCCACTCATGTTATTAGCTAAATTAATATGTTTTTAACTAGTTGTTTGTGCATTATTACCAATTTGATTTGGATTGGATGTTGCTTACACATTTTCCACTATATTTTATTCATTATTTTATGTAGAAGTAGAAGACATTTCTTTAATAATGGGCATATGCAACAAGTTGTCTAAAAAAGTGTTTTATATGAATGGGTCTAAAATTTGATTATCTTGACTAGTTAACTCTATCAAAACTCTTGTTGAAGGAATTCAGTCAATAAGAGGTTTGATCACCATGTTCATCTGATTTAAATTGCATGCTAGATTCAGGTAGGTTTGATATGCTATCTGCACTTGATTAAATTGGTATTTCATGATGTATTTGCATATATTAGGTAGATTAGGGTCCTGATATGTTGTTTGGACTAGAGCCAAAGGATTTCTAGAATAATCTTGGTGATCATAAATGATATTATGGGGAATTCTTACTAGACTTGGTAAATTTTCATGGAGGAAATCTATTAGAAACTTGTCCCCTACCTATATGGCTCTAACCAAAATATCATCTTTGTTATCCAATAAATGATGTTCAAACAAAATGGATCATATGTGTAAGGCACATTAGTAGAGTATGATTGTTGAAGAACTGGTTCATTAGTTGTGGGTATTGTAGCTAGGTATTGTTAGATTTGTTCTTGGTCTTATTCTAAATAAGGTGGTGTGTTAATTAGATAGTTAGCCAATGGATCTTGGCTTTGTGCCCCTAATTGATTATTATAAGAGGGATAAGAATCCATCTCATAAGGAATATTATCTACATAGGGGTCTTGAACCATTTATTCCTACGCAACCACATTACTAATCCCTAGATTGTACATGAGTCCACTATGAGTGTAGGAATACATGTTGTGATCTATAGTAAATGCTTTGTGATAGAAATAGAGTTTTATAAACTATAAAAATAAAATGTATAAAATAGTTGATGTTCAAACTTGGTCTATATTTGTCAAAAGGATCAAAAAGGTTTATGCAAAAATTTGTGATAACACAATCTGATTTTAAGTGTCTAACACTACACGTCTTACACAAAGATATTTAGTAAATGAACCAAAAATCAAAATGGAAAATGCTAAGGTCAAAGTGTTTAAAATTAGTCTAATCTAAAAATTAAAATATGCTAGGTCTTTTAGCCAAACATGGCATCAAAATCTAGGCTCAACAAGGCATGCACTAGGACTCTTGGCCAAATGACATCAAAAGCTAGACTTTAAAAATAGATAAATTTTTTAATCCAACAGATTTGAATTTTTTTAAAAATATATTAGGCATTTGGTTCTTGGACATTGGCTCAATCAAATAGGTATAAGGTATGCAACAAAATGAACTTTAGAGTTAGTTTATTTTCTCACAAATAATGGTATAAAACATAGTTCTTTTGAAAAATAAGCTAGAGAAAAGTAAATGTTGTAACTATGACAGATAAAGGTTTACAAATGTAAACTTAGATTAATTTGAAAATTGTAGGAAAAAATTTGAACTCTATGTAATAGGGCCTATGAAAAAATATGTAAAATGTTTTGCATAGCGTAACATTGCTAGACTACCCAAAAGATGTGACAAAATGCTTATTTCAAAAACTCTCTAAGGTAAAGATAATTTCTCTCAAATTTAATAGAATAAAAATACCTTTCTTGACTCAAAATGTTATGGTGCATAGACTCAAAGTGAAATTGTTTAGCACAAAATGACTTAAGTCTATCAAGTGGTGATAATGATCATGAGTCTTAAATGGCCTTCAATCCAAATTGGAAATTGAACCTAAGTTACCTCAAGTTTAGTGAAAATGGTGAACCTACTTAACACATCAACCTTATAAACTTATAAAGGTGAAATTTTAAATTTAGATTATAAATGAAGGACTTAAACAAATTTGGCAAAGGTCTAGACTCAATTGGGTAGCATAACTACACCAAAGTGGATGATATGACTCCCAAGTTTTGATGAAATATTGAACAAGGAAAATTAATGGTTTCACATGAGCAAAATAATGCATCTTTGTTCAAAGGATAATAAGGACCATTTGTTCTTTTTGTATTATTTGCTTACACCAAGTTTTGACTTCAAACAAGACTTTAATCTAGGACAAAACTCAACTGATTAATCACTCATAGACTCTAAACTAACAAGGTTTCTTGGTATTGTTAGAATCCATCAATATACATCATTTGAGAGGATGTTAAGTGTTCATATAAATGTAAATGTGCATTATATATTAGGTTTTTTAAAACTCCCTTATCTTAAATGAAAATGCTATGACATAGACCTTGAGGTACACCTTACATTAATAATACTTCCATGGTAAGTGGGGTTTTGTCTAAGATTTAAAAGTTTCTAAAAATTCTAGGGGAATCAATTGCATAATGAATTTAACACAAAAAAATGCAAAATAAAATCATGGATTTTAGGTCTGTATCACTTGACTTGTTGCAAAAAAGTCTAGTCCTTTTTTCAACCACTACATCCTTAGCTAGTGTGATGTCCAAAGTGCCACTACGTCCTGTGTGCAACTCCAATTAGTATCCAAATTAATTCAATGCCAAGTGGTGAAACCTGAGGTCAAATATTCCATAAAGAACTCATGGGAGGTGATGAAGTCCCCCTCGCAAGCCAATTTTCAATAAAAAGAACAAAAGCATGAAATAGAAAGACTTTATGGTCATTTTTAAGGTCATCCAAAATTTGATGAAATTTTGGGGAGTGTTTTAGATGAATCTCTTTCTAAGCCTTGGACTATGATATTTTAAATGGGAATGGTGCTTTTGATTCCAAAGGTTCCCTAAAGGGGACAAATGGAAGAGCATACATGCAACACCCCTCTTTTTGCCAAACAATAAACTAATTTAAACAACTAAGTGAATAAAAAAAGATTGGAAAGGTGAGATCATTTTTAAGCCCAAATGGAAAGGTGTGATGGTGTTATTTTTACCCCTTGGTCTTAATTTCAAACTTTTAAAACATTCACCCTAAACATCTAAATTTTTTGTTAAACACCAAAACAAGGTTCCTAATCCATTTTAAAGCATGCACAAGGTAATCTAAACATGTTTTTAGAAATTTCAAGCTTGGTCCTACAATAAAGACATTAGTATGTCATTTATCCTTGAATATAATTTAGGTTTGGAACAATGAACTTGAAAAAAAGAGCTCTTAGGTTTTTTACACAATATAATCATGCTACTACATAGAACAATCCTACAACTTGCAAGACAATCTCGTAACTTAGTAAGTTATAATATTATAACTAACCACTAACCATTTAGTCATAATATCATGACTATAAATGACAATTCCACTAGTTATAGGATAATCCCAAATATTTTAGAGTTACAATATTGTAAACAACAATCCCACTACTCAAGGTCACAATCCCACTACTTAGGGTAAAATGAGTTTTTTGGAAACAAATACACAACTTCAGGCTAAAATAATTACATATTATGAATATTCAATAAAAAAACATGGTTTAAAAAAATAAATCATTAAAAATAGAGTTTGAATGACCCTAAATAAAACTTCAAAAAATAGCCTATTTTGGACACTACAATACAATGACTCACAATGACAATCTTGCTACTTGCAGCACAATCCCACCACTTTAAAAGTAGTGGTATTTGAATTTAATATAATATAAGTTAAACAATACTATGACTTGGTTTGGCAACCCTATGAGTTATAGAACAATCCTGCTACTAAAATATTAGTGGTATTGTTAAACCTACATAGAAAGATAAAGTTAGTCTAACAAAAAAATGAATCTTAGCACAATACCATGAGTTGTAAGACAATCCCATGACTCAAAGAAACAATACCATGATTATGTCATAAGAAACCCATGACTCCTAGAAATACATACTTTTACTCTAATTTTCACTCTTTTTAGCTTCTTACTTCAAGATTTTACAAGGAAAAGGTTAGTAGGTTGCTTGAAAGAGCTTTGTGATCATTTTTGTGAAGTTAGGAAGGTCCCACCAGGCATGCCATTATGTTAACTAGTAATTTGACTAATAAGAGGAGATTAGTGTTGTGTTAGTGACAAAATGAATAAAATAAATTGATAAAAAACACACTAAACTAACATCTCCATGCCTAGTTACTAGGGTAAACTTGGTGAATAAAGATAAATGAACAAATCACAACTAAAATTCAAGAAAACACACATTCCTTACCTTGTTTGATGCTCTAAAAGTATTCTTCAATTTGCTTACTTAGTTTTTGCTTATGAAGTACTCATCACTGGAAGCTTGGTTACCTATATCTCTCCTTGGCACCTTTGGCTTTAGCTTGGCTTGGCTTGGAATCAATTTGGCATGATAACACTAGTTTGCATGAATCTTTTAGGACTAATCCAAAATTATAAATTTGCTCAAATTAAGCTTAAAAATGATGTTCATGGCCTCTCTATTTATATATTTTTCAGAATGATCAGAATCAACTTGAACCATCCATCTTGAGATGAAGATGTGTGGTTGAGGATTAATTCAATTTTTTAGATTTAAGTTTATAAGTATCCTCATCATGAAATTGAAAGAATGGGAAATTAAGAGGCATAGAGGGTATATTTGAGGCATGAAGTGCATGAATCATGATATTTGTGGCATTTATGGCCTAGGGATGTCTTCCCAAGAAATGAGGTCACTTGATGATGTAGATATTCAATATTTATTTCCAAAACAAATTATTCAACAAGTTTCCATGGAATTCTTGATTAGGCTCTAATTTGGTTTATTTATCTCTTAATAATGTTTAAGAACTATGCACAAATTACTTGAATTTATTAGAATGTCTTGTTATTGGTTAAAATTTTGATTGGATTAGAATTGGAAGGTGATGTCAAATGCGTTGGATCCATTATCCCATTTAGGATATTATCAATAGAAAATAACAAAGGCATGTGTGTTGTGTAGGAGATTTTATAAGAAAGAGCAATCTAGAAGACCTAAGTTTAAAATTGGTATTTTGACTCAAAATGATCTGATCAAAGTTAATTGGCACATAAATTACATTTCCCCATTTAGGGATACCCTAGCCAAAATCAACACTTGAATATATTAGTTTCAAAGCTTTTTAATGTGTTTTAGTGTTTTTAGGCTAAATTATGCATTTTAGGTAGAAATTGGTCAAAATTTTGGTTGGAGGTTATCAGTGGCTATTTTTAGCTGTTTACACCTTTTAAACCTTCCATATCCCTAAGGATCCTTAGCTCCCTTGAGAAACTCCTATGTCAGCTTCCTTAGCTAGTTTGATGTAGATGCCTTAAGCTAAAACCTCCTCTCCCTTATAGGATATCCTATTTTAAGTTTTGTTTACAACACCAGTTGCCCCTTCCCTTCCTCCTTTAGCCCCTCAAGATAGTCCCAGCCTGATATCTTCTTGTTTTATTATATGTAAAGATAATTTAATAGATAAAGACTTGGTTATCCAATAAATTAGACCCTCTTAGATTGTTACACCTCTATCTAGATTCTTAGGAGAGTCTAGGTAAACCTCCCCTTTTGAAGGCTAATCCTCCACAAAAAATAAATGATAAATCTCTTACCTAAGAATTGAAATAAATTAAGAACCATGGATGAGTGTTTAAAAGAAAAAGGGTAGGAAAAAATCAAAAATTGGTGAGGACAAAAAAATGCAGGTAGACCCTCATCTCAAAGTGATAGGAAAGTATAAATTGATAGACAGGTAGCAAAGGGTATGCAGATGACCCTTAGACACTTCCTAAATAATAAGAAATAAATGTTCTCTCTTGTAACATAATGGGTTCGACTACCCCTAAAAAATAGAGATTGGAAAGAAATTTAATTATGAAAGACAAACCTGATATTGTTTTGTTTTAAGAATCTGAAATGTCTATAAATTTTTTTTTGAATATCAAATCTGATATTTTTGAGAAGGCCTTGTGTATCTGTAGTAACTCTAGGGTGCATCTAGTAGTTTGATGATGTTTTGGGACATAAAGGTCCTAAATGAAAACCCCTTAAGTGAAATTTAGTCCCATATTACCATCTTTTTGCAAGATATCCTCTCTAGAAATAATTGAGTCCTCACTAATGTTTATGCTCTAAACTCCAAGCAAGAAAGGTGTAGACTATGGTAAAATCTCATAGATATTTGAAACCTCTTCAAAAACTAGTGTTGGATAGTGGTAAGGGACTTTAACTCTCCCTTGACCCCTAGAGATAATAAAGGGGGAACATGCTCCTTGATCGATAACATGTTGCAATTTAATAAGTTTATTACTAAATTTGGTCTTATTGATGTGGACCTAAAGGGAAATCCTTACACATGGTCTAACAAGAAATTGGGGGATAATCTCATTAAATTTAGAATTGATAGGTTCTTGATATCTCTTAATTAGAGTCTTGATTCAACCAATTCTCTATCTTCCTTTCAAAGGATTGGATCAGACCATAACTCGATTTTTTTCCAAAGTGAAAAGATGTCTAGATCCAAATGCATTACCTTTAGATTCAAGAAAATGTGGATCTCTAATCATACCTTTAAATATTCTATAAAGGAATGGTGGTAAACCCTAGTTCATGGATCTTCTAAGCACACCCTAGTAATGAAAATGAAATTTGTCAAGAATAAACTCAAATTTTAGAATAAAGAGGTCTTTCGAAACATATTCCTCTAGAAACAATTCATAGAGGATGAAATTGGTAGTTTAGAAAGGGAAACTAATGATTTTGGCTCCACCCCCTCTCTCTAGGAAAAACAAAAGGAACTCCTAAGTATTTTCCACAACCTGAAAGCTAAGAAAATTATTAGAGGTAGAGATCCAGGAAGATTTAGCTTAAGGATAAGGACAAAATACAAAAATCTTCTAGACCTCTACATCTAGGACCTGCTAGGACCTGTTCATCTTAAAAATAAAAGGGAAGGATGGCACTTGATATAAGTAAGAAAAAGCTATTGAGGGTCAAATCATTAATTTTTACAAAAAAAATTTAGCTTTTGTTCCCCCCTATGATGTTTAGCTTGAAGACCAAGTGGTCAGTCTCATTCAAGGGGTTGTTTCCTAAGCGGATAATGATGCCATTCTTTCCTCCCCCATTGGAAGATGAAATTAGAGCTATTGTCTTTTCTTTGTAAGGGTATAAAGCCCTTAGTCCTGATGGTTTTCCACCATTTTCTGGGACATTATTCAAACTGAGGTCTGTATGGTAGTCTCAAAGTTATTCAAAGTGGGTATCATGCTATAAGATTTTAAAAACACTTTTCTAGTTCTTATCTTGAATAAATAGGATGCCTATTATCTAACAGACTTTATGCCCATCAATTTATGCTCTACCTTCTAAAATATTTATATGAAAAAGTTTATCTTTAAAAATTCAAATGCTACTAGAAAACATGATTAAAGAACAATGAGGGGCCTCCATCTTTGGTAGATAGATCTTGGATGGTATTATAATAGTCCATGAAACCATTCACTTGATGGATAAATCATCCAAACAAGGAATGTTTCTCAAACTGGACATGAACAAGGCCTATGACAGAGTCTTGTGGCAATTCCTTGATAAAATTATTTCTAGATTCAGATTTAATTAGTCTATTAGAAACTTGATTTTCTCCTACATATCTACTCCCATGTTATCATTTATCATTAATGGTGTTATTAGGGTTTTTTCCCTATTAAAGAGGGATTAGACAAGGGGATCCCATTTCTTTATACCTATTCATCATCAAGGCTGAGTCCTTGAGTAGGATGATCAATATAGACATAAACTCTAACATCATCAAAGGTATCACTGTGGCTCCTTACAAATGACCAGTCAAACACTAGTAATTTTTGGATGACACACTAATAATGGGGGAAGCCTTGGTCACTAAATCTAGATGTTATAAAAAAAATCCTAGAAATCTATGAGATAGTCCTTTTCAAGAGCATAAATTTTTGTAAAAGCTCACCATTCTTCATTAACACTCTAGTTTCCTTGTAGGATAAGATTTATAGAATTTTGGGTTGCATTATCAAGAACCTTCCTTCTTCATATCTCAGTATCCCTCTCTTTAATGGCCCTATGAAAACTAAATTCTATAATCCCCTCATTGATAGCATTTAGAGGAAATTATCTGGCTAGAGAGGAAACCTCCTATCACAAGCCAAAAAAAATATTTTTTGAAAATTTCCCTTAAAATTATCTCAGTCTACTTTATGTCCTTATTTTTCATACCAATAATAGTATACCAAATCAAACAAATTCAAAAAAATTCCATTGGAGAGGGTATGAAGATAGATTTAGGTTTCTGCTCATCTCCTAGAATAAGTCTCATCTTCTGACATCAAAAGGAAGACTGGGATTCAGAAGGGTGAGATCCATGAACCAATCCCTTCTAATGAAGCAAGGTTGGAGGGTGATAAAGGAAGACAACTTTTGGACTAAAATCATAAGGGCCAAATATTTGAATTTTGGGGAAGGTCATTCCTTTTTTAATGAAGAAAACCCTGAGAGTAGGAAATGGCATTTTAAAAAAAGGACTCAAAACTAATATCAAGGGATAGGGTCAAATTCTAGTAGTATTCTTGGATATGGTCCCCCCCAGACTCCTCTATCTAAGATTTAGAGTTGATAATTTTTTTCAAAGATACCATTGGACATAAGGTATGTGATTATTGGGAGGTAATAGAAGGAAAAAAAGATGTAAAATGTTGCATAAAGTAAACTCCAATTAGTGAAAAAATCTCATCCTCCAAGATTTAAATTTAACTCTCTAGAATATTCACATCAATATATTCTTGAAAGAGGATGACATTATTTGGAAATGTGATCCTAGTGGCTCTACTCAGTCAAATATGGCTATCTTTCCCTTTGGGATTAGGATCTTGAGGAAAATTAGATTGACGTATAGATAAAAATTCTCATTCCAAAGATTAATGTCTTCTTCTAGTTGGCTACCCAAAATAATATCCTCACAGTGGATAATCTAATGAGAAGGGGAATCCCCATCCTGAACCATTGTGTGCCCTATAGATAGGATCCAAAATCAATGGATCATCTATTCCTCTTCTGCCCTTTTTCATCTTCAATCTTCCACTCCTTCAACCTTTCTAAATAATCTTGGGTCACCACAAGAAGCATCAAGGATCTTATCATCTAATGGAAAACACTGTGAGACTCACCCCCTTGAAATTTTGGTGGATCCTAACCCTACCCATATCTTTTAGGGAATCTAGCTATCTAGAAACTTGATTATCTTTGACAACTGCAAGCCTACTCACTCCTCAGACTTTAAAAAATTCATGGCCCTAGCAAAGGAAAAATGGTTATCCTATGCTTCTTCCATTGATAATCCTAGCTCTTCTGTTTTCTCCCAAATTCTATGACAACTAAATTTGGTCATACCAGGTACCTCACCAAAAATAGGGTATAGATAGATAAAAAGTTAAGTGGAGTCATCCTCTACTTAATTAGCTTAAACTAAATTTTTATGGGGATGACAAATTTAATTTAAGCCCAACAAGATCAAGAGGTATCATCAGGAATTTTTTTTGGGAATCTTATTGTGGCCTATGCATGTCCCCTATGAACCCAAATGAATCATGTTATAGAAGCACAAGCAAATCTATGGGGAATCAACCTTGTAATTAAGCTAGGGATGGACTTTATTCTAATCAAAGGTGATTATATGAACATCATAAATTGCCTAAAAGGTTTGAATCACTCATCCTAAAACATTTTAGGATAATAAATGATGCAAAAAAACTAATGACTCATCTTAAAGGGGTGTTTCTATCACACATCTATAGATAAGGGAAAAGATGTGTAAACATGATGGCAAATATCAGGGTTCATTCAAAATCATATAATAGATAGCATGGAAATCAATTTCCTATTCATGTCACCTCCCTTATTCAATTGGATAGAGGATAACCCACACAAGGAAATGATGACCCATTTAATGATGAATCAAATCAAAACTAAAGGAATAAATGGTATTTAATGTAAAAATAAAATTATTTGGCCCTCTCTTAATATTCTACACCCTCAACTAGACCCATAGTCCCATAACATTAAATGATTTGATCTCAATTCCAACATACATTATGTCATAAAGGGTTTAAATAGGGTAACCTATAGAATAATCTAACAAAAACAAGTGATAGTCAAGGATCATGACTATTTCAAGTCAATTTACAATGAAGAATCCAAGGATAAAAATTACGTCTAGCATAAAATGGTGAAGTGTGGTTTTTCAACTTTTATATAGAGATTGGTAGGCCATGACATGGGACTATCAAAGGAATTCCCTAGAGGATGGAAAGACCAAGAGTTCTGTATGCATGGACTAAGAATCTAAATAACTAAATAACTCATTAGGGACATAACAGGAATAAATTATTTTGAGATCAAAGCATTTAAGGATAAGAAGAGGAAGGAGGATCTCGTAAATATCTTATTTAGTATGGAAAAGGAAAAACCTAAGGCAATGTACTAAAAATGGTCTGTGATGATAGAACTATCAAGGAAGTAGCCTGAGGTCTGTCTACAAATTATGTGATATAATACCCTAGAGTGATATTCTACCATCACTTCCTCTTACTCAATCATTTTAGAGGGCACACTATTAGCCTTATATTCTTTTTGCTAAAATCACTAGAGGCTATAATGATGAACTTCAAGGGAAACCCATTAGTAAATATCATTCATCAAGGCTTAATTCTCCTATTGGTCAATAAAGGGGAACCATTATGGTCTAGAATAGTCTCAGAGGTGATCAATTCCCAAGTGAGTTGTAGGAATCATACAAGGATGAGGAATTCTTCACCGAATCTGATGTTGAAAAATATGGTAAGGAAAAGTTGTAGGAATCATAATAGGGGCGCTCTAGTTTATGTGTCTCTTATTTCCAGTAAGGGCTAGGGGACCCCTAATCGTAAAACTAAAGAGGGCATCTAGAATTCAATGTAGAAGCTATTTATAAAGATTTCAATGCAAAAGTTACTCTGTAATGAGATTGTGGAAGAATTTGACAATCTCAAAGGGATGTTGGGTCTCGATATGGTTAAAGCATAGGTTGGTAAAGAATAGATAGGAACTATGGAGCTCACCCCATAGGACAACACTTAGAGTGGTGGGGCAAAATATGGTAGGGAGCTCGAGAAGGAGATGGAAAAAATGAAGATGACTAAACTAAAGTGGAAGAGTAAGGGAGAGGACAAATATCAATTCATGGGTAATCTCACTAGAGGAAAAGAGAACATCAAATTTGAAAGTTTGGTCTCCAATAAATTGGTTGTTTATTCTAAATTAGAATAGTCATACTCTTCTCTATATCTTTTTGTTTTCCTAGGACTTTTGGCTGAAGTTTAGTGTCTTTTTGGTGGAAGGGTGTTTTTTATCAGGTCTCTATTTGTTTCTCTAGGTCATATTACTTAGTCATGCCTATATTTTGGATTTTTTTATATGGGAACAGGCCCCTGTAACCCAACTTTTACCAATCTAATAAAAAAATAACATGCAGGAAAATCTCTAAAAGAAGACACACCAAAATTTCCCACAACATAGCCACCTAAATAGAATTGTTTAAGTAATATGTAGAGGCCATCAAATGAAAAACTAATATATATATATATATATATATATATATATATATATATATATATATATGCAAAAAAATAAACTCAAGTAATCAACTCATCGATATAAAACCCAGTCGATGACTTTGTTTCAAAGAACCCATGACTTATATATATTATATATGTAGTCATTAAGTATTAAGAAATACCAACACTATTTTTTCTAGAACTCATCAACATTTAACATATATTGGCATGCAATTGACAAAAGAATTATCATGACCCATTTTATTAAATAGATTAGTTAAGAGTTCATTCTAGGAAACTGTTAACAAGATATAAACTTACCCATTTCATATATAAAAGACACCAACTCTTTTATAGAATAGAACCAAATGAAAAAAAATAAATGTTAAATTTAAAATAGGGTATGATACCCATTTCAATAATATACCAATTCTAATAAACCAAAAGAATACAACAACATAATATTTTAAACTCAAGGTGCAGGGTTCGTAAAAAATGACCAATTTGTTAAATATTATAATGCATGTAGTTAAAGCCATGAAACCCTCAGAGATAGGTTTTTAAAATAAAATGCAATGTAATCACCCCAAAACTAAATATACAATTCACACAGGTAAAAATAATAAAGCCTTTGACCCATTCTTTAATATAACAAAGTCAACAACCCAACTGGGGAACCCATTTTCTTAAACCCATAAAAATTTAAATCACACATATTCATCCCATTTAAATGGAGAATGAAAGCATGCAACCAATAAATAATACAACACTTATAGGCCAAGATTGATGTAAACATATAACTATATAAAATCTAGATAATATATAGAATCTATTTTTCAATTTTATACGCAAAATGAGAATATCAAACCATATGGGGATGGATAATCATCTAAAAGGCCTAAGACTTACATTTATATATGCAGCCTTAATATTTTTATAATTTTCCTTTTTATAGAAAAGAATAACTAGACAATAGTCTAAATCTTACCCAAAAAGCATAGAGGAATAAAACAACACAATAAAATAGTAGAGAGAAAACAAATCGAATAAACCTTTTGTTCTCCATGTCATGGTCCAAAAACACCAAGAAAACCTACATTAAAAACTATTCCAACACTTCCCTCTATTTTCCTCCATTTTATCCATCTTCCTACCCCCATCCAGTCCTTCTACCCCACAACTAAATCCCCACTGCTTCTATCCAACTCCATAAACCCCATTCAATTCTTGCATTGAATGTGAGGAAAGAAAAAACCTCCTACATTGTCGCCGAACACTTCCCAAAGCTACCCTAAATTTTTTTTATTAATACAATGATCATAAATAACCACCTAGAAAATTCAAGATAATAAAAAATAAATAATTAACCATTGAAATAATAAAACTAAATAATAATTTAAATGTTAATGTCATCGAACCAAATAACCATGCCACCACAATATACCAAGTAACCTTGGTAATAAACCATGTGGGGGTGTTATAGGTAGGTCTAGGTAATTCTTATGGATTCCATGTCCAAACAAGTAAAGTTCACATAGAAAGGAGTGGTGAGTAATTTGTAGAGGTGAAAGGAAGAATTCAATATAGACCATTAAAACAATAATAACAAAATCAAATCAACTCCACATCAATCATGTGAAAAAAATGCAACAATACAAAATAGTATGTAAATGAAATACAACAAGGTATAAATGTCAAGATAATGACATAACAAATTAATAATCAAGACTATCCAATGGTGGGGAAAATAACCAAAAAATATGGATACCTGTCAGAACTCATCTAACTACCTAGAAGTCACTCTACTACCCCAATGTACCGATGCCAACATTAGATTAGCTCATATAATGGTAACTACAACCATAAAAAGTACATCAAAATTACTTGATCAAATAATAAATAAATAATTACATAACTATAATAAAATATTAATTATAGTAGTAATCTATAAGATAATCAAGTGTAGAATTAAAACATGTCAAGTCATCAACATGTAATCCAAATATCACTACATTGAATCCAAACACATAATCCAACTTAGGTAAAGAAAATAATAGTCAGCTATACATCAATAAATATAATTTTTTACACATTATATCGAATCATAAAAAGGTAAAGTCATAACATCATCCCCCCTTAAAAGGGAGCCATTTCGATGACTAGTTAAATAACCATGCATAATGCTACTTGAAAAGATGTGCATCTTCCCAAGTAGCACTTATTTTACTCAGTAGGTCCCATTGAACCAAAACCTACTATATTTCTTTGTTTCATAGCTTAATGTTGTGATGGTATGGGATTATCACTATTTCTAACTAGATCTTTTCATCTTTCACGATCTATAAATGATTCCAATGCAAAACATGATATGGATTAAGTATGTATTTTATTAAAAAATCAACATGAAATAAATCATGAATCCTTGATAGAGAAGGAAGAAGATCCAACTGATAACAATAGGACTAATCTTATCCATAATGTCAAAGGGTTTGACAAAACATGGAGCTAGCTTAGAAGTTTTACCAAATTTTATTAAGATTTTATGTGGTCTAAAACTCAAAAAAACTTTATCACCCACACTAAATTCATATGAATTCATACTTTTATAAGAATAACTCTTGTGTTGATATGATTCCACTTTCATATTTTACCTTATTAATTCCATCTATTTTTCATATTCTAGTAGCAAATCAGGTCAACAATAGCTCTATTTTCCAAGCTATCCTAGCTAAGAAGAATTTTACACTTATGCCCATATAGAGATTAAAAAGGTGCCATAGTTATCATAGAATGACAATAATTATTATATATAAAATAAACTAAATGGAAGTAATCTTCTCATTTAATTTGCTTGTGCATGACATACATGCACATCATGTCCTCAACCACCTAGTTGAGCCTTTTAGTTTGACCATGTATATTTGGATGATATGAATAACTAAAATTTAACAACATTACAAAGGTTATGGTAAAAGTTTTCCAAAATATTGAAGTACACAACTTGTCACAATCTAATATAATCACTTTAAGTATTCCATGAAGTCTAACTACTTTCACAAAACATTCTACAAACATGGAAGTGTCATCCATTAAATTTATAACAATGAAGTGTCCAGCTTTAGTGGCCTTATCAATACCGCTAGTATCATATCATGCATGCTACATGATTTAGGAATCCCAATAATAAATTTGAGTGAGATTATATCCCACTTTTATCTAGAACATCATGAGGGTATAACATCCCTCCTAGACAGCAATGTTCAACTTTAACCTACTACCATTTCAAGCATTTTACCATAAAATTAACAACATCTTTCTTCATTCCAAGCCAAAAGAATATCCTGATCAACCATTGTATCATCTTTGTGCCACCTATATGAAAATAATAAGGTGTTTTCTAAACTTCTTTTAACATCAAATTTCTTAAGTCACCTGAACTAGCTACATAAATTTTATTTTTATGCCTTACAAGGACATTTGTTTCAATAAAAAAATTAAAAAAATTATTTACTATAGGTTCATCATCCAAACCTACTCTTACATCATGGTATAATTCATTAACAAGTTGTTCTAACATAACACTTTTGAAATTTCCTTGTAGAACTGATAAGGCAAAAATATACATGTGTTAAATAAGTGCATTAGCCACATGGTTCTCCTTTGCTTTGATATATGATATGTCCATGTCAAAATTAATTAAAAATTTCTAACATCTATGTTGGTGTTCATCTAAACCAGCTTGAGAGAACAAGTACTCAAGCCTATAGTGATTAGACTTCATCTTAAAAGGTTTTCCCAATAGAAAATGTTTCTTTTGTTTAAGTGCATAGACAATGACAAAAAGTTCCATGTCATGTGTGGGATAATTATTTTCATGTTCTTTGAGTTTTTATGACTCATAAGCCACAACCTTGTCATCTTGAGTCAATATTCCTCCATATCCTTCCTTAAAATCATTAACCCATACTTTAAAATTACCATTTGGGTATGGAATTATAAGAATAGGTGTTATTAGTAACACTTTAAATTTTGTAAAATCCTCCTCACATTAAGGTATCCATATAAATTTCTTTATTTTATGATGAAAATAATAAATATAATGGGCTACTCTTGAAAAAATTTCAATAAATTGTTAGTAATAACCAACCAAGCCCATGAAGTTGAGCACTTCATACACATTTCTACTAGGCTAATCTTGTATGGCTTTTATTTTCACTAATCAATTCTAGCCTTAGAAATAATTTTACCCAAGTAATGAATTTAAAATTCATAAAATACACATTTATAAAGTTTCCCATACAACTTATGTTGTCTTAGTCTTTACAAGAATAAATGAAGGTGATAGTCATTTTCGACCTCATTATTGGATTAAATGAGAATATCATCAATAAATACCAACACAAAATTATCCAAAAAGTCTCTAAACATGATGTTTATAAGGTTCATAAAGGCTAAAAAAGCATTAGTTAATCTAAATGGTGATAATGTGAACTCATAATGTCCATATTAAGTTTTAAAGGTTGTTTTATGGATGTCCTTCTTATTTGATTCTTAGGTGATGGTATCCTAATCTGAAATCAATATTCAAGAAGATTGTAGCACCTTTTATTTGGTAAAAAAAAATCAACTATCCTTGGTAAAGGATATCATTTTTTAATTACTACCTTATTAAGTGAGCGGTAATCAATGCAAGGTCTTAACGTACCATATTTATTATTAACAAAGACCACTAGAGAACCTTAATGAGACACACTTAGATGGATGCTTGTACTATCCAAAAGTTTTTGTAGTTGTACCTTTAATTCTTTTAGGTCAGCCACATTCATGCGATAGGGAAATTTAGATGTAGGGGCATATTTGTAAATTATATCAATGGAAAAATCAAATTATTTCTTAGGAAATAAAGCAAGTAGCTTATTAATAATGACATCCATGAACTCATTCAAAATAGTAAAATTAACATTAACCAGTTCCTTTTCTTTGGGTAATTCTTGTAGCTAAACTATGTAAATCTGGTAGCCCTTCCTAATTGCCCTTTTCAGCTAAAAAGATGAAAGTGTTTTACAACTTTTCAACCCTTGAATACCTTGCATTTCAAAATGTTTCCCAAGGTCATTAAAGCACTACACTCTTTTTTTAATGTAATCAAGTGTGGGTTATTATTCTTAAAGACAATCCATTCCAAGAATGATATCATAAGATCTCAAAGGTATGAGGAATAGATTAACCTTGGTCTTGAAAACACCAAGGTCAAGTTTAGCTTATTCCAAAAATTCAAGAATAGGTACCTTTTTTTGGTACCAAACTCAAAATCTTAACCTTCTCTTATTAAAATATGTTTGATTTTACATTTTTTACTAGCAAAAGGAGATATAAAATAATCATTTACACTAGAATCAATTAAAATAGTTAATAGAAACCTATTTATAGTACATCTAGTTTTAATTGGAGTGGCATGTAAGTCAGCATTTCAATAATTAATAATAGCATATACTTGATGATTGGCTAATTAGCCTAATCTAAGTTTGGGATAGTCCTTTTTATAGTGATTGTCACCACATTCTTAGAAACCAACAGGTATTGGTACCCATGGTAGGTCCACATTGGTACCCATGGTAGGTCCACATTGGTTGTTTTAATGGTTTTTCTTATTAAAAGAACTAGATTTAGATGATCCTTGAGACTTAAAATTTCTATTTTGATTAGTAAAATTGTTTAAAAAATTATTATTACTAGAAAATCTATGATTCTAGTCTAATTTTAAGTTCTTATTCATGGGAGAGAGAATTTTAGCTTTAAATTGTTGCTTGTTTGATTTAAATTCCTACCTTTCTTTTTGGTGAGACTTATTTTTCTCTTCAGCCCTATAATCTGATTCAATCACTATTGCCAAAGTACTTGGGTTTGTCATATTGATATCATACATCAATATTTCCTTGAGCCTAATTTTGATCTTAGTGATCTTGGTTTCCTCATCATTCATATAGTTTACATGATGCATCAGATTTAGAAAATTGTTCTCATTCTCAAAAATAGGCATGTTTTCCTACTTTAGAAGCTAAAAATTGGTGATTTTTTGCTCATTATAATTGGTATTTAGGTATCTTTTTCAAAACTATGACTCAGAACCTAGCCAGGTTAGGTCCATGAGATTATATTCTTTAATAGTAAAAAGGTTATTCCACCATAATGTTGTAAGACCAACCGTTAATAAGTTATCACCCTTGCTTTCACATTTCATGGCATATTGTGTAGGTTGAAATATTTTTGCAATTTTTCTAGCCATACATCAACTACATCACCTAATTTTTCACTTAAATAGATAGGTGGTAGAAGCTTCTTTAGCTCTTTGATGATTGGGTCAACTATGGTCAAATGTAGTTCTTGTATTATAAGTCCTTCTACTTGTCCCATTTCTAATTTGGGTGCTTTTGCTTGAGATACTCCTTCAATATTGTTTAGCCTTTATTCTTGGCTATCAATAATTCCTTACAAAGTGTTTAAGGCTTTAAAAATTCCATTAAGGATTTCTTCATTCTTGTTAGTTAGATTCCCACCAACTGCATTAAAATTTGGAACCTCATTATGGATATCAACATTATTTATGGGAAACTCTTCTTGGTTACAAATGGGCATGTCACCATGATAACCATTACCTCATCCTCTACCTTTATGCTTAACTGAGTTAACATTTTACAAGTTATTATGGATATTATCACCACTCAGTCATATTTATCTAGCTTGAGAATTTCAAAATGATAAATCAATAGATTATAGATTTAAAAATAAAATATTCACTCCTAAAGTTCCTTATAGTAGAAAACTAAGCTAATACCAGATGAAATAAGCCCCAAAAAAAGTTTGGAATTGTATATCAAAATACATTTTTGGATGTGTGTCAAACACAATAACTCACTTTATGATGCAAGAGATAATTATTCATCACACTTGCGTACATACAACTAGAACCAAATGAGGTGAACTAAGGTAATTATCTAGGGGTAACTACATATAAAGGGTGTTATGGGGAAGCAGGTTACCTTTAAGAATGTTTAAGGGGTTTGGGGCATATTGATGTACACATACATAGATAGGACCTTATTTCCCTATGTGGCACTTGTTCTTCCACATAGGACCATTTATAGGTCCTTAACCCTAGATAAATACCTCACTCTCATTAGTGGGTTTTAGTTCTGCTAAAGAATGGTTAAGAAAATTGAGATCATTCTAATTGAAAAGGATAACTCTAATAATTTATGTTATCATTTAGGTTAAACAAGTATTTTTTAAGAGTTAAAGTTATTTTATTAAACTAATCTCATAATCAAATATGATTTTAGAAAATTAAATAATTTACAATAACTAAAAATCAATTCAACACATGCAAATTTATGTTAAATTCCCACAAGTATACAAAATAAAATATCATTGCATAAAAGAGAGCACAAAAAAGAACATATTAGAACTCAAGGCTTTATAATAAATAATTAAGTGCTACCACCCAAGGTTGTTAATCACCACATGGCCTCAAGGTCACTTCACCATTACCAACATGTTCCTTTTTACTTTACACAATACTCAATAAATAAGCACAAATGTCATTATTCGATTAAATGAATAGTGATACAATTATGATCCACTTTGTTATTCATCAAATAAATTTCATTAGCAACCTATAATTGAGTCCATGTTATGACATTATATTATTAATAGCCAATGTGATATAACCAAATAAAAGAGACTTTTCTACAAATGAAAACATATTAAATCTAAGAGTATATATTTTATCAATCATTGATTATATAGTCAATTATAAGTTAAAGGAAAGGAACATATTCACTTTATATGACTTTCACATATACCATAATAATTTCTAGCCATACTTTAACTTAGAATTATATTTAAATGATGAACAATTATCTCATCAATCCATTCATATAGGAATGAATTCATTAAGGAAACAATCTCCTTTACATAATATTTTTAATATGCTTAAATACAATAAAATAACATGTTTCATATTTGTATAAGTATAATCTATTCATGGATTTGATAGGTTTTCAAGTGAACCAAAAATTTAGAAGTACATAAATATTATAAGATTTTTTCATAATTATATTCTTACAAACTCATAAAAAAAATAATTATAATTGAGTTTCAAATTTAGTGGAACCCAAATTAAATGTTTCACTTAAGGAAATCTTAAAAAATAATGTTGAGCATTTCATGGCATAATAGTGTAATCAAGTGTAGCCAACAAAAGAATATAAAATTACATGCAATTTATAGGGATGAAGATCAAAAAGTATGTATATAACCATCATTCATTTATACTAACATCAAACAAGGAGAATGCAACATTCAACTATTTCATTTCATACATTAGAGTAATCTAAGATAGTTTCAAAAAATCAACTCTATATTAATTCATTTTAGAATTCCAATTAATTTAATTTCCAGGAAACCCTTTTGTAAACTAATTAAACTCATAAATTTTATTCATTTCAAAAAAATCCCAATATTAAATGAGATAATGAAATCAACACCTATATATTTAATAATAACATTATACATACCTTTATACACAATCAGGTATGTCTGAATTATGCATTATGGAAAGGATTTCATTTATTTTTTCCACATCCACCAATAGTAAGTGTAATTGGAATAATCATGTAATCCATGCATAAATAAGAACATTTAATACATATATATGTTCTATATTAATATTTTAAATCATCATTTAGAATCAAATCACAAGTATTTATTATATGGATCAACAATAACAATTATTAAATTAAAACCTAAGTTATCAAATATAATTAGAATACTTACATATGCTTTTAACATCAAAGTAAACACTATGAATATGAATAATAAAACCATTACTCATATTAACCATCAAGTACTCTTACCTAATTAAACAAGATCATATAATGAATCAAGAGATCAATGTTGCATCAAAGTATATTCTAAGTTAGCAATAAGAATGAGGTCTATCTGAATATTCCAATAACTAACATATATAATGAATTACCTTCAAAAATATAAATGAATTCAACATCTTACCATATAAGTGACATTTAATTTGCATTCCGTTTCTGCATTTTATTAACAACACATGTTAACATATCATATATCGCTACCATAGTTATAACAATATCAAATCAAGATAAGACATTAATGATATTAATGAACCAATAATATTAAGCATTAAAAAATAAGAAAATAATGCATAAACAATATAAAATAATTCATTACCACATACTTCACATTATTTGTAAGATCATCCAAGAATGGAGCAACAAGTAACTAAATAGGATAAACCCTCCCAACCAGTCCTATGAGCCCAACCATCGATGGCTCTTACCACCCTAACCATCAACTAGATGGTAGTTTCAACTACTAGGGTTAATAAGGGAGTAATTATTAAGTCAAATTTTGAACCATTGGACATCTCAACACAACATAATAAAAAATAATGACAAAGAAACATCATTATGAGGTGAGATGGAAATAACCAACCTTGTATCAATATAAATCAAAAGTGGGGATAACCACTATAGGCTGATCAAAGGATATAATAATGGATTAAACAACTAAATCCATTTCTATAACTTCCAAAAATCCCAACTTGGATCCCTTCTAAGTATACGATCAGCCTATATTATCCTAGCTAAAAATTTATAACCTAGGCATACAAGTATACAAACTAATGCGTAGTTATTTAGGCCTAGTCTAGTAATGGTGACCAAACAAGCATACCCTTCACATACTCATAAAAAGGAATAGAAACAATAAACATATAACTCAACAAATATACACAACCAAACCATAGTCCCATAATAAAACTAAATAAACATATAACCAGTCAACCCATTTATTTGAATCAACCATACAACATTCCCACATAACATTCCATAAATCCAATAATTGTTCAAAAGATAATCGATTACAAATCTAGAATCAATATGTTGGATTTGCAGGATCATCATGAGGTCTCTTGACCTCATATGATTCCCATGAATCATTAAATAAATTTAAAAATAATTTTTACCATGCAATAAAACACTTGTAGGTACAAAAATTATACACTTACATACATACATACATACATACATACATACATACATATATATATATATATATATATATATATATATATATATATATATATGAAATTCTAGAAAACTTCACTCAAAATTCCTCAAAGTTTCTAATAGAATATAAACACACAATATCCATGTTAAAAGCCAACAAAGTTAGGCCATTAAGTAACATCTAGGAAAATATCCAAAAGAAGACACCAAAATTTCCCACAACATAGCCACCTAAATTGAGTCATTCAAGTAATATGAAGAGGCCATCAAATGAAACAAAAATGCACACACACACACACAAAAAAAAAACATAAAAACAATAGATTCAAGTAATCAAGTTGTTGATATAAAACCTAGTTGAAGACTTTGTTCCAAAAAACCCATGACTTATATATATGTATATATGTATGTATATATATATATATATATATATATATATATATATATATATATATATATAAGTCATGGGTTTTTTGGAACAAAGTCTTCAACTAGGTTTTTACACACACACACACACACACACACACACACACACACACACACACACACACACACACACACACACACACACACACACACATACATACATACATATATCTAAATGTAGACATTAAGTATTAAGAAAATCCCCAACAATGATTTTCTAGAATTCACCAACATTTAATATATATTGGCATGTAGTCAACAAAAGAAGTATCATGACCCATTTTATTAAATAAACCAGTTAAGAGTTCATTCTAAGAAACTATCAACAAGATATAAACTTACCCTTTCATATATAACAGACACTCACATTTTTCAAAAATAGAACCAAATGAAACAAAGTACATAATTGATTTGAAATAAGGGTTGAGACCCATTTCAATAATATACTAGTTCAAATAAACGAAAAGAATACAACAACATATATATTTTAAACTCAAGGTGTAGGGTTAGTAAAAAATGACCCATTTGTTAAATATTCCAATGCATGTAGATAAAGCCATGAAACCCTCAAAGATAGGTTATTGAAATAAAATGCAAGGTAATCACCCCAAAATGAAATATACAATGCGCATAGGTAAATATAATAAATACCTCAACCCATTATTTAATATAACAGAGTCAACAACCCAACTAGGGGACCCATATTTTTTAAACCCATAAAATTTTAAATCACAAACAATCATCTCATTTAAATAGATAATGAAATCATGCATCCATAAAATAATAAAACACTTAGAGGCCAAGATTCATATGAATATATAACTATATAAAAACTAGATAATATATAGAATCCATTTTGTAATTTTATATGCAATTTGAGAATATCAAACCATATGGGGATGGATACTCATTCAAAATTCCTAAGACTTTTTACTATGTATGTAACCTCAATACTTTTATAATTTTCTTTTCTCTAGAAAATAATAACCAAATAATAGTTTAGAAGCTTACCCAAAAAGTGTAGAGGGAGAAAACAACATAATAAAGTTATTAGAGAGAAAATAAATTGAATAAGAATTTTATTCTCCATGATGTGGTCTAAAAACACCAAACATGCATGCATTAAAAACTAGTCCTACACCTCCTTCTATTTTCATCCATTTTCCTCCATCTTCCTACCCCTATCCAATCCTTCCACCCACTGAATAACTTCCCACTCCTTCCATCCAACTCCCCATACCCATTCAATTCTTGCATTCAATGTGAGGAGAGAGAAAAACTCCTCCATTATCATCAAACACTTCCCAAAGCAACCCCTCCCAACTTTGCATTAATGCAACAATCATAAATGACCATCTAAAAAATTTGATCCAATAAATTATAAAAAAAATAATAATTAACCATTAAAATAATAAAACTAATTAATAATTTAAATTTTAATGTCATCAAACCAAATAACCATTACACCATAATATACCAAGTAGACTAGGTAATAAACCATGTCTAGGTAAGTCTTAAAGAGTCCATGTCCAAAAAAGCATAGTTCACATGTAAATGAGTGGTGAGTCATTCTCAAAGGTAAAAGGAGGAGTTTGGTATGGATCATTAAAATAATAACATAATCAAATCAATCCACATCAATCATGTGACAAACACAAAATAGTAAAAAATAATACACAAATAAAATGTGATAAGGTATAATGTTGTGCGAGTAACATAATACACAAAAAATAAGACTACAATGGTGGGGAAAATAACCAAAAAACATGGATACCTATTATAACTCATCTGATTGCATAAAAGTTACTCCAATACCCCAATGTACTAATGCCAACATCAGCCTAGGTCATATAATGGTAATTTCAACCATAGAAAGTACATCAGCACTAATTGATTGAATAATCAATAAACAATTACATAACTATAATAAAATATCAATTGTAGTAGTAATCTATAAGATCGTCAAGTTCAGAATTAAAACATGCTATGTCATCAACATGCAATCTAAATATCACTACATCAAATCCAAACACATAATCCAACTTAGGTAAATAAAATAATAGTTAATTATACATCAATAATAATAATGTTTTAAACAGTATATCAAGTCATAAAAAGGTAGGGTCGTAACAAGAAGTTGCATTGAATTTTTTCAATTTTATCAACTACTTTACTAGGGATATAGAAAAGAGACGTGTAGTATATTGGTATAATTTAGATAGAACTTTTGAGTAATTGGAGCTTACTAGTATGGGATAGAATATGACCTTTCTATCTAAATTTTTATTTTTTATTCTATCTGTGAGGGGATTCTAGAATTTAGACAACATTTTACCAGTAAAGAGTGGAAGCCCTAGATGAATGGAAGGAAGTTTGTTGATATGGCACCCAAGTATAGTGTCCAAATTTTTCTGTAGTCCAACATCACTATTAAGAAAGAAGATCAATATTTTGTTGAAGTTGATACACTGGTTGGATACTTTCTCATAATCTAAGAGAATTATTTTTAGGGTCATGGATTCAGCAATAGATGCCTCTTTGAGGAGGAAGGTGTCATCTGTGAACTTATCATGTGTGAAAAGGATGGTGTTCTAGGCCACATTAATGCCACTAATTATGCCTTATTCCTAAGCTATGTGGATGCTTCTACCTAAAGTTTTAAGAAAGATGACAACAATGATATTTTAATTTTTTTTTGCAAAATAAAAATAGAATTAATTTATTTGTAAAATAAGAGCTCAAATTTATTGACAACAATTATTTTCTAATTTTTTTTTTTCAAAGTAAAAATTGTATGATCATAACCATTAACCTTTTGAAACTTGATTATATGAATTTTGATAAACATTTAGTGGTAATATTTCTCTAGTACTTCAAACATTTATTATAGGGTGTAAACCATTTAATAAAAGATGATCTTTAAATATCATATTCATTTCCATAATTTCCAATTGATGCTAGATTTCATGAATATATTCAAGAGGTATGTCAAACACTTATTTTAATTAAATTTTGTCTTTCCAACCTATAATAAGTTATCTTTAAGTTTTAATTAACTTTGTAGGAACTCCATTAAAAAAAATTTATGTGGTTTAATTTTCACATGTCATCCTACTAATAATGAAATAAAATAGAGTAGATATATGTGTAGGAATTTTTACTTCCCTTATACATCAATGTTTTTTCATTCTAATTAATGTCCATCTTATCTCAAATTTATGAATCATTGTTGTCGCATTGGCACCATATCAGTTTAATAAATATTGAGAATAAAATTAAATCTCTTATGGTAGAAGATTAAATTTTTAAATTGTTGTTACTAAATTAAATGTGTGTAACTCTAAAAATATTAAATATTGACACCTTTAAAAAAATTAATGTAAACATTGAAAATATAAGTTCTAATTGCATGTTAATGAATTGAGCCATGAGTTTAAAATTCAATGTATAGTGAAAATGAAAAATTGTATTCATACATATAAAATTTTATTGAAATAATATCTATGGTTGTTTAACATTCCTAAGTAATATATTTAAGAACTTAATCTAAATAAATTTTGTTGTCTCACACTTGTGTAATAATCCATGTTTTAAAAGCTTTCTTAATAATATATTACATTATTATTGAAGTCAATAAGATACTACTTGTAAAAAATATAAACCAATAATTCTATAGTTAAAAAATAATAACATCAACATAGTTGAATATTAAAAACCTTTCATTGATATATAAAAAGAAGGATTTGGTTTGTATTGCCTACTAGACCAATGTGTTAAACAAATTGTGTGTGTGTGTGTGTGTGTGTGTGTGTGTGTGTGTGTGTGTGTGTGTGTGTGTGTGTGTGTGTGTGTGTGTGTGTGTGTGTGTGTGTGTGTGTGTGTGTGTGTGTGTGTGTGTGTGTGTGTGTGTGTGTGTGTGTGTGTGTGTGTGTGTGTGTGTGTGTGTGTGTGTGTGTGTGTGTGTGTGTGTGTGTGTGTGTGTGTGTGTGTGTGTGTGTGTGTGTGTGTGTGTGTGTGTGTGTGTGTGTGTGTGTGTGTGTGTGTGTACATGCATGTGCACTTTAATTAAACTAGGGAAACCATGAATAGGTTCTATCACTATTATCATGTTGAAATGACATTAAATACAACTTATAAATTAGAGAGATCCCATTACTTTAGAGTGATAAGAGAGTTTAGTAGTGCAAAATGTTCTCCTACCCCACTAGTTAGATAAATATTGATAACGGCACAAAAATTATCCCTCATGAGTGGTTGAAGATAACATAAAAGTTTATTTCACATTTGTAAAAGACAAAAATTATGAATATTAATATGTTTTTAGAAACCCAAAAGTTTAAAATTAAAATTTATTGATTTTTTTTTAAATATTCATAGATAGTATTTGTCTAACCATAAACTAAGATGCATTAATATAATATAGGTTTAAGAATATATAAATAATTAATCCAAATAGTGATAAATATATCTATAGTAGGATAATTAATTGTAAATTCACAAAAACAATATTCTTAATTAAAATGTTAAGATATGTTATAAATAGTAAGTACAACTATTGATTGTCATTGAAATGAATGGAAAACAAGAGTACATAGTTGGTTTATTATGTGATTGAAGATATGATATGGAAATTTATATAATTATATTAGATCTAAATTCTAGATCAATTATGAGATTCTATAAATTTACACTCTATGGCCTTGGACACTTGTGTCAGGTCTAGATAGTTACATCAATACACCTATCTAACTTGGATATAAATGTCTAATATGGAGTATTGATTGGATATATATGTGACCAAATAGAATTTTATAGTTTTTATATCACATTTGATATAGTGTATTCAGATATCACACACATATTGTCACTCCTTATTGAATAATCAAACCCTCATTCTTCATCTTCATGTGACTATGAGAAAAATGGCTTAATGGGTTCATAGTATCGATCTTCCCTAAGGACCCCTTTATTAATAACCACTACCTACATATATAATAATCTAAAGAGGGCCTTATAATTATTTATTTCTCACATATGTGCTAGTTTATAGGCACATAAGGATGCAATGTGTGATAATTAGGTACATAGAGTAACATATCTTATCATTATACAAATGTGTCACATGGGATGATCCTTAAGTACTTTAGACATATAAGGATTCTTATCCTATGCTTGATATGGAAATAGGGATGAATAGGGATGGTTTTCTCACTTGAATGATTTATTGAGTAATTTTAGTAGGCTGCCTTTGACTTATTATGTGAGTTATGAATGAGGATTGATCATGCATATATATCATTCTTTTCATGAAACATATCACATTAAAAAACTTATGTCGATCATAAGGACATGTTAAAATTGAAATTTTTATGACTTTAGGGAACTTTAAACTTAGTTTGGCTCAAGAAACTTACATAAACATACACATATAACTAGGTCACAAGTGTCCAAGAATCTAGAAAATAGGTACAAGTGTCAAACTTGTAAAGGATGATAGTAAGCAGGTTTATAGAATGTTTAGTAGAATATAATTCATGTCATCATAATAATAGACGGTCAAACTAAGAGATAAGCAATAGGCACAATAAATAGTGTGTATAAGCCTTTCAATAGTGGGAAGGTCTAAGAAATAAAGGGTAAAACCACAAGAAGTACTTTCAAATTATATAATAGAGAGGTGTTATAAATTTATATTTAGTATTTACACCCTCCTCCCATTTAATCTAGTAATGAAATTTCTAGTTTAAAGGAAATTAAATGCGTACCTAGGTATGTATAACACACCTTATCTTTGTGTGATTCCAAATTTAATGATTTTCAAATGAATAATTTGTAACTAAGATCATGTTATAGTATATGATCAATGCATATAATCTGAAATCAAAATAATTTGAAGTGTTTGAAAGTAAAGAGAGTAAGGCTATTAGTACACTTGTGTATCAATGCAACTGTCTTACCTTTTGGAAATTTATTTGAAAATATATTTCATTATAAATCATTGAAACTGAGATTAGGACAACTTTAAAACCTTCAAGTTCATATATATATAAATATTGGAGGTTAAATTTCCCCCAAACATGGATAATAGGTGAGTTTCCACCCAACAGTTAAGGTTTATTCAACTATACAACCCAAACATAATTATAACCTAGTGAATGTGAGTGATCCAATCAAATCACGTTATATATTTGGTGAAGAAATATGATTTAATCACGTAAAAATTATAAAATTTATAAAATTTGGTGACTTAGTCACCTTAATATTGCCAAAATGTGAACCAATTTCTACCAATAAATCCATAAAAGTCCATTCTATGTATGTTAATTCCATAGAAGTATTTGAAATCTAAAACTAGTTTTAAATTTTCATTTTAAGGTGGCCTTTACATGTCATATTAATCTCACATACCAAGCATCTACCTAGTTACTAATGGTCCTAATTCAAAGAAAGAGGTAGAGTTCTTGCTTGATCAAATGACCAAATGGCTAAATGAGCTCTGGATGGAATGAGTGGACTAGAGAGACCATGAAGCTCAAAAGATTTAGAAGAACTTTAGGTTCACTCAATGTACAATTCATCAATTTATAAATACTAGTCCAAACTTATAGAGATCCTATGGAGTGCTCTATATAAGTAGGGAATCTTGTGGAATTCATCTAGTCCACTCACCATCTAGAACTTGTCTAGACATTTGGCTACAGTGGTAGAAAAGTTGAGTAGGCATTTTCATGGCACTAAGTCTCACATGTTTTTATGAGTCAAGGATAATTATTCACATGGGTTTCTTCACATTAGTCCTAGGTTACCATGAACCAAGCATCATCTCATCCACTTAAGCATAGTACAATATCTAAGGGTTCAAAGTGGGATCTTAACCCAAAATACACTAAGTTTCCATACTTAACCAATTTTTAAAGGGTCTAAGTATATTCAAGTGAGCATATTTATGAGGTCATATTTCACACATGTGATAGTCTTATGAATAATTAATCATATCGGTCTATTCATTTTAGAGTCTAGTTCATATGCACCAAGTTCTAGTCCATGCACTATAGCATAAAAAATGATGTGCATGGGAAAAGTTGGCTCCTAATGTAGAATTTACTAAGTTTCCATACTTAAACATTTCAAACTAGACCATCATCAAGACCTCATGTAGGATCACATGAACTAGTCGACATCTACATTTTTCTAGGAGCATATGGAAATCTTGAATGTCTAGTGAATCAAAAGGGTTTATTCCTTTCAGCATTAGGTCCCTTTTCTATATTTTTTGTCCCCCTATGATCATTGTGATTCAAGTTATAAAATTATAAAAAAATTCAAGAAATGTTTGACATCTACATGAATATCATTTTTAAGACCCATAAAGTGACCATTTAGATTCAAAATCCTTAGTGAAAACCTAAGGAGGAATGCACAATTGATAAATATCAATTATGTAGGAGATCATAGCAAGTTAAGTGGTCAAGAAATCATAGGGACCAATGAGAGACCAAGATTGGGGTGGTAGGTCCCAAAGATATATGATCCATGTTTAATCATATTTCAAAATCTAATGGAGTGAAATAAATTCAAAGGGGTCACTAATCCAAGGTAATCTCAACATCCAATAGAAAAGGAGATGAGCCATAATGTTTGATGAAAGTTGATAAATTAAAATAGACCTAACTCAACAAGTAAATAAAAAGAACTAAACTCGAACCTGACCTAAGTTAGTGAAAAAAGTGAAGGAAAGAAGCTTGATGTAGACTCAGATAAGACCTAACATTGAAGAAAGTACCATATATATGAAAAAATATATGGAAACTAATATCCTTAGATTCATTTTCACCCATAGTTATCTCAGCCCAAGATCTAAGGCATATAGTAGATATATACTTAATGAGGAAATTATCCCAAGTCATGACCTCTACAAACCATTGTTCAAAGTAGACATGACGTATCCTTGGTAATTTGAAGATATGGGGAGTTTTTATTCATAAGGAAAAATAGCATAATATCCAAATTAGCAGGACTTGGAAGATACTTAGAGCATTTATTTTTAGTAGTATCATGACTTACCACTTTTGGCAAACTCTTATCTTCTAATATAGCTTGTTCAAATAGCAGAATGATTCAAAGGCTATCGATGCAAATCATGAATATCTTTCTCATAATAACCTACTCTAATTAGACAAAAATCTTGGTGAAACATCTTTTAAACTTGACAACTAATTTATTATCATGAGTAATGTGTTCTCCCTTCTCTCTCTCCTCTTTCCCTTCTCCTATATTAACCTTTCTTTCCATCTTATAAGGGATTATATATTTTAGACATTTTATCTTTCTAAGAGATTGGACATTCCTTTAGATACTAAAAAGTATG
Organism: Torreya grandis; assembly: GCA_037957365.1. NCBI lineage: Eukaryota > Viridiplantae > Streptophyta > Pinopsida > Cupressales > Taxaceae > Torreya > Torreya grandis. The sequence goes on along the minus strand of JARHVA010001605.1, from coordinate 1,943,457 downwards.
CTCAGCTTGATTAGGATTTCCCCTGTCAAGCATTTTTAAGAACTACCTTTTAATAAAATATGACATTATTTGCCTATATTTTACCTTGAACTTGTGTTTGGTAAGTTATGCACTATGGCATTGTGTGAAGGAGAATATTCCTCATCCATGGTCCTTTTATAAATTTCTTTTGTGGGTTTTCATTATTGTTTGTAGGTATAGATTAGTGTTCTATTATGAACCTCTTATATCAAATACTTATGTTAATTACCTTGATCTTAATGTTGTGTAAGCTAGTATTGTCCTCTATTGATCTAATATGGGTTCAAGCTTATGGGAGTTTCACTCTCAAGTTTGGTGTATCACCTAGTTAATTTTTTTAGGAGCCTTACTCTCTTTCTAAACCTTTCCCCATGAAACATTAGGCATATTTTTAGTTTTATGTGAGCACCAAAGAGGAAGTTGACCTACTTTGGAGGTTCATCCCCAACATACATAACCCATAACCTAGGGTTATCCCAATGTTATAGTTAAATTAGAGAGAGAGCCTAAAGAAACCTCTCTAAGGGTTTGAATTAATCCTATAATAGTTTTTAGAATTCTTTTTAAGACTTAAGTCCAAAGTAGAATAAGTATTTTTAGTGTTTTTATTCTACATATCAGCCTTTAGAGGTATACTTGAAAACATTAGTGGAAATTCCAAACATCTATCAACTAGTATAAGCAGCCCAAGTGCATAATCACCATAATTTGGTATGTAAAATCACCATACATTTGATCAAAATGCATTTTCATTCATTCCTTAACCTTCATATTAAATTAATAATGTTCATGGTTTCACCCCAAGTGGTCCTCAAAGTTTAGTGCAATAACTGTATAATCATTCCTACTAGTCCTATAACAAGATTAACTATCCTCCATATCAACCTACCTCCCCCTATTCAACATTATCGAGCCTCACCTCTATTAGTTAAGGAACATGAAGTCCTTCCATATTTAATCCTCGCTTATGTTAATGACCCCAATTATTTCATACCCTTTATCATTAAACCACCCCATCCCATGCCCATTCAAGAAAGGGAGGAGGTGGATAAATATTACACCACATTCCCCTCATGGAAATCAATCATGGAGAGTATAAAACATAAAAGGGAAATATTATCTGAGAATGTTCAAGAGCCAATCTTCATAGAAGAAGGATTAGTTGTGCAAGAAATGAATCAAATAACTATAACTCAGCTCAATGATTTTGGTGTTTAAGAGTTTCAATAATATCCATCCTTCCCTCAAAAACCGCATAATGAAGACAAAAAAAGTGTCTATGATGAAGAGGTCATGATAGGCAGTCTACTTCTTTCAAAAGGAGAGGAGTTAGGTTTTAATCTATATTCTTGGTATGGCTTTAATATTTTAGAACCTCAATGTAATACATATGCTTTAATTTTTGAAGATAGTTATAAAAAAGATGTGGCTAAGAGTAGGAGATATTTTGTTTGGTCCTAGTAATATCCATCTATTATGGCCATGGATGGAAATGAAAGAGATGTAGAGATTGATATAGTCAATCAGTCAGCTAACCATGTTAGATAGGTCTTAGATGAGCCTAAGGGAGGTATAAAGGAAAAAGAAGATCAAGATGAAGTATTTTAATATCTATACTATGAATTCATAGATTAGGAAGAGGATTTAAATTATCCTATACCTCCTCTAGGACATGAAGAGGGACTCATCAATTAGGTTGAGGATGTTGATCGATCTCAAGATGAGATATTATTTAAAGGTAAAAGTAATGCCTTAAAAAATGAAGGAGAATGGTCAAATTCAAAGCCATAGGGATATGACATGTTGGGACTTAGGTGGGTTGATGAACTACCATATGGTCCCATATAAATCAAACAGAGCAAAGATGATGTTAAAATTGGTAATGTCTTAGATGACCAAGAGGAAGCTTCATTTAGGGATAACTTAGATCTTTTTTTGCCTAAACCTAGATTTCTAATGAAGCACAAATTCAAAAGAGGAGTTTACATGGGCCCCTATAGTCAAAATGGGAGAAGACTTGAAGAAATGCATAAATATGTCTACATTGGAGACATGTTTCCCCCTTTTCATCCACTTGAGAGTATGCCAAATGAATTAGTAGCTAGGTGTTTTAGCTCACATACCATAAGCTCTTAAAGGTAAGGCATTTTCTAACCTATTTTATCATAAGTGATGTAAAATACTTTCCATTTAATCTAGGTGGGAAGTACTTGTAAATTGTAACCTTTTATATAGGTTAGAGTAGGTTTTATGCTTTTCTCTAAGTGCCTTTATGCACATTTGTTTAGTAATTTAGGTTTTTTTGTTTCCTGCATGAATTTTCTTTAGTCCTTATTGTTTCAAGTGGAAATTCCAAAAATAGGTAGCCTTGAATCTTCTTCATGATCAACTTAATTGAAGAAAGGTGACTCCATTCCTAATGGATCAAGCAAGATAGAATGAATAGGGTTTTAAGGCATATCAAGCATGCTTCCCTATGAGTCACTAAAGATGTTGGCCATTTTAGCCCACATACCAAGCATGTGCCTAGTTATTCATGGTCCTAATGTAGAGAAAGAGGTAGAGTTTATGTTTGATTAAATGATCAAATAGATGAATGAGCTCTAGATGTAATGAGTGGATTAGAGAGACCATGAATACCATAATATTTATAATCACTTTAGGTTCACTCAAAGTATAATTCATCAATTTATAAAGATTGGTCCAAAGTTATAGAGACCTTATGGAATCATCTAGATAATCAAGGAAGCTTGTGGAAATCATCTAGTCCACTCACCATACATAACTTGTCCAGACTTTGGATATAATGACATAAAATCTTAGTAAGCATTTTCATGGCACTAGATATTTCATGTGTGGACAAGTCAAGGAGAATTACTCATATGGGTTTCTTCACATTGGCCCTAGGTTGTCATATGCTAAGATTTGGCTCATTTAATTAATAATAATAGAAGATTTAAGGGTTCAAAGTGGGATCTTAATGCAAAATACTCTAAGTTCCCATAGCCAATTTTTAAAGGGTCTAAGTAGATCTGAGTGAGAATTTTTATGAGGTCATATCTCACACATGTGATAGTCTCAAGAAGAAGCAATCATATGGGTCTATTCATATTGGAGTATAGTTCATATGTGCCAAGTTATAGTCAATTCACTATAGCACAACTAAAGATGCACATGGGAAAATTTGGATCTTAACATATAATTTGCTAAGTTTCCATACTTAGCCATTTTAAACTAGGCCATCATTAGGATGTCATGCAGGATCACACGAACTAGTCAAATTCAACATTTTTATAGGAGCATGTGGAAATATTGAATAACTAAAAGATCAAAAGGGTTTGTTCCTTTTATTATTATATCCCTTCTCTACAAGTTTGGTCTCCCCATGATTTTTTCACTTCAAGTTATAAAATTTCAAAGTTAGTTAAGAAATGAGAGACATTTACATGAACATTATTTTTATGACCCACAAAGTGACCATTTGGATCTAAAATCCTTGAAAAAACTTGAGGATAAACACATAGATAACAAGTGTCAAACATGTGGTATTTTGGATCAAGTCAAATGGTCAACAAATCCTAAGGACCAATGATAGATCGAGCTTAGGGTAGTGGGTCCCAATGATATATGGTTCACATTTAATTAGATTTCAAAATCCAATAGAGTGAAATAAATTCAAAGGAGTCAATAATCTGAGGTAGTCTCAATAACTAATAGTAAAATAGATGATTCAAGAAGTTTAAGAAAAGTTTATAAAGTAAAATAGACCTAACTTGACAAGTGGAGAAAAATACCTAAACTCCAGCCTGACCCGAATCAGTGGAAAAAGTAAAAGAAAGGAGCTCAATGAAGACTCAGATAGGACATGAAATTGAAAATATTGCCTTATATATGTAAAACTATAAAAAACCAAATATACTTATATTGGTTTCACCCATATTTATCTCAACCCATGATCCAAGGCATAGAGAAAATATATAGTTAATGAGGAGATCATCCCAAGTCATGAACTCAATAAATTACCATTTAGAGCAGACATGATGTGTCCTTAGTAGTTTGAAGATGTTGGGATTTTATATTCATAAGGAAATACAGCATAAGATCCAAATCAATAAATCATGGAGAATAGTTGGAGCATTCATTTTTAGTAGGATCATGACTTGCCACTTTTATCAAACTTTTGTCTTTTAGTATAGCTTGTTCAACCAACATAATGATTCAAAGGATATCTAGAAAAATTATGAACATCTTACTCATAATAACATATTTTTATTAGACCAAAATCCTTGAAAAATATCTCTTAAAACTTATGGCTCAATTATTATCATGAATAACATGTTCCCCCTTCTCTCTCTCCTCTTACCCTTCTCCTATGTTAACCCTTTATTTTCAGATTGTAAGGGATCTCAGATTTTAGAATTTTAATCTTTCCAAGAGACAAAACATTCCTTGGGATATTTTAAAGTGTTCTCAGCTTGATTAGGCTTTCCCTTGTCAATCATTTTTAATAACTACCTCTTAATGCAATAGGACTTTCTTCACCTAATTTTTTCCTTGAACCTGTGTTTGGCAAGTTGTGCACTATGGCATTGTGTGAAGGATAATCTTCCTCATCCATGGTCTTTATTTTTTAACTTTGTTTAGGGTATTTTCAATTTTTTTTAGGTCTCGATTAGTGTTATATTATGAAATTATTCTATGAAATACTTATGAAAATTAGCTTGATATTAAGGTTGTGTAAGCTAGTACTATCCTCTACTAATCTGGTGTGGGTTCAAGCTTATGGGAGTTTCCATATTAATTTTGGTGCATCACCGAGTTAAATTTATTAGGATCCCTTTCTCTTTTTCTAACACTTTTCCCATGAATCATTAGGCCTATTTTTAGTTTTATGTGAACATCAAAGAGGAATTCGAACTACTCTAGAGGTTTGACCCCAACATAGGTTACCCATAGCTTGGGGTGATAATTGAGCTTATAATAGTACCAATGTATATAATGTTTCCAAAAATGTGTATTTGAATCATATATTTATGAAATTTGGATAATTTAAAAATTATCAAGTGTGGAAGACATGTTCCTATGACATTCCCCCTTTGAAATTTGGAACTAAGAACTGGTATAAGTGTGGAGAACATTTTTTGATAGTATTCCCCTACTAAATATTAAATTGTAAACAATGTGTAGATCATGCCTCTATGACATTCCCAAACTAATATGCCCCCCTTTTGAGGTGAGATGAAGTAGAAATTGGTATTCACCTTACCTCAAAAGTATAATATCAATATATAATATATGAATGTATCATGTATCATAATAAGTAACATATCTAGGTAAATGTATCATTGAAGTGCATAGAATGTGATCACATCAAATGCCTCAGATGTATGGTATTGATCATGGAAATGAATAGATAGTTTTAGTAAAATCTCAATAGGTAATCAAGCACACACACAAGAGAACTCAAAATCAAATCAACAATAAATAGTCCAAGGAGACCTATAATAAGAGGCATGTTCAAATGCTACATAATTAAAGGGACATGAATTATTCAAATGTCCATAAGGAAAGTAATGACATATTTAAATTTACATATAATAATTACTAACATATTCAAATGTCAAAGTAAGAGAACAAAGGCATGAGAGATGAAAAAATATAGTATATTTAAATGTTCAAACAATAAATACAATAAAAAATAGGGCAAGACACTTAAGGAAGTGCATAAAAGGAAAGCATGGAACATGATCAACCAACATAAACATATCAAACTAGTCATTGGACATATGTGTTGCCAAAAAAAATTGAAGTATATATCATATCAATTACATTATGAAAGATATAACCATGAATAAAGACATGTGTAAGTATATAAGCTCAAACATGATAACATAAAATGATAATAGAATAATGTAACATGTGTGTATTGTGATGAAAGAAGCAGATTCCCCAATTTCCATATAACATGAGTATAGGTAAGGCCCAAAATTCAAAATTACATATATCATGTTCTTGCCCATGCCTATATCAAACTCAAAATATATGTGAAACATATGTTTATACATAAAGGAATGATATGATATCTACAAACATAAAACTAATAATATAGATGCTAAGGAGATGATAAAATATGTAAATGCTAAAAATAATTTTAGATTTTTTTTTGGTATTTTGGAATATTTTAAAATAAAATACTATCCTTTAATCTCATCCAAAGGATGCTCATATGTATCTCCCCATTGTGAACTTGGTTTAATAAATTGGTACTACCAAGGAGAATGTATAGGTGTAATATATTGCACAATATGATGTATAATGCTCTATATATGTATAATGGGACTATGTGGTTGTGAAGAGACAATATATCAATAGGCAACATCTATATTTTATTCTTCATAAAAAATTTAATATTATAATAAATATCTATAAGTATATCATGAAATACAAACCAACTTACACTAACATATAAAAGAATGTTTATTCACTTTATTAGTTAATAATAAATTAGACTTATCAATTATCAAGCTCAAATAACATATCCATTCAATTGAAGCATAGATCCAATAAAAAAATGTATTCTATCAAATTATAATGCAACATTAAACTTAGGCATGTCCCATATTAAACTCAACATGACAAGAATCCAAATCCAAACAAGAATCCAAAACATTCCACTATAACACCTTTAGATAAGTATGTGAAGATCCACCCTTTCATTTCAATGATCCCTTCATTATTGGCCCTAGACCATCCCATCCATTATTTAGATATATATTTAGGAAACAAGGATGGGTAAAATAATGATGACATGACCAAATTATTAGGTTGAGAAAACAACATATAATGATGATACTTTCAAGAGAAAAATTGAAATATTAATATAAATATTTAATTAAAGAGTGAATAAAAGTTTGTTGAAGAAAAGTGTAACTACATTTTCTTACAATGTTATAGTTCACTTTATGAATTACTCAAGTTGAACTTCATAGTTTCTATAAGCCTATTGAATCCATAAACCAAAACCTATCGATATATATACTTTATACAAGTATTTCACTTTCATATAGCATTAGTTATAAACATAAGAACACTGATCTTCAACAACTTAAGATAATGAATGACTAAAGAAAATAATTCCAAAACTCAAACTTCTTAATCAATCTAAATTCAAAAAATATCAATATAAAATCCAAAGTAACAATCATTCATTGACAAAAAATGCCAATGTAATAAGATCAACAAAATCCAATTCCTCATGAATAAATGAAAGGAATCATACAAAAGTCAAATTAAATAATAACCCACATCTTGAGAACTAAAATAAAAAACTTCAACATTCATTTACTTAACCAATAAAAACCTTCAAACTCAATAAAGTGTGAGATAAACACTATAATAACACCAAATAATTCTACATATACCTCATATACTAAACACAAAATCAATCAAATTTAAATCCATACTAATTTTAAAAATGAAATCAAATACCCATTACAATCTGGGTTCAAACTTTTAATCATTTTAAATATAAATCACACCTACAACAACAACATTTTTAAAACTAAACTCCTTAAGAAACCCAATGCATTTTAATAACATTCTAGACCAGAAAAAACAATGGCATTTACTAAAAAAATAGTTTTTCCAAAAACATCCCATTCAAAATATGCAATAAGGTTTTAATCCAAAAACTTGATAGCCAAAATAATAGGGTTCAAGAGTTTTAAAACCTGAACTAAAATTAAAGGAAAAAACTATAAAAATATTCACATTCTAACCCATAAGCTCACCAAGAATAAAACCACATAAATAAAAAATAAATGCATGCCCATAATTTTAACTTTGAATATCAACATTATGTACATAAACAACTCAACTGAGCCACTTTTGCAACTAACCATAACTCATAATATAATACATTGAGATAAATGGAGTTTATAATATGTAAACATGCATTAAAATAGATATTACAAGAAATATGAGTTCAATGGGATGTCTCATGACTTCCCATTACACTCATTATGCAATGGTCATGGAATAACTAGGTATGAAAATAATAGAATGAAACAACATTGATTACTTATTATGCAAATACAAAATATAGTTATTCATGACCTTTTTTCTCTCTCACACCATAATGAGTTCCTTCTTTTTTTTCCACTCACTCTTGGTTGACATGATGAAGGTCACCAACACCTCCATATCTACTACATTACTCTGCAAGAGTGGCCAACATCTAAACACATTTTTCTCCACAACAACTATAATCCCCAAGAAAAATTTAATAAAATAATGACCATAACCCACTTTAATGGCTTCCTAAATTACTATGAAATTTTGATATCATGGAGCTAGGGTTAAGCAAAAATGTATCCAATAAAAATTTAATGAGAAAGAATAAGTCCATGAAAACCCTAGAAACTTGATGTTCTTGAATATTGTGTCTTTATGACCTAATCTATTCCAAGGTCAATTTTTCCATAATAACCTCCAATTAATGAAACCCCCATGACTGAATCATGGCCCCCATTCATAATTCAAGATCTTATTAAAAATACCACAAAGAAAAATGAAAAATAAAACATGTATCCCCAAAATTTATTGTAAATGCCAACACACAACTAACAAAGTAAAATTTAGTAAGAACATAGTGAGTCTCAAATTTTATATTCAATAATATGATGCTACATAACAAGAAAAAAAATTCACAAGAAAAAGATAATAAATCAAGGTAAAAACCATGCAGAAATAACTCACTAAAAAATGGAACAAACTAGTAAAATAAAACAAATAAAGGTTAAATAGATTCCACAAAAAATTAATAAATGAATTGATCATAAAGATCAAGATGAACAAGATCTTAGAATTATATTAGACAACATATATTTACAAGTAGTTCATCAATACCCTCATCCATTATTTTTGAAGTCTATAAACAACCTAGCTCATAATAAACATGTCCTTGAAATCACTAAAATGGTACATTAATAGTATTTGCATAAAACATGCATATCAAATGTAATTAAATAACTTCTAAAATGATATATAATATATATATTTCATAGTGATCTACATTTAAACATCAATATAACAATACATGTATCTAATATCTGTCATGATCATCATCACAACATAGAATAGAGTCTCACAAGGAGTCCATAAAATAACATATAATCTATTGAATCTAATTTCAGTAATAATAAACAAATTAACTATGCCAATTAATAAACAAATTAATTAAAGGCAAAACTAAAACCCTCTAAATCTCAAAAACAAATTATAGAAGAGGATTTTGAGTTGGAGAGTACTGAAAGCTCTGAGAAGGATGTCCTAAAGGAAGAGGAAGGGATGGATGTTGGGGAGTTCAACTCCAATTAGGATGGATATTTGGAAACTAAAGGAAAAATTGAGAAAGGGAATGAAGAGGATACAATTGAGGGAAACTCAGAACAGAGCAATTTTGAAAATGAGGGTAATCAGACTGTGTCTGGGGAAGGTGATAAAGACAAAGATATCTTAACTGATGATCCAGTTTCTATGAGAGAGGAAGATCATATGGTTTTGGCTTCTACTCCTACTATGGAGACTGGGGGATAAGAAGAGGAGGAACCTATTAAGCATGAAGACCCTGTTGAGACTAGAGAGGAGAAACTGATGGATAGGGAGGAACAAAATGAAAAGGTTGATTCCCCTCCACATGAGATTGAAAAAGACATTTGTGACTCTCTACAGAGGGAAACTAAGGTTTCCTTCCTGCATTCTACCAAGTTCAAAGCCGACTCTATTCTCCAAGTTGATTTTTGGATCTATAATGAAATAATGGGGTTGAAGAAGAAAGTGGAAACAATGCAACACAATCAGGATGTTGATCGGACCAAAATTAACCACTTGGAGGTGCAAATGAGAGATATCCCTGAAAAACTTAAAGATTATGAGCATAATCTTAGAATGCTCATCAAGGAAAGTAGAATAAAGATGGAGCAGGTAACATCAAGCATTTTTGTTGCTATAGCTAACCTCGATAAAAATGAAAATGAAGAAACAATATCCTTGGAGGGTCCAAGTAAGAGGACAAGGTAGAGTTCGAGGAAGAAAGCCTTGCAAGCTGCTACTACTTCGGCTGCTAAATCCATTCAGGATACTGCTACGATTAGGAAGGAGGCTATTAAGATGATTGTGGAATTGCAATTGAAGACTAGGGTCTTCTTTACTGGTTTTGTTCCTATTCAGGTCTTTATTGTTGGTTTTTGCAACTAGTTTTTGTTTTTGGTCCTATTTTTTGGTTCTTGGTCAAATACTTTATTTGAGGTTTCAGGTCCTTGTAAAACCTGGGTACTTTTATTGGATTATGTTTGTGGTTTCAGGTTCCTGTAAAACCTGATTTTGATGTTGCTCTTTAGTAGGTTTTAGGAATGCTTTTCCTGGTGGTTGTTAATGTTTTATCTTTTTTGATATTGTTAAAGGGTTTCGGGGTCCCTTCAAAACCTGATTTTACCATAATCTAAAAAAACTATGCCAATAGTCACAAAATAAGCAATAAAAAGTGCTATGAAAGAGCAAAGAAGCATCACAAAAAATGGGTTCATAACAAGATCAATTATTACACTACATTACCAATGCTTTGAAAAGGGCTCAAACTCAAATGTATTTATCACACCTATGGATGTGTGTTAAATATTTATTATGTAGAGATATATTCTCCTTATCCTATCTTACACTTGTGACAAACATGAAAATTCAACAATACTTCAGATTTTTAGCTCTAGTAATTTAGTTTAATCAGTGTATGACTTTGTATAACTCTTGAAATGTGAGCGTTTGTCATAAATTCTTACTAATAATTTTTATGTTATGGTAATATCCTATAATTTTATTTAAAATATTAGTGGCATGAAAAATGAACCCAAAATAACATAAATGGGACTCAAAATAAAAGGCTAGAAAGGAGAAACATGTCAAAAAAATATTAAAATATCAACGGATAAGATTGGAAATAAGGGGGTAGGATATAGGACATGATAAAGGATTTTTCCTATATCTTTTTCTAAAAATTATAATAACCTCTAAAAACAAAATGATTTATATATCTCTAGTTTTATGTGTTTTCAATAATTCTAAAGAGAAAAATAGATCAAATACTCATAGAAAATCATAAATTAAAAAGGAAAAAAATAAGAAAAATGCACCATTAAGTGTTTAATTCTTAGACAAGACATATATAAAAAAAAGTGATAAAAAATACATTGTAAAAAAATGTTATGCTAAATTTGGTTATCTATAGTTTTCCCCCCTTTAATCTATAATTTTAATGAAACTAGAAATAATGGATGAAAGGGAAAAAGAGAATGCATATCTCATGTAAATAGTTTTAATGTAGATTTTTCATGTTCCATGATGATCTAAAGTTCTCCTCCAAAACTATATGTATTTAATTATATGTAATAATTTTTCAAGCAAAAAAATGTAAATATAAGTGAAATATTCAAAGTATTATTCAAGGAATAACTACACCTATATATATCCCATGGATAAATATGAATGCCCTAATCATGATGAAGAATAAGAAGTGACTTGTATCATATATTAATTTTATAGTAAAATAAATGAATAAGATTTCAAGTGGTTAATGTGATAGATATAATTATTGATGGATGTAAAAACCTCAATGTGTTGACTATAGTGTCTGTGTAGTTTAGATAAATTTAATTTTTTGTTGAAAACTTGGAGAACTAGGGGTGATTAATCCCTAATTTAAATTATGCCTATATAAAATAAATAACACTAATTAAGGGATGTAGATAAATAAAAAATTAAATACATTGATATTTTAACCCCAAGGCATGAAATAAGTTGGAATCTAAAATGGATTTGTGGTCTATATAGTGTTGGATAGCATAGAATCTCCAAGTCATACACTATACACTTCAACTAAATTGACCACTACATATGGCTTTATATTCAATTATAATATTTTCCCTAAATGTATGGAAAAAATATAATATATATCATCCATGTTCCTACCGTGTACACAAACATAAAATATTATATAGTAAGTTCCATAAAATAATATTATCCTCTCTAAATCTAAAAATAATATAATGTGTATGAATCTATATTTCCCCCATTATGTTAATTTTTAAAACTATATTTGTAGGTAGATTTCTAAATTATGATTGGAACATGTGCATGAATTTCTATTATTTACTCAAAAACTTATGGATATGTACTTCATTCCTATAATGTTAGTGTATATGCATGACATATTCCCCCATAATTTTTGCCCATGACTAAATTTTTTAACTTTTGCATTGTTTCAAAATATAATGTGTAATATGTTGAATTTTTAATATAAATCCATGTGTATGTCATATTCCCCCAACATTGTAGTAATATTTGAAAATATTATGTATATTTTGACATAATAATTATTCAACTATTAGTTTTATAGTAAATTTGTATCTTTTTCCCCATTTCCCCCACATATTATGAGTAGGTATGATAATATAGAATTGACTGGATTAAAATATGTAGGAAGTTAGATAAAATTGATTAGTTAGAAAAATTAGTATATTAAACGATGAATTAGTTGAAACAGAGTAGAAATGACAGAGTAGGAAATAGTTGTATTCAATTGTGAAGTATTATTATCAATGGAAATGGTGCCCATGTCATTAAGTATAAAATTTACCCATTTTTAATGTTGGATTAAATTTAATATAATTATGATGCATATTAAGGTGTCTTATGTGTCATGATGGAATATATGAAATACATTTATGATTAATATAAAACAATATACCTCTCAGATAAGTTTTGAGTTGTTAATTAAATTAAATAGAATATACATAGTAATTTATATTTTGAAAAAGTTAACTATTATATAAATTAGGGTAAGAAAGGTTTTTTTTAAATTAATTTTTATCATTATATTTTTAAAACCAAGTTTTGAGTTTTAAAAATGCCTAGTCAATGGCCTACATTACCACTATGATTCAAGTTCTTGTGGAGTGATATATAGACATAGGATACTAGTGATCTATTATGTATCATAATTTCAAAAAAAAATAGTATGTAGTAATATTTGTTAACACAATTTTTTTCAAGTGTTTAGTGTTTTTGGCATGTTGGGACTAAAAAAATGGGATGTGATAGTTTTGTCCCTCTGGGATAGGATTGTCCAAAATTTGACATTCTTATCTGAAATGGGATGTTCTTGTACTACATTGGTATATGTTATCCTTGTTTATTTTAATTGATTATGGTAAAAAATGTATTTTTATACTAAATTTTCTAAGGTTGGAAGATTATTATATTTCATGTGTTTGGTTTTTGTAGCATGACATACATTCTTGTGAGTTTTAGTATGAGAGGCACATGAGAAATTTTATGTATTTATGTTTAGATAAACATATTGGTGTTTATTGGAAGATTTATTCCTAGTGCATCTTGGTTGATTTATCCAAATTCCATATGATATGAATCTAATGACTACATTGGTAGAGTGGTGGAATCCTCACACTATATTTTGGTTACCAATGTGTGAAACGACCATCACCTTTTAGGATGTGTAGTATATATTATAACTTAACACTTTTGGGAGAGACACATAAAAATTGATGTCTTATGTCTAGGATATATGCATCATGCTCATAAATTCATGATAGGTAGACCAGATAATGTTTATTTTTACTCACATAACTTGCCCCATTTTCATTTAAAATGGGGACCCTCTTTTCTTTCCTGATATTTATCCCTTGGGATTTTAATGGTTTTCCTATTTGATCCCTTATCTTTGTATCCATTTTATATATGATAATTTTCAACTATCTTGACATTTTTATTTTCATTATTATTCCATGTTAAAAAGCTTAGTCCAAGCTTTGTATCTAGAGTTGTTAAGGTAAGCTTCTTGAATATATCTTAGACTAAAAAGTTTTAATCATATAAAATCACACTTTGAAGGTTTTTAAGATTTCCTTTTTGGGGAGAATCTAACAAGTACTTATAATATTTATTTGGCTCTTATAAATTCTTTAAAAAATTTTCTCTTGGAAATTCACCCCATTTCTATTTTGGTTTAGTGTGGATTGGTGAAATATCTATAATTATTTCAGTTTTAACTTAATCACTTTCATAAATTTGGATTAATCTTGATAAAATCTATTCAAAAATGGTTTCTTTATTCCACCTACTTGGCTCCCCTTTTTTAACCCATTTCTATTTCAAACTGGCTAAAATTTCCTTATGTTCTTTGTCTTTGCCTTGATTGATTTCATAAAAATGGTCAAAATATGATCTGAATGCATATTTAAATTCTTTTAAAATGCCTTTCCTTTGTTAAGTTTATGTACCTTTTTAGATTTATTTTAAAATCTTAATCATTGCACTTTCAAAATTAACTTGACCATTTAATTTTAAATTCTAATTAGTTATTGGCTTTTAAATTTAAAAGTGCTAATTACGTTTTTTTTGTACCCATAGGTGCCTAAGTTGATCTTGGTGACACATGGAAATATATTATATCTCCCAAATACTCAAACCCAGTTAAAATGTCTTTTAACATGCTTGATTTCCTAAATTTAGCTTGAATCCATATGGCTTTTTTCTACCATTTTGTAGGACTCAAATAGTCAGAAATTCTTTCAAGCAAGAGGGTAAGTGGGATGCTACCATGTAACATGATCCCAATGACACACTATCTTGGTGGGGTTTTTACAAATTTGAATTACCCTACTAAATTAGGTGAACATGATGCTACCATGTGGTAACATCATGTTACTATGTATCCCCAAGGTAGTCTATGCAGTTTAAGAAAACATTAGAGATCTAAGTAAGTGAGATGACACCACATGGAAAAAATCACCTCACCATATAAAAATGGTAGTAAACATATATGAATCCTTTGATGCTTAATATAAAATTTAAAATCAGCCATGTGGAATGCCCCTTCAAATATAGGACACACTGATAATGACATCAACAAAACATGAGCTTAAGTTTGGTGGCATGTCTAGCCCATCAAAATCATTAAATCATGTAAATGGACTATGTGTCCAATCTAACCTAAAACACCAATTTTTATGGGTGTATTCATTTTTGAAATTGATCATGAAAGATAAAAATTATACTCAATATAGGTGGCAACATTAAATTTAGGCATGACATGTACATTTGGGAAAAGATGACACTAAGGACAATTCTTCCATGAAAAGAAGCATTTTATACTGTAAGGATGATATGGGAAAATTTTGGATGGTGATCCAAAATCATTACCAATAACTTATAGCTACACTTGGCTGACATAATTTATTTCCATGTTCATAGTAGCATGGTGTCCAATATAAGTTATCAACTACATTTTTGAATTCACATTAAATTATTAGGTACTTCGATAAAGGAGAATGATTTGCCTTTAAATTTTTAATCTCTCTCTCTCTCTCTCTCTATATATATATATATATATATATATATATATATATATATATAGGAATTTAAAAGCCTTTCTCAAGCATGGTATTTTTTGTATTAGATTATGTTTTTATTGGTTATCTCTTTGTGAATTGTAATAGATACATATATAACTAGATATATTTGAATATATTTTATCAATTTTTAGATTAATTTCTCCCACTCCTATTTTTTTTTTTGCTTTAGAGATTTTTCTTGCACTTGGATGTTTCTATGAATTCCAAACTTATTTAATCAAAAGGAAAATATTTATAACTTAAAGGTTTTTGAGGTTGTGTAGCCATTTATTATGCATGTTTTATGGTGTTTACATCTTTTATCTCATATTCAACCTCCAAAGATTCTTCCAATGTCTTTAGTTGGATTTTTTCTAGGTTAAGCTCAACTAAATATTGGTTTCATGGTGTTCACTTAGTTAGATGATTACAGATTCATCTCTTTTGGCAATAGGATTTTTATCTCTTTATCCCTACTCTTTCATATTTTATTTATAATGAAGTTAGTCTAGGGACAAAAAGAAATATGAATTTAAATATTTATCTTTGATATTTTATGTTATGTTTACCACTAGTATAGAATTTTTATACTTATGGGTGTGGTAAATTAGTAGAGAAATAAATTATTTCCATTCTATGAAAATATTATGAAATTTTATTTCTATTAGATTGAATCATGTAAAAGTATGCAACTTCTCAATGAATTCCATAACCTATGAAAACCTCATCTTAATTAGTTAAAACAAGCCCCTTAAAAGGAATAATCTTTTTATAAACCCACTAGGTTAACCAATAGTTACACTAATGTTTTTTGTTCACATAGTTTACCTATTAAATCATTTATAACTATATGTAAATCCATTGTTTTACTAATAAATGCATATAAAGTATTAATAGTATAAATAAATCAACTCACTAGTTAATAGAATGATCCATTTAGTTTTCAAATAGCTATAACATATTTAAAAGATGAAAATAACTCTTAAATGAATAGTGGAAGTAATCAAATAGTGATATAATCCACATTTTATTATTAAATATTCCTATATTTACTACTGAAATACTACAGGTCTCATAACCATTGATATGCTAGATATTCATCAATTATTAATGTAGTACATATTCTCATTCCATTAAAAAGTAAAATATATAACACAATATGTAAAACAATACAAAATAGATTCAAAATTAGCTCAATTATCTATAAATATATCTTGAGTATGATCCCAAATGGTTGAAATAGTTGAATAAAGGGAGAGCATCATCTAAGGGCTTTACCTCTAAATATAAACCAACACTCTCCCACACAACTTCCCACTAGGAGTGGCCCTACCTTTCATGAAGGGGAAGATAATAATAGTGTTGTTATTAAGAAATAAATTAAAACCTATGTGTGTGAAATCACTAATACATTTAACCATCACATCAACCATGGAATCTAATCATATATCTAGAATGACATCATCATACACATATAAACTAGAAAGCATAGTGGAATGGCAATGTCTCAACTATAACATTACTTTGGCCACAATTTTAATTATATAAATGATATATAAAAATATGAGTTAATTCCACTCACACAAAACTATCTGGTACTAAAGCATGACTATCAGATGATATCAGGGGATAATTATATGAGTTGCATACTATCATCCTCATATAACTATCCCCTATTATCCAAAAATAGAGTCTAATAAATTTTCACATAAAGATTTAAATTAGAATAACATAGATTAGAATATATACACTCAGTCCAATAGTAGTATAAGGCACAATAAATCATAAATATAGAATATCATTGTGTCCATTAACTTAATCCATATAAGTGACAACATAGGATTAAAAAATGAATTGTATTAAAAACCAAACATATATAGAATACTAGAACAAGAATCAAATCATTATAAGTTTGTTCTTAAAATATCCCACTCCTAATTCATATATGTATGTATGTATGTACACACACATAATAGAACTCATTCAATAACATAATCCTTGAAATCTCAAAATAACTCATAAATAGAATTAGGTCTGTACGTTTATTTTATACATCTCTTCCACTTGTTCCATCATGATCAATTTTATAATAAAATCTCCTTAGTATAATGTTACAATATGATGGTATTTTTTGAAACTAGATATACCTTATTGATCACATGGAAATAAAATACTTTGTAAATTCTAAAATATCTAAATATGTGGTTATAATATGGATATATTGGAACTCCATATTTATACCACCTATAAACAATCAACCTCATAAATTCACATAGTTATTTTGTTAACTTAAATTTATAATTTTTCCTATTATAACCTTCATACCATCAATACTTTAAAATGGAGACAAGTCTATATTTTTTTAAGACTTATGCATACATAAGTGAATGAAATATCTTTATTATCTACATATATCTATATTTACTCATACATTCAATTATGAATACTATTGAGCTATATTATTAATTATATTTATCTTGTATTCTTATCTCAACATTCCCCAATATAGCCCACAACTATCTATACAAGTATATTCATTTATTGGTAATAGTACACATTACATTCTAGAAAAATAATTATATACCATTTATATACATCTACACGTATTTCATCATCTATTAAATCCATATCCATGTCTTTTTAATTCTCATACAAACATATATATACATGGATATATAAGAAAATATAGGATTATTTGTACATATATACATCTAGTTTATTATAATTCATCTACCATATACAAATCGATTCAAAACTCCATCTATCAATGAACCCAATATGATTATTAAATTCTGTTCAAATATAGTTTATATGTATGTAGATTTTATAAAGTATTCAACCTTATGAGTTCTAAATTAAAACATATACATCTATATCCCTAGAGCATATAGATTTATTACAAATAAAATATCTACTCCAAATCTATAATACTATTTAAATATAACCATACATATAATTATGTTCTTGATTTATGATTTTTATTATGTTTTTTTATCATCAATACCTATTCATCTAGTAATATTAGTATTAAAGACTCACCTATTATTACCAATTCAAAAATTAAATAGAACAAAAACAAATTTTCCTCTTTTCATAATTTTGAGTCACAAACTAAAAATATTTTTGTATCTAATACTAATAAATATTTACACTTGTCTTCTTCATAATACCCATTTTTTCATTCTAAATTATCTTGGCCCAATCTCTATAAGTTTGAGGATTGATCCAAATTCCATCCCCAAGTCTATAGACCTAAAGCCTAGGGTTTTTAGAGTAATTTTAGCCAAATAATATCATATGAATATTTAAAAAACAATGATAAAATAATAACAAAAAAAATATTTTATTTCCTTTCAAGACTTTAACTAGTGATGAATAACTATAGCTTAATAAATACCAACTCAGTTATATGGTGTTTGCTATCTAAAATGGTATACTGATATCCCTCCTCCTTATTATCCAAGGTTTATTCCCTTCTCATCTTTTGTGTTTCATTTTATTTTCTCCTTATCTCTCTTATTCTTTTTCGATAATCCATGAATACTTTGCATGTCGAAGAAACTTTCCTCCTTTACTATAAGTTTGTCATAATATAAATTGAATTCTCTATGCTTAAACTCCTCCACTCTTCCATTAACTTGTAGACTCACCCTAAATCTAGGCATGATGGCTGAAGAAAACCCTCAAACTCACCATAAATGAAATCAAATCCCTTAATGATAGCAACAAACAAAACCTAATCTATTTTTTTTACCTTTTTTCAAAATTTCCAAATAACTAAAATATAATAAAAGTCATGAAATTACTTTTTCTTTTAACTTCTTAGAACATGCCAAATAACCAAAACATAATTTCATTACCTTTCCATTTCATGTTATATGCAAATGGATATAAACAAACAACAACATCCAAAGTTTCTACGTCTATTTTAACTAAATTTATTTCAAGTGTTCTTACCCTCTTCTTGCCTTCCTAAATTATGTCACAAAAAGCATAATATGACCAACTAAACTAAGATGCATCAAGAAATAAATAATATTGTTAACATTAAATATTATCAAAGCATATTTTAATTCATATGGATATTTAATAACACTATAATTCATTGGAATAATTTCTCATGATAAACAAATCACAACAAGTACTAGACTCATCAATGCAAACAAGACTCATATGTTGTTAAAAACCCAATGCAAGCAACATTTATTTCACTCAAAAAACCATATGTGGTTTTTGTGGGTTTGATACAAATATCTCAACCCTCAATGTTGGTATCTAAACCCCCCTCTCTGATGATATTCTCCCTTTTTACTACTTTTGAAGGAGATACAGTCTTGCAACCACCTCAATCAAACAATGGTTAGTTAGTCTAAGATTATAAAAATAGCCAATATATAAGCATCAACAAATTATTTAATGCAAATAATATACAAATTAAATTAATCATCATGATCATAAATAATAATATAACATATGTAACTACTATCCAATCATAATACTAATCACAAAAAAATGATATAATTGTCAACCATAAAACATATATATATATATATATATATATATATATATATATATATATATATATATATATATATATATATATATATATATATATATATATATATATATATATATATATATAACACAATCACAAATTACAAATCATTAGTCTCATAATCCACTATTAATGCTTAAATAGTTTTGTAGAGAGGAACTTTATGTTCCACCCCCCTATAACATAGGTCATCATCTTGATGAAATTTATTTTAATCAATAGTTGTGTAAATAAAAATAATGTTCAACAGAAATATAAATAATGTTTAGCAAAAATATTATTTAAATAAATGAGGAAACAACCACAAAAAATCCTCATAATCTTCCCATGTAGCATTATCCTCAAAATATTGATCCCATTAGACCTTGTTTTGTGATACTTATCTGTTATGCAAGCTAATATTGTGAGTATAAATTATTTTGATTGGTTCTACTATGACCACCCATGGGTTTGAACCTATAATGTATTCCAATCCAAAACATGTGTAGGATTAATAATATACTTCTTCAGATAAGCACCATGAAAAAGATTATGTATTTTATCTAAATTTGGTATAAAATGAAGTCTATATTCTATAATATTAATCATTTATATAATATCAAAGGTTCCCATATATCTTGGTGAACAATTAGTTGATTTACCAAACTTAATATCACTCTTTTGGGGTTTAACTCATAGAAAAACTTTATCTCCAACTGAGAACTACCTTGTTGTTCTTTTCAGATTAACATAACTTTTTTTCCTATTATTGGATTTAGACAATATTTTACTTATTAATTTTACTTTTTCTTCCATTTTTAAAAGCATATCATACCCAAAAACCACTCTATATTATAATTTATCCCAATTGAATTGTGTTCTACAACTCCTACCATTTAATGCCTCAAAAAGAACCATTTTCAAAGCTAATTATTATGAGTTGATATAAGAAAACCCAACCAATAGTAGGTATTCATTCCATTTGTATTACTGGTCCATGTAATACATCCTCAAAATATCCTCCAATACCTAGTTTATTCTCTCTATTTCCCATTCATTTCTAGATGGTATGTTATACTAAAATTTAATTATGTACCCAAAGCTGAACTGAGAGTTTGCCAAAACATAAATTTCATCTTAGGGTCCATATCTTATATGATATTTTATAGAAATTTATGAAATCTATAAACCTATTTCACAAACTTTTTTTCAAGCATTGGTGCATCATCTATTAAATGATAAGGAATGAAGTGAGTTACCTTGATAAGTTTATCCTTAACTACCAAGATTATGTCATGATATTTTTTAGATAAGCAATCCTTGGATTAAGTCCATGCTAAAAAAATGACACCTTCATTTTGGTATGGAATGTTGGTACAAAAACCCATCAGGATGTACATGTTAATCCTTAACTCATTGACATTACAAGAATCTAGATACAAAGTTTATTGCATCATTTTATATTCCCTTCCAAAAATATAATGACCTTAGTTTTGATATAAGCTTAGTCACACCAAGGTGTCCTAAATATGGAGCATTATGAAATTCCTTTAACACAATATTCCTCAATTTTTCTCTGTCAGGCACATAAATTCTACCATTGTAGCTTTAAAGTGCATCATTATCAAATTAAAAACCTTGGTATCTATGATCTTGAGAATTCTCATCCAATATTTTCTTAACATATTTTTAGAATTTATCTCCAACTAAGAATTCTTCTACCTAATCTCAAAAATTACTTTTGATTATGGTCACAGTTGTCCCCTTTTCCCTTAATGTATTTAATGTTGAAATCTTAATTTGATATAAATTCTAACCACCACCTCTAATGAACATTAAGGTTAGGTTGGGTAAATATGTACCTAAGACCTAAGTTATAAATTTTAAGCTCAAAAATCTTTCCAACAAAATAATGCCTCTAAAATTATAATGCATAAAGTATGACAACTAGTTATAGGTCATGAGAAGCATAATTTTCCTCATAAGGCTTTGGTTTTCCTTATTCATAGGCCATGAATGAACCATCTTGTATAATAAATTCTCTCAAACCATCTCTTAATACACATGTTATAATTGTAAAATGGCCATTAAGATCTAGAATCCATAACATTAGTGTAGAATTAAGCCTCTTTTTCAAACCTTTAAAAGCTTCTTTACACTTATCAAACCAAATAATGCATTATTATTTATGTTGAAGGGATTTGATTGGATTATCTATCTTAGATAAATTTGGTATAAACTTCATATAGTACCCTGAGAAACCCATTAAACTATGCATCTCATGTATAGTTTTAGGTGATTTATAACCCATAATGGATTTAATCTTGGTTAGATACAATGAAATTACTTATATGGAGATAATGAGTCCCAAGTATAGTAATATTATCTGAAATAAAGAATAATTAGACAATTTTTTCACAAATTTATGCTTGCACAATCACTACAATACTAATTGTAGGTGCTCAACATGTTCTTCATCTCTTTTTGAATAATTGAGAATACAATCCAAAAAGACTAGCACAAATTGATCAAGATAATCACTAAACACATTGTTTATGATATTCATGAATGATGCAGGTGTATTTTTTAATCCAAAATGAAGTACTTTGAACTCTTAATTTCCATAATGAGTCTAGAAAGCTATTTTTATAATATATTCCACTTGAATTCTCAATTTATCATATCAAACATGAATATCAATCTTTAAAAAGACTATTTCACCATGCATTTGATCAAAAATATCATCAATTCAAGGCAAAGGATACTATTATTGATTTCTTACTTATTAATCATTCGGTAGTCAATGCACATATGAAGGTTCCATCTTTATTTTTGACAAAGAATATAGGTACACCCCACGGTGAAATACTAAGTCAAATCAAACCTTTTACCAACATATCCTAAATTTGTGCCTTTAAATCAATTGACTTATTTGGTGTCATCCTAAAGAGAGCCTTAGACTATGGTTCTAACCCTAAAATCATATCAATGGTGAAATAAAATTCCATTTTGGGAGGTAAATATGATAATTCCTATGGAAAAACATCTCTAAACTCTTGTAGAAAAGGATAATATTCCAAATTTGGTTCATTTTCTTCACCAATTTCATCCATTTTGATTAATAATTATTGGCATCCCTTTCATTGAGCCTTCTTCAACTAAATGCTTGAAATTTGTCTCAATTTGAACTTCCTCTGATTTCTTTGGATTTGGGTTTGAATTCCCAAATCATCTAAACACTCAACATTTTTAAGAGAATAATCAACTTTAGATTTGTGTCTAGAGAGTCATTTCACTTCTAGGATCACATCATATGAGCCTAGTTGTGGTGCATAAAGATCAACAACTGTGGTGACTTCTAGAAAGTTTTTTTAGCCTGAATAATACATCTATCAACTTAACATTGGATTCATTCGCATACTAAGTTGAGCAAGAATTTTTCATAAAAATAGCTTTCCTAAATATTTTACTTAGTATTATAAGAGAGATAAAACATTAAATATCCCCTATATCTATCAAAATATAAATAGGATTCCTAAATAAAGTACCTAATACTTCAATGGGAGAGGTTTAAAATTATTGTTGATGATTATCCATTGATGCATGAATTTGTTGTTGAAAGATTTCCTATTATGATGTAGAGGTGGATGTATTCTTGTTTATGTCATCTATCTTCCACTAAAGATATTCCTCCACATAATTTTCTCCTCCACATGTAAAACATCCACCATGTGATCCTTTCCTCTTATCCTAATTAGTATCTTCGAATCCTTCTCTAAAATTACCTTCTAGTTTCCTATTCCTTGAAGCAATATTAAATCTCATATTCTAGTTATTGAACCTATTCTTGTAATTCCCATTCTATTTTTAATTATTATTATTTAAGGGTGTCTTAGAATTAACAAAATTATTTTTGAGCTTCTCTTTGACCTCTACAAGTGATTTTAGATTTTGCTCTTATTTAACCACCTTATTAAAGACCTAGTCCATGGTGGATGGTCCATACATGTCCACTTCATATGTAATTTGGGGTTTTACACCCATAATGAACTTTATGATCCATAAACATTCATATTTTTGATACTGCATAACATACTTCAAGAGATTTGTGAATTGATCCTAGTATTTATTAACATAAAAATACCCTTGCTTTAGATTATGGAAATGTACTAATTTATAATAAAAATAAATATTATTTAGCCATCATGCTCTGAAAAAGTCATAAAATTATCCCATTTTATGTTAATGGAATCAAGGTTCATCTCAATATTTATATAATCCAGCTAAGTTATTGTTTCACCATCTAGTTGGTAATTTCCCCACATAGCCTTAGTCACCTCATAATAATTTTTTATTTTGAAATGCTTTTCCATTTCCATGAGCCAAGATTTAGCTCCATCACCTAATACCATACCATAAAACTTGGGTGTATTCACTTTATTAATGTCATTCTCAAGCTCTGAAACTACTTAAGATCTCTTAACTTGCTTGTTACATCACAATTCTCCTTTAGACTCATTAAGCCAATAATTTCTAGATTTTATGGTTAATGATTGGTTAAATTATTGTGTTAAGTGGATATATTAGTAATGATGATTTATGGATATTATATATTACTTATGATCATGATCATTAAATTTTTGTTAGCTATTCATATTTTTTTTTGGTAGGTTATGATCATGCTTATTTAGTTTATTCAATTACAATAGTTTATTATGATTATTTTTTGATATGATCTAG
Source organism: Torreya grandis (assembly GCA_037957365.1). Taxonomy (NCBI): domain Eukaryota; kingdom Viridiplantae; phylum Streptophyta; class Pinopsida; order Cupressales; family Taxaceae; genus Torreya; species Torreya grandis. Next base: position 1,918,698 of record JARHVA010001605.1, on the reverse strand, counting down.
TTACTATTTATTTTAATTAAGTGGATGTAGTATGGAGTCCCTTCTAGTTATGATTGATGGAGGGTATCATTGGAGATGATCGATCAGATGAAGATGAGTGGGGGATGAGACAATGAATCCAAAACCCTTCACACATCACTTAGCATTATGTGTGTGTTTATTGATTGGATAATATTATTATTTGTAACATGCATCATGTATCATGTTAATAACATGTTTCCTTGATTTGGTAGTGTTTGATTATCATTTATGCATATATGTCACTATAGTTGAATTCAAAAGATATTATGATGGCTGAGATTCTTGTATGATTATTTATTCTAGTATCTTTGCATTGATGAACAACTCACTACAACTTTAGATGTTTAACACCATAGCTAGCATATATAATCAATAGTTTTTGAATTTTTTCATGTTTATTGGTGGCATATTTAATGTTTTAAATGGATAATATTGTATTTTTTAATAAATAATGTCAAATGTGTGTCATATACATACATACATACACATGCATACTATATATATATTCAATAGTTATTATAATTTATAACTTAAGTAATGTTGATTTGTTAGGAGGTTAATGACTAACCTTAGACATTGTTTGATTAAACAAAGGACATGATGATTATTTGGAGGTTAAAATGCAATATTTAAACTATAATTTTAATATGATTATTAGATTTGATATATGCTTGGAATCTTGGGATTCAAACTATTTTGAGGTTCTTGACATTTCAAAGCCATAATTGGGAATAAAACACAAACTTTTGGGAGTTACATGTTTTTAAAAATATTGAATTTTAATTGGATTAACTAGACTGTATATGGGTTATTGCCAACGTCCATGCCAAAATTTTGGAAAATAATTATAAAGCTATAGACTGATTTTTTGAATACCTAGTTTTATGGGAGTTTTTTTGGGGGTTTTGGAATGCATATCGGGAATAGATGAATATATATGGAGTTATAGGGTTTGGATAAGATTTAGGTTTGATGAGGAGTGTTTTTTCAAAGAAAGAGCTTAATTTTTCATTACATAGTTTATGTATTCAGGTAGGGTTTGTTGAAATTATATTCTTGTTTTATCATTTTAAAGTAATATATGTTTTATTCAATCAGTTAAGAAATGGGTTAAAGGGGCCCATTCTATTTATATAATAAATATATAAGATAGACATGACAAAGAAATAAGAATAAAAAAAAAAAACCTAAGAACTAAAACCCCCTGCCACCAAACTTATGCCAAGTTTCAGCAAAAAAATCGAAAACCAAACAAAAAGAGACGAAGAAAAATTGGCTAGTTTGAATTAGATTAAAAGAAAAAATTCTTGGTCTCGATACAAACAATATTTTTATTCCTCCCTCTAGTATGGATTCCAATAAACTGGTCCTTATCCTCTTCCTATCTTTTTCACTTGAGATTAGTGGACTAAGTTTCCATTTTTTCCTCCTCAAAATCTCAATTGACCTTCTCCTCTCCACCACTCTGAGTTGATTTGTTACCATATGGAGTGTGTACCAAATGATCCTTACCTATTTTAATGGCTACCAAATCATGACTCAACATCCCTTATAACTTCTTGAATTCATCCATAATCTAATTACTCAAGAGTTTTTGGATAGAAATCTTCATGTGCAACTTTTGGAGCAAATTCATGATTTACACCTTAGCATTGTAAATAGGAACCCATCTTTTTCTATTAGCTAATAGATGGACATAGATAGGGATCTCCATATCTAGTATGGGATCCTCATGTGATTGCTTATCAAAATCCCCAACATTCTTTTCCTCCTATTATTTAACAAAGTTTAACACTGTGGAGTAATCTTCCCCCTCTTTAGTATCATCCTTATCATGGGGGATATCAATCACCTTAGTTATGATTTTGGACCACTATAGTTTCACTTGATTAATCAACAATAAAATCAAACCTTGATTAATTAAATCTATTAAAGTGTTCTTCTTAAAGTTCAACACTAAGGCTTCCAAGGATTGCAGTAAAAAAAATGGAATACTGATGGTGTGGCCTTTGAAATGATTGAGAAGGACAAGGTTATGTCAAAAAAGCATAGTATGTTTTCCCTCTAAAGTAATATACCTCATTATTTGGAGGCAAAATTTAGGGCATTTCCTTGGTAGGTCTAACCTCATGAAACCCTTCTAAGACAAAATCTTGGCTTTCTTTTTTGAATAAAATACCTAGAAGCTCCTCCTTTCTCTTCTTGTCCTTGAAATCATTGACACTAGTATATTCCATCTTGGTAGTCTCTATAATGAGCTCCTCTTTGATCAATATTCTCAATCCATGTATTCAAACTTCATGATATTGCCAGCCATGAGCAAAGTCCTTATAAATACTTGTGTTATGCCCAATTATCCATTCTATGAAGGTGAAAAACTACCTTTGACCATTTTATGCCAAACATATTCATTTTATTTAACATTAGAGCATGAAATTGGTTCAAACTTATCTCTATCCCCACCCATTTTGTGAATTTGTAGACTTCTTATACAAGCTTCATTATTTGAGCTCTTAGAGAAGGAGATGGATAGATTATAGAAAAAGAGACAAATAAAAATGTGTGATGCAATCCCAAAATGACCTAGACATATAGGATAACTACCTTGCATGTATCAAAAACAAAGCTCTTGATCCAAATTTGAGTCATCATTAAAAAGACATCATAACCATGTAGGGTGTGTCCTTTTTCTAATTCAATAATTGGGATGACATCATCAGGAAAATAAATCTCATGCCAACTAATGAAATCACTTCTTTGGACCCCCAAGGTTGGCTATGTAATGGACACACCTATTTCCCTCCCTATATATATGTGTTATGGAGTCCCCTTTGAAAAGGGCCAACAAGTGTTTTGCATCATCAATGATTCCAAAAATAGTGGGAAAGGCCTTATAGACAATTAATAATGTTCATAGAGTCACCCTTAGTTTAGAGGAATTCCATGCTGAGGTTAATTGCTAGTTTGATGCCCTAAATTACTAATTTAGCTTGTCAAACATGATTTGTTTGGATCCACAATGGTCCCACATAGGTCACTCTGATATTCTTGAAATAATCCTTGATAACTCATCTAGCTCTTGCTAGGCTCAGGTTCCCTTTCATAGCCCCATCAAAATTTAGTATAAACTAAGAGGGAAGAGGATGAAACCATTTGATGTTTAACCTATCAACTCCCTTCACTTGGGATTTTCTAGGTATGATAGGATTGATGTGGTTTAAAATCTAGGAGACGATAGGGGAGCTAGGTTTTTCAAAAAAGGAAGTGAAGGATGACCAATTTTCACAGACAAAGGCCAAGATCCTCTTAGAGGTGGAGGAAGGATTGGGCTTGTAGTTATAAGAAATACAAGATTTATTAGCTTTCCAAATTGCTTAAAAAATGTGGGGAAGAGCCAAATTCCTTCAAAATTTTAATGGAAAAGATTCTTAGGGTGGATTCTATTAATTAATTAGGTCCTTAATAGAGCTTGGGGTAACCAAAGAAAAGTTAGACCTATTGAATAAATGCTAAAAAATGGAAGAAGCAAAGGAACATGAAAGGAATAAATGCTTGACATATTTGGCTTCCCATTTTCAAATAGCACAACTTTTGGGAAAAGGAATACCCATTGACACTAGGTTTTCCATATTTAAATCTTGTTTTGAGCCACCAACAAAAGAAAACATTGATTTTGGGAATGAGGTTTTTTAACCAAAGATCATTCCAATTATCATCAAATTCTACCTATTTCCAAAGGGAGACATATCTATATTTAATAGAGTAAAAACCATTGGGATCATTTTACCAAATAAGAGTATCCTCCTTCAGGAATAAGATGATATAAATGTGTTGGAGAGAAATGTTTAAGTCATGCAGGAGACATTCTTATTGCTGGCTTATATTGTCTTTTATTAGAAGTTTCCACTTCTTCCTTTTATTAGTATCCTCCCAATAATCTAAAACCTTATGGCCAAAGGTCTTTATGAATAAAAATATTAATTCCAAATCTTAGAAGGAGGAGGCAAAAGGGGAGTTGATCTAGTGATCTAGCCAAAAGTCCACTTTGTTACCTCTACCAACATTCCACTTGAGACCTTTTTTGAGTAGATACTTACTAGATTTTAAATCTTTCCATAATGTTGAGCCATTATCTAGGTCACTTTTTGAAAGGAAGCATCGACCTTCCCCAAAATTTAAGTTTGTATCCCTTATGATCTTGTTCCACTGGTTATCTTCCTTGATCACCCTCTATATTTGCTTTGCCAAAAGGACTTGGTTCATAGATATAACCCTTTTTAACCCCAATCCTCCTTTTAAGGTAGGGAGACAAGATTTATTCCAAGAGATGAGTAGAAAATTGAATCTATCATATCATCCTCTCCATAGGAAGTTCTTCTAAATATGCTTGATTTGGTTTTCAATCCTTCTAGGGATGATAAATAGAGACATGAATTAAACTATAATGCTTTGAAGTAATCTCTTTAGGAGTTGTATTTTACTATCTTTGGATAACAAATTCCTTTTCCATCTTGATAACTTTTTCTAAATCCTATCGATGAGGGGTTCCAAAACTCTGATTTCATGGAACCCTCAAATAGAAGAGTACCAAGATAATATTAAGGGAGATTTTTGATGACACAACCCAAAATATTATATATTTTTACTTGAATGTTGAGTGTGGTATTGATGAAAAAAAGAGAAATTTTGTGGAATTTGATGCTCTAGTTAAAAACCACTTCATAGATTTCAAGAATTTTCTTGAAACACCTAGCTTCAAGGACCAAGGCTTTAGCCATCATCAGTGTGTCATCCAAGAATTGTTGATGAGTGACTAAACTAGTATCAGGGGAAGCTATGATGCCTCTAATAATGTTTCAAGTTCTAGCCTTGAAAATAAGTCTACTTGGTGCTTCAACTAGGAGAATGAACAAATACAGAGATAGGGGATCTCCTTGTCTGAGCCATCTTCCTACTAGGAAAAATCCCTTTTGAACTCAATTAATAATAATAGAAAACATGGGGGTAGTTATGTAGGAGGTAATTAGATTTTTTATATATTGATTAAATCTAAACCTGGTTAGAATTTTCTCAAGGAATTGCTAAGAGACCCAGTCATAAGCCTTGTTCATGTCAAGCTTGCAAAACATACCTCGCTAATTAGAGTGAGACACTAAATGGATGTTTTTATGGGTAATGATGATTCCATCTGAGATCTACCTTTTGATGACAAAATCTCCTTATTGGTCTAAGATCATTTTATCCAGTAGAAGTTGGATTTTTATAAGAAGCCCTTTAGTATAGATTTTATAGAAGGTAGAGCACAAGATGGTGGGTCTAAAATATATCATTTGAGAGGCCCCATGATTCTTAGGAATGAGCACTAGGAAATTATTATTGAAGTCTTAGATGATGGTTCCAGATTTGAATAATTCCATAATAACTAGGAAAACTTTGTTATGAATGATATCCCAAAAAACTTGAAATAAGAAAGGTGTAAAACCATCTAGTCCTAGGGCTTTATCCCTTTGTAATGAAAAAACTATAGCCCTGATCTCCTCATCTAAAGGGGGAGAGAAAATAGAGTCATTATCTTCTTAGATAATAAACCTTTTAATAAGGTTGAGCACTTGATCTTCTAAGTCCTCATCCTTGGGTGGGACAAAAGCAAGAAGAGTTTTATATAAGTTAATAATTTGGGATTCAATGTCTTTTTCCTTCCTAAACTAGTTGTCATCTTCCCCTTGTATTTTTGTGATGAGTTTCTACTAATGATTCCTGTATGCTTAGGTCTGAACGTATTTAGTATTTGTGTCACCCTCCTTTAACCAAATCTTCCTAGATTTTTGCCTCCAATAAGTTTCTTATTTGGATTCCAAATTTTGGAAACTACTCAAAAGTCCTTTTCTTTGAATTATAAATCAAGGAAAGGGATTGAAATAGAAAATTCCAATTTAGTTCTATGGATTTCCTCCTCAATGGCATTTTTTTGGAGGAAGATATTTCTATAAACTTCTTTTTTCCAAATTTTGAGATTTTTCTTGGCATTTCTAAGCTTCATAGTCATGATGTACATGGTTGAACCTTAGATCAACAATTTCCACCATTCCTTAATGGAATCTTCTAAATACTAGTTTGATATCCACATTTTTTCAAATATGAAAGGCATAGCCTTAGCTTTTGATATATTACTGCTTTGGAATAGAATCATATTATGATCAAATCTGATTCTAAGGAGGGACGAGAGGGAGATAGTGGAATTGAGGACCTAATTAAGAGAAATAAAAAATCTATCAAGTCTTACTTGGATAATACTATCCCTTAGCATTTGATTTGACCAAGTCTACTATTTTCCCTTTAGATCCACATCAAAAATTCCTACATCAGTGATAAACTTGTTAAAATCAAACATGATATCAATGAGGGTGTAGATTCTACTTTCTCCTTGTAGGACAAGGGAGAGTTGAAAACTCTATCCACCATCCAAATCATATTTTTAAAATGATTCTTGATGTCTTTCAAATTACTCCATAATATATTCCTTTCAATCCTAGAATTTATAACAAACACATTGGTGAGAACCTAATTATTTTTATCATAGATGTCAAAGAAGGAAACAAAGATGTGTGACTTGATTACAATAAGGGAGATGCCTTCCAAGACTGAAGGATCCCAAAAAACCACCAAGTCACCTGAAACATCTCTAGAATTACTAAAAATAAAAAATGTTTTGTCCCAAATATTAAATTTCATCTTCAAAATTTTTTATACTATCATTTTAGATTCTTGAGTCAATAGGATGTTCAGTTTATATTCTAAGACTAAATTTCTTGCCAAGCTCTATTTTTTGGGGTTGTTTAACCCATTTATATTCCAAGAAGGACTTTTATTTCTTGTTAGTAGAGAAATGTCTAACAGTCATCTACATACTCTTTACAACCTACCTATCTATTTTTACTCTCTTAGAGCTTTGGGGTGAGGGTCTACCTAAGAATTTTTTTGTCACATCTGACTTCCACTTTTTTAGTTTCTTGTTTATGGTGTACATCCAACCAGTTTTCCTCAAATGAATCCTTGGATAAATCAAACCTTTCCCATTTTCTAGAATAATACCATTTTCCTTCAAATAAGTAAATAAATTTGGTCTCCCCATAGGATTTAACTAGAGTGAGGAGGGCCTGAGAAAGCACAATTTATTGTAAAACTAGGTCCTTGTCCAATAAAATGGATTTGTAAGTGATGGTACAAGAGGAAATAAGACTAGAGGTGTCATGAAGGATTATGTGATAAGGAGAGGATTTTATTGTGTGCATGAACATGGCTTCAAAAATAATTGCCTTCAAAGGGGAGGAATCACTAGGATGAGGCACTTTTAGAGAGATTGTTAGGGAAGCTAGAGCCAGGGGGATAAGGATCCTTAGAGTCATGGAGAGTCTTGGTGGATTAACAATAGAGAGATTTTTACCTAGACTAAGGGGTGAAAAATCTAATTTATGGGATGGCGTAGGGGGATTTAAGGGGGGAAGATGGGGGATGGGAGGGGGAGGGAAGGGAGATAGGGATGGAAATGAGGGAATGTAACTTATTTTAGAGAGGGGGATACTAGGGATTTGAGGGGAGAGGGAGGGATGAGAGGAAGGGGAAAGGGAATAGGGGTCCTGGTGGGAGTATTTTTTGACCTAGAAGGGAGAAGGGGGAATGGGTGGATTATTAAGTAGGGGGAACTCTTTAGATGAGTGGTTTAAGACATCACAAGTTTTGCAATTCTTCAAAGCTTTTTTGAATTTAATTCTTTGATTCCATATCCCATACTTGGATTTGATCTTGATAGAGTGGATCAATGGTTTTTTAGTGGAATGAAGACACAAACCCTAGTTTCAAGAATCCTCCATCTAGATCTAGTAACTAGGTCAATGGACATGGGTTGACCAAGAGCCATAGTAATCCTTAAAATGACCTCCAATGCCCAAACTTCTAGGGGGAGCTCTAGTAAACTAATCTAGATGAGGATGTCCTCCAAGACTGAGCTATTAAGGTAAAGTCATGCCTTTCACTTGTGAAGACTGATAACCAATTTTACCATAAACCAAGGCCCTCTTGTGAGGATCCTTAAGGTGTCTTTAGGATGGGAGAAGTTAAGCAACAATAAATTCTTGGGCATGGCTATAATATCTATTTTCCCTTTGGGTTTCCATTTGAGATCAGCCCAATTATATAAGGAATTGATATTCATCTTCAAGTCATTAAATTTGACTAGGATAAAATTTGATAAGGATGAATCCATTCTATCAATGACTACATTCAAAAATTTGAGACTTACCTCGTTGATTTCACATGAAGGGACTAAAAAGGCATCTTCCGGGGCTATTTGATGATGTTCACCCATGACCATATCAACCAATGAGGAATGTTTTTTACCTTTGGTGAGACTTTAAATAGTGATTGGTGGACCTATAATTGAACCCTCCACAAGTAATATCTAATTCTTTGTGTTATTTGATGAGTCAGGAACCTTTTCTAGATCAACCTTTTCTAGAAATATCACAAACAAAGTGAGATTGTTGAGATATAACTCTCCTTCCTCCTACCCATAAGTGGCATTCAAAATTATTGTAACAAATATTCTCCTTAAATTCTTATATTTTAAAGTAATATATAAAATACCTTGGTATTTTCTATTGATTTTTTGAAATGGGTTCTTAAAATTTTTATTAGATTTTTTTTAAAGAAGTATGTGTGGTTGACCCTAAGGATGGGTATGACCCATCCATAGGGATAAACACATTTAAATCTTACCTTTTTGTAAATGGTTATTAATTTTATTATATTTGGATATATATATATATATATATATATATATATATATATAAATCAAACTAGGGTTGTATTTTTTCTTAGTAAAAGGAAAATGTGGGTGCTAGGTCATGGCTAGCTATAGAGCTAATTGTTGATGTTTTATTTTGCTTGAATCCTTTATTCATACCTTTTAGAGGTTTTTTTTGATGTAATATTAAATGGGTAAAATATATTTCTACCATAAATAATCTATGTGCATAAAAAATATCTTTTTTACCTTTTTTGTGTTGAAAAATGGGTTTCAGGGGTTTTGGGAAAAGTCATGTTTGATTACAGTTTTAATTAGTTTTTATTGAGTTTGATTTATTTTTAAAAATATATATAATATATATATATATATAAGTGGGTCATTTATAAATGACCCTAGAGATGGGTTTGACCCATCCACATGGCTGAGTATAAATGAGCCCATAAACACTACCATTTAATGGCTATGCATGCTGAGTAGCCAAGAATGAAATTTGCACAGGGTTTTATGACTATTTTGGTTGAAAATTACTCTTCATTAAAAATCTTTTAAGGATGTGTATATGTTCAATTCTAGTAATAGGATTACTCAGGTTAGAGGTGCTTAAAATCTATTTATATATTTGAACCATTTATATTATTTGTATTTACTATTAAAATAATGTGGATAGGAAGAAAAATTGAGTCTTTTTTATTTAGTAGAGACTTCCATTATTGAAGAAGTTGAGTGGATTGAACATTGTAGTTTAGTATGAATAGTTTTATAATAATTATATGACTACATTTTGGATAAAATAAAATTTATTATTGAATTAACATCTTCTTATTTCAATAATAGTTAGGAGATCATCTTAGTTGTGGAAATATTGTATAAATATGAGTTGAGCCTATAGTTATTATGAAGAATTTGGGAGATGTTTGGTTTTGTGTTATTATTAGATAATTAAATGGAAACATTTAAATTATGGATGTATGTATAAAATTATTTTGAACATCAATTTTTTTGGAGCCCAAATCTACACCAAGTAATTTGTACCTTATTCAGCATCAAAAGATTAGGGAGGTTGTAAATCTATTATGTTTTGATTTCTCTGTTTGGGGTATTTTGTTGATTTTCCAAGTTTCATGAGAACCATATGAACTTGTGTTCTACTAATACTTTAATTTTAATTCTATGCTTTGAAATAATAGGTTTCATGGTGGGAAGATTCATTGTGAAAAGATATAAATGTATCCAAGTCTCTTTGTATACATTGAATTATTTCCTTGTGCTCAAAGGAGAAATTTTTTGGGGCCTTGAATGAAATTGTCATGTTGCATCTTCAACTCGTTTTTGTGACTAAAATGAATAATTGACTAATGAGCTAAATGAAAGACACATGGTTAACTCAAGGGACTCCTAAGACTTTATCCCATGAAAATGCCTAGGTCAAATTCATCAAACTTACAAGGTAATGACTTATTCATTTCCTTTTACAAGTAATGAGTGAATTTTTGGGGTTCAAAAGGATCTTGCACCCTTCCCCATTTCAATAAGGATGGTGCAAAGGTAAAAAGTTGGTTGAGAGTTTGAGCTAGTATCTAGGTTGGACATGCGATAGGTCTTTAAGGTTTTATAAGCTCTAGGATATTTTCAAAGATTGCCTCACTTACCTTTAAGTGGGAAAGGTTAAAAAAGTCTCTAGGGACCAAATGCCTAGATTTATAAAGTGAAATAGTGAAACATGAAATTTTTAGATCCCATGGGTAGCTTAAAACATATTACACTACTGTACCAAAGGAAATAACATGTGAATAAGTTTAAAATTCCCAAAAGGCCCAAAAATCACTAGAATGTAAAGTTTGCTTATGTGAATCCATGTGTTGCAAGGAGGATTACCCAACATGAAGGAAACATTTGTACCTTCTCCTTCCTCTTTTGAAATAAGCTCAAAGGACTAAAGGGGGTAGTTGTTAAATAGTCATTATGTTTCAAAGCATTAATGGTAACCCTAATTTGAAATGCAAAGGAGTAGAACTAAGGAATTTGACTTCATTCATGTTTACCTTTTGTATTTAGAGATTTTAATTGAGTCTTTGAGCTATCTATTTATGCTAACTACATGCGGCATGAAATTTCTCTATTTAGTGAGTGATTATGGCAAATTATTCAAAGATTTTTAGCTTTAATTATATGCACCCCTATAGATTACCATTAAGTGTTCTTATAGTTCCTTGTATTGTGTCATTTAAGGGGGTTTGAAAGTATTTTTATGGTGATTAGAGTGAATAATTTGTTTGATTTTAAAATATTTCACTAGAAAGCTAGGAAATAATGGAGTTTTCTTCAACATCTATGAAAAAAAACATCATTTCTATTCTTGATGGAATTAAGGATACATATGTTTAGGGGTTGGACTTTGTATGTTTATTAAATGACTTACAGTAACCAAACCCTCTACTAGTAATCACAAATTTTGGCATGAGTTATATCATCCCTATGGTAGTATTTCCATTAGCTACCCCATACCCAGAACCATTAATTGCATATGCTAGAGTGTATCAACCAAATAGTAGGATTATTGTTGATATAAATCAATAAATTATCTGATATTTCACTCTTTTAGCCTTAGAACCATGCTTGGGATTCCTCCCTGGCCTTAAAAAATATCACACTTTCCATGGAGAAATGTCATGAGTATGTAGACAAGAATGAAAAAATGATATGGGACATTTTCAACTCTTTTTAGCTAGTCAAGCAAAGGCAAAAGGTGTCAAGAATGACTAAGAATCTAAAACTAATGGAATTTAATTAATTTACCTAGTACATGATTTCCATGGAAGTTATAATTTATGGGATGCCCACCATAGAGAAGTTTTAGCCTTAGATATTCATAATTTTAATCCATGTTATAGAAACAAAAGAAGTTAGATCTGGACACCATCTTAAGTGACAACCTACACAAGAAGATGATGAAAATTTATGTTATATTCCACTCAAAGGAGGAATTCATAGGTACATTCTACATGTCATCCTACCTAATATACAACTTAGTACATAATAGGACATTCCATGGGCTCACAAGGAATCTTAATAAAATGAAGATATATGGGATTTATCTAGAAATAACTTTGGATGGCTTCAAAAAATCTTTTAGAAAGTTTATAATTATTTATTCAATACTATGATGAGTGTCTTCTATCCTCTAAGAACCTACAATGGGATGTCTAAGGCATCCAGAGAAATTATTGATAAGTACGAGTGCCTCATATATTCAATTTAGAATGTTCAATTATATAAGAATAAGTTTCTTCTTGGGGTCTCTATATAAGCTACCTAGATACCTAGATGATCAACAAATAGTGATGGAGTTAAGATACAAAGTGGAACCCCCACATGAAATGATATAAATAAAGAAGTTAAACAATCCCAACAAATTTCTAGTTAAAATTAGACATTATTAATGTCTTTATATTACCAAGGCCAAGGGATTGAAATAAGAGATGTGACAATATGTAATTGGAAATATGCTTCCTAGGTTGAACTACAATATTAGATGGTGGGTAAACACAACAACACGTGTGATTTTGCATCAGTCACATTATGAGCCCTGGCATCTAGTCCACTTGCACTACCAAAGAAGACATCAGAAAGATAAACTTTATAAGGCTAACAGTGGAAGAAGTCATCACTTATAATATTGTTTTCATCCCAAAGGAAATGGATGATGATAAAAAGACACTATCTACAGTTTAAAATAAGTCCAATATTGAAACCTAGGTGATCTCACAAGTGGATTCCATAGCTAGGGAAAATGATTCCATACCATGGAGGGCCATAAAAAACATGAGAAGAACATTTAGATGGTTGAAGGAACATGGGGCTGATATTAGTGCCTATGATACCCATGCCCTCTAAGAACATATAAATTTTAGGGAGTTAAAGAGTTTCCTCTTATTTTACAATGGTTTTCCCTTGGTTCCATCACCAGTGGTGAAGAACCAAAGTAGAAAATCAAGGTTGGTGATATTGACTTCACCAAACCAATTAATGTGCAATCCATATCCACATCATAGTTTAGGGAGGGACTATCTCTCTCAAAGTTAACAAGTATGGTTGAGAGTTGGGATAAGACCACCATTAAAAATGTTACATTGGCCAGTACCACCCTAATATCCATTACATTAGAGGGAACCCTAATAGTGCCAGTCATCCTCATAGCCATCCTAATGGTTAGTCTAGTTGTTGTTCCACTTGGTTCACCCATGGATACACCATCATAATATCCAAAATTTTTCCTTCCTCCAATGACTTACTCAAGGAAGAGATGAGATGAAGAAGAGGTAGAGCAACCCAAGAAAAAAAGAGTCAAGAGGACTCTATAGCCTTGAGTTGGGAGTCTTAAGAAAAGGAAGGAGGTTGTATTCAATGACCTACCTTCTATGGAAATTCCCTTAAAAAGAAGAGGATCAATCCTCATATTCTCAAAGGTTAAGAGATATGACTCAATATGAATAAGACTCAGATTAAAATAGGCCCATTGCTAAGATTATGAATAAATAATGAGCATTCACTCCTCTACAACTAAAAATTAGGTACATAACTCTGAGGGAAAGACCCCAAACCTTAGTAAAGGTCCTAATGACTAGTTTATTATTAGAAGAGTGTCCTTTAGGAGTGGAAGGTAAGGGTAATGAGGAATAAATTCTAGCCTTAGGTGATCCTCTTTCTTTTGATGATGTTGTGCAAGTAGGGGTTGAGATGGCCACTCAAGTTTGGCCCCTCAAGAAAAATAAATAATTTCATTAGACATAGAAACATTTGTTTAAAATATCATCACCGAACCACCATGATATGATAATGAATTTAAAGTTAAGGGATAGGATAAAGTTGAAAAAGTTAAACAAATGAATAAATATAATGAGAAATTTGAGTTAGAGATAGAGCAGATATTCAAGTCACCACTGATCTTAAAGTGGTGGTTGAATAACAAGGCCCACAAGAAACTCTAGAAGTATCACCAATTGTCCCTTCACATCCAAATGTGTCATTTTTATCACCAAAAGAGAAGGCAAGTATAAAATATGATAGGGGAATATACCTATAAATGGGTACCCTCACCCATATAGAGATAAAAAATGAATTAGATCAATCCAATAAAGGTGTTGAGGAGGGTACCTCAAGTAGTGTTTCTTTAATTGAAGTACCTCAAAGTCTCCTTCCTCACATCAAAGTTCATGATCCAATCTAGAATAAAGGTCTAGAGGCAATGATTGGTAGAGAGTTGTCTAAAGGCAATAAGGAAGCCACCATATCATCATCTCTACCTGAAGATCAGGTGAATAAAGAAGGTGAAGTATTTATAGAACCTTATAATTAGTTTTTAGTAAAAGGGACCTCCATTGATAAATTACTTAATGAGTCTCACCAATTTGGGCCATATTTTGAAGTATTAGAACAAGTAGAACCAAACCTTAAAGGAGGACCCAAAGAAAATAAATAAGGTGGTGAGGAGTTGGATAGTGATGAATAAATTAAATAATTTATGTTGAGTCCATAGCCCATTATTGTGGCACTTCCTACACTAGGTACTTTGATGAAACCACCTTTTACTATCTCAAGGCCTGCATCAATGTCTACTACATCAATGAGATTCTAGACTAGACATCTTTTCTAGGTCTAGGATAAAGTCAAATAAAAAGACATCATGAGCAAAATTAGGTAAATCAATGTAGTGAAGATAACTCAAGTGTATAAGGCCAAACCCCCCAAGAAGGCTATGACACACTCCAAAACTGCATTCACTAGTATAGGAGAAATAAGTATGGATATAGCCATCCCCCATAATGTATTTTAAATAAAGATGATCCACTTAAGAGCTATACTATTTATAGCTACAAACTAGGGGATCCATCAATTAATGCGATAAATCACATCTCACAAGTTTTGGAAAACATGGTGGCTCATCAAATGGAGGACAAAGCCACCATGGAGGAATTAAAGGCACAAAATTGAGCTATGATCTAGTACTTGCAAAAGTTACTGAGTGAGCCTAAGGCAATAGCTCTAACTACCAATATTTCTCCAAATTATCCTCTTTTATCATTAGATTCATTTTATTCTAGATGAATTGATGACTTAAAATCTAGAGGAAGGGAAATGAAAAAATGGCAAGAGGATTTATACATCACAGCCAAAGAAGTAGTCCACTCAGCATTGAAATGCTTGAACAATATAGTGGATAATAAGAGGAAGTGTGATGCCCAAATGTTTATTATGAGATGGACATTAATAATTGGGAATAATTCTAGTATAAAATGGATGAGATTTGTAAAATGGGCACAAATACATTGATATAAAAGAGGATCATTACTCCCAATGATCAAAATAAGCCCAGAGAATGTCAACTAGCCATTAAGAATCGATTGGTGATGCTCAAAGATGGCATATCTAACTTTAAAGGAGAATAATAATCCCTCAAAATTGTAACAAGAGAGATAGATGTTACACTTAGGAGAATG
The DNA here is from genome assembly GCA_037957365.1 of Torreya grandis. Lineage (NCBI taxonomy): Eukaryota > Viridiplantae > Streptophyta > Pinopsida > Cupressales > Taxaceae > Torreya > Torreya grandis. The sequence goes on along the minus strand of JARHVA010001605.1, from coordinate 1,903,374 downwards.
GTAAGCCTTGATGGTGTAATTAATTTGGAGGAAGAGACAATACACACTAATCTAAAAAGCCTCACTGATGCACCATAAGAGTCATTTAATGATGACAAAATAAAGAAGTTGGTGTCATTTGAGAATTATTTTGACCAGCTTAAGGAGCTCATTAGACAAAAGAAAACCATGCTTTAGAAGATTACCATGTATCTTGAAGGATACCAAGTAAAATTCAATTATCAAGTAGGCCCAAACCAAGGGAATCTTGACCCTATTATGAAAGGATATACAAGGTATAGGAATAAGTTGGAAAAAGGTTCCATCCTAAAAATCAATTCTAGAATATAACATGATATTTTTGTTTTTCTAAGATGGCACCTCTTCTTTATTTTCTTCCCTCCCTTCTTCTTTCTTCTCATTTCCCATTGGGAAACCATTTTACTTGGCCCAATAGTGGCATGTCCCTTTCAGTTAGTTTTTGTATATTCATGTGGGCAAGAAAGGGACATTTTTGTCTATTGTGCAAGTGGACAAAGGTTCTATTTCATACCTTTTGAATATCTTCTTCCGTGTAAATAAATAGAAATATTCTACCAAGGTGGAGGATCAATCTTGAAATCATCACAGGAACATGAACATATCCAAGGAAACATGTTTGTTATGAAGTTTAATAGACTCTAGGCCCATGAAAGAATTTTCTAGATGGAGAATATTTAGGAATATTCTATGATTAACTAAATTATATGAGTAAAGGGGGTTTGTCCCTTTATAAGCATTAGTTAAATTTTGAGTCAGGAGCTCTAGCCTCAAATAGTTCTCTCTTTGTAGGATTTATGGTACCAAATTGATTTTCATTGTAAAATCATAGGCAAGATTTGAGAGAATTAGATATTTTTCCCTTGTTATAGAATTATCTTAAATAGTGTTAGGTTGTATGTTATTTAGAACACATTGTATTTCGTTTCCATTCAATTTATTAATGAAGTCCATCCATGGTTTTCATTCTCTTCCAATTTTTGAAGCGTAGAGCTCTATTTTACATGCATATTAGATTGGTTATATGGTGTATTCATCTTATGGTAGTCATTTATAGATTATATCTAGGTTGTAAAATCCTTTCTACTCTAAGATTTAGGAATAAGGTGTTGATAGCTTATTTAAGGGTAGTCTTGGGGCCATAGATTTAGTTAGAGGTAATTCTTGAAGGATTATTTGTAGTATTTATTTTCAAACTTTGAGGATCATCTATGCATGATTTCATTTCATTTGTTTTTAATTTGTACTACATTTATTAGTGAGGATGATATAGTAGTTTAGTGAAGTTCTTTGTGCTCATTCATTAACCCTCCACATTATTTTTTATTAATTGAAAAATCTTTTTCTACCCTATCATAACCTCTAGATTCACCCTCCTTTGATTATTTTGAAGTGGGTATGCATATAAGTGATGTTATTCTGTTACATATTTTACATGTCTCTTACACTCAGATGCACCCTACCTTTACATATCTAAAGTGTGTTTGAGCCTATTATTAAAAATAATTGGTGTTGCCTTTTCTATCTACCTACATCTACTTTGATCATTCTTTGAAAGAATTGAAGCTATAACCACCTTCCACCATCTTCCTTTACTTTATGTAGCTTGTGTCTGTTTCATGACATTTGTTTATCCTATGTGACAACCTATTTAGGTGGGATAAGAAAGTGTGGTTATGTCTTATTTAGACTTTCACATGTGTTCTTAGTCCTGATGGAAACCCTTCATCAAAAACCCTTTCCCCCTTTCCAAACTATGCCACAAGTACTATCACCTTAGCCCAGGTAGAGCCAAAAGATCCTAGAAGCCAACCACATCTGTAGTAAGCTACCTTCTAACCACCACTCAATCCTAGTGAGTTGATGATAACACCCCCTTCCTAAGATATAATAACACTCCCTTGGGGTGTTCTCATCCTCTGCTTGCCACTCCAAAACCCATGCAGAGTTAGGAGCAGCAAGGTGTAAATCTAGGAACCAACATGTTCTAATCATGTAGTTTTGAGTGAATTGATTATTGGGGCTGTTCATCTCATTTGTGTAATTTTATATATATAACTATTATATATATTAATTTTTAGGATTTATACTATATAGTTTTTTATTGGGTTTGTATATTCTTATATTTGTATATGAGTCTTTCCTATAATTAAACTTGTATTTAATGTATTTTACACAAATACTTGTATCTTGAAATCTATTGTATGAGTATCTAAATAACAGTTACAACTGGGTATTTATAATGTAAAAAATACTATTTATTACATAATAAATTATAAATAATTATTCATATGATAGTAGACTATTATATGTTCAATGCATTTAAAGAAACTCAATATGTGCATAAATAAAAATTCAAGGTTGTGCTAAGTATTGTATAGATTCAAGTTTTAGTATGAGAACATTATTATTATGAAATAATATTAAGCTATTTTAGTTTTGATTATGTTGATAATAATTAGATAAATAAATATCTATTAATTTAATTAATTATTTTTTTTGCACTATTATGATGCATATAATGGAATATATGTGATTATACGATTTCTTTGTATTCATACATGATGTGGCATTCTTTAAGGTAATCTTTATATGTTTGAAATATATGGGTTTTAGAATTAATATGATTATCCAATATTATTGAAACTAAATAATTAGGTGTAACATACTTCATGTACTTACTTAATGTCACTAATAGACAGATAGAGGATATCCAAATGGGTAATGTGTGTGAATTCAACTAATCTTGAGATCTAGAAAACTATATTAAAACTTTGGCCAAAGTAACGTTTATGGTTTTAACATTGTCAATTCACATATTTGATTTAGTTATCATGTATTTCATGATATCATTTTATAATGTATTTCTTTATCATATGTTGCATGTGATAGTTATCTTATAGCACACGGGTTCTAGTTTCCTTTCCCAATTTTTGCATTATCACTATCTACCCATATATGAAGGAAGGGATATTACCTTGTTGGTAGATTATTGGGGTGTTAAATTTTCTATAGTTAGTGTGGGAAAATACTCAAATGGCACTCCCCCTCTAGTTATATCAGTCAACCTATCTAGGTTTTACTTGTGATTACTTATGGATATTAATGAGTTAATTTAGACTTGTATGTTCTATGAAACATAGTATAATTGTAATCTAATATTCAGATATGTAATACTATATAATTTTCCTATTTTATATTAATTTTATAACAACAATAGTTAGTTTTTTTTATATATGTATATGTTTTTATATATAAACTAGCAATGGCTGATTTATTAATTTAGGTAATTTTGTAATATTTTATGTTTTACTTGTGAAAATAAAACATTATATTTATTATAGTCATCATTATCTAAATTAATCATATGGTTAACCTAATGTTTTATATATTGTTTTTCATAAATGATGCATTTAGTTAAAAATCATTAGTACTTGTAATTAGTTAAGTTAATTTTTTATTGAGTTAAAAAAAACCTAATTCTAGTTTAACCCTAAGGGGTTTTTGCAATGTGGTATAAGAGATAATTTGAAATTATTGGACTTAATGAGTCCACTAATTTATTCTTATTATTCTATTATCAAAAATAAGAGTTCCATGTCGAAGACCAGTTAGTGAGGGTATATCCAATCCCAACAATAATAATCCTCTAGTTAACCCAAATTAGTTTGTCATTGAACTAGATGTAAAGCTTGATCAGATTTTAGTAGCCTTGAATGAGACTAGGGACTAGATAACTACCATTTAATAGGAATTTTATGTCCATATAGAGGAAAATAATTACAATGAACCTAAAGATCATGTTGATGAGCAATAAATTCCTCAAGAACCTAGGCAAGAGGAGGTGCCTTAAGATATAAGATCATGTGTAGATGTATAGTTTACATGAGACATAAGGAAATTTAATCCAAAAAAGTTTGATGAAACTATTTTTAGATATGGATCATAAGCATGGCTAACTAATATGGAGAAATATTTTGAGATACATAATTACTCTAAAGTCATAAAAGTAGTTTGGGGAGAATACTAGTTGGCAAGTGAAGCAACAACATGGTGGAAAATTAATAAATTAAATATGAATCTTGAATCTACCACAACCATGTGGGAACAATTTTTAACCTTTTTCAAATCGTGATGGTTTCCTTAACTCTATTTTGATCATAAGCTGAAATTTTTTTAGAATCTATAGCAAGGAAACCTTACAGTGAATGAATATTGAGAGTAATTCACCAAGCTCATAAATTAAGTTCCTTAGTATCAAGAATATGAGAGCTTTCACATCAGTAAATTAATTATGAGATTAAAACCCTGAATTAGATGGGAGGTGGATGTGCATGGGCCATCCACTATGGATCAAGTCTTATAAAAGGTAGTAAAGTAGGAGCATAACATAAAATCACTTTCTTAGGTCATAGAGAAATTCAAGAAAAATTTTGGAGGTCCTAAAACAACTTTCATAAATAAGAATTATAAGAGTGTAATCTCTTAAAATCAATTGAAAAATTAGAATGCAAGGTTTAGCAATGATTTAGGGAAAAAGAAACCAGGAAATAGTTTCAAGGGAAATAAAAAATTTGATATGATAGGACCACATGATGGATGCTTCATTTGTGGAAGTGATAATTACACTAGGGAATGTAATTAAAGGAAATTAGATGGTAATAATAAAGGTTCTACTCCAAAATAAGGATAATTTTAGTAGATAATTCATGCAACTATTGGCAATCATCATGTTGAGTTTCAAGCTTCTCCTATTGAGCTATCAAGGACTTTATTTGATCATCTAATTTTAATTTTGAATTGATAAAAGATCTACTAATTATTTTATTACTCTTAAAATGCTTAGTAAGTTGACTAAAAAAGTTAAAATTATGGAATATGCTTGTTTAGTTTAATATGGGAATGAATCTAAGGTCAAAGTTGATAAATTTTTGGTTTAAGATGAGATCAATATAATTGAATTCACTATGGTAGTGGACCTATTTTTATTAATTCTAGGGTCATATGATGTGATCCTAGGAGAAAATTGGTTAGCTCAACATAAAGCTAAGTTAGATTATTTTACTAAAAAGGTTAAATGTCTATATGATTTGAGAAATAATCCCAAATCTAGGGAGTAAAAAGGTAGCTAATTTAGTTGAATAAAGAATAGAGAAAAGGGTTTCAAGCATTTATTACAAAGATAAATGATATGGAGGAATCAAAGGATACTTCCATTGAATATTTTTCTTTCCTCCAAGATTTTTGAGATTTTTTTCCTAAAAAATTATTGAATTTACCCCATAAAAGAGTTTGATTTGTTAATTGACAACATTTTATTATCTAAACTATAGTCTGAAACCCATTATAGAATTATGACAATCAAATTAGTAGAGTTGAAGGATTGACTACAAGATTTGTTTTCTAAAGGATTGATTCAACCAAGTGTGTCATTACGGGGTACACCAATTGTATTTGTTAAGAACAAGGATGGAACCCTTCACCTATGTATTGATTATAGGATGTTGAACAAGGCAATAATTAGGGATCCTCTATGTTGCATTGATTATCTCTTTGATAAAATACTTGCAAAATCAATTTTATCAAAGATTGATCTTCAAGAAAGATATCATCAGTTAAGAATTCATGAGGAAGACATTTTGAAAATAACATTTGACACTTGATATGAGTGATACAAGTTCACAGTTATTGCTTTTGGGATAACAAATGTGCTTGTAGCATTTATGAATCTTATAAACATTGTGTTCATAGATTATCTAGATCATTTTGTGTTGGTATTTCTTGACGATATCCTCATCTATTCACAATCTAAAGAGGAGCATATAAAGTATTTTAAGTTGGTTATGTAATGGTTGTATAAACATAAAGTTTTTGGGAAGTTGTCAAAGTGTGCCTTCTTTTAGAAAAAAGTATAGTACCTTGTGCACATTATATCTAAAGAAGGAATATATGTGGATCCTTCAAAGGTTAAATACATTATGAAGTAACCAAAACCTTAAAATGTTCATGAAGTTAGGAGTTATATGGGTTTGGTTGGATATTATAGGTATTTGTTGACAAACATTTCCTAATATCAAATCCTATTACCTCTCTCTAGTATGTTTTTGATCATGCTCATGTATTGAATTGGATTGCTTTATAGGTTCTATATCCCAAGGTGGTCACAATAGAACTAGGTAGAATGATTGGCAATCACAAACATAGTTTGCATAATATAGAAGGGTCATAGTGCAAGGTCTAGTGGGACTGATATTTTGAATATAATGCCACTTAGGAAGATTATGAAGAGTTTTATAATATATTTACACATATGTTTCCTTAGTATTTTTCTCGATATTATGTTTATTTTATGCTAAACATTATTTTATTTTAGAAATTTTGTTAAAATAAGTGTCATTAGGCAATGACCAGCTTTAGGGGGGAGTATGTTACATCCTAATTCTCCTCTAGACTCATTAATCTATTAATTTATAGATTTTGTGGTTAGTGTTTGGCTAAATTATTATGTTAAGTGGTTGGATTAGTAATATGTTTATTTGTGGATAGTTATATATTAATTATGATCTTGATCATTAACTTATTCTTATTTTTTCATATTATTTTCTATTACATTATGATCATTATTATTTAGTTTATTTAGTTTCAATAGATTATTATGATTATTTCTTGATATTATCTAACTACTATTTATTGCATTGAGGTGGATGCAAGATGGAGTCCACCTACTTGGCTATGACTGATGGAAGGTATCATAAGAGAGGTTGAAGTAGATAAAGAAGAGTGGGGATGAGAGAATGAAGTTAAAACCATGTACACACCACTTAGTTATCATTATAAGTATGTTTTTTGATTGGATAATATTATTATTTACAACATGAATCATGTTACTAACGTGTTTCTTTGATTTGGTAGTGTTTGATAATCGTTTATGCATATTTATCACCATGATTGAATTCATAAGATCTTCTAATGGATGAGATGCTTGTATGATTTATTATTATGTTGTATTTGCATTGATTAAAAACTCACCATGGATTTTAGATGTTGAACACCATAGGTGGCATATATTATCAATAGTTTTTGAAATGCTTTATGTTTATTATGTCATGTTTGATGTTTTAAATGGATAACATTGGATATATATATAAAACACATTTAACATTATTTGTTAAAACATATAATGTTATCCTTTTAAAACATCAAACATGCCACTAATAAACATCAAATATATCCAATAGTTATTATAATGTTTAACTTAAGGCATGTTGATTTTTTAAGAGTTTAATGGATAAAATTAGACCTTGTTTGATTAAATAAAAGGCATGATGATTATTTGGAGATAAAAATGTAATGTTTGAACTATAATTTTAATATTTGATTTGGTATATTATTAACATCTAAGACTTTGAAAATTTTATGTTCTAGAATTTTTGAAGCTATAATTAGGAATCAAACATGGACTTTTGGGAGTTGCATGTATTTTTTATGATTGCATTTTTATTGGATTGACTAGAATGTATATAGGTTATGGCCAACATCCATGATAGAATTTTAGAAAATAATTATAGATTTGGATATTTGTTTTTTGAAGACCCAATTTTATGGGAGTTTTTAGGGGTTTTTACAAGCATAATGGGATCATATGGATATATATGGAATTAGTGGGCTTGAATAAGACACATGGTGGATGAGGACATCTTTAGAAAATAAAGAGCTTGATTTTACACTACCTAGTTTGCATATTCAAGTAGGGTTTGTTGAAATTATATTATAGGTTTATAATTTTGAAGTGATATATAAAGCGCACTAGTTTGTGTCATTGATTTATTGAAATGGGTTATTGAATTTTTGATTAAATATATTTTTATAAAAATAAATATATGTGGTCAACCCTGATGATGGGTACAACCCTTCCACAGGGATGAACACATATAAACCATACCATTTTGTAAATGGTTGTGATTTTTTTATATTTGGATATATATATATATATATATATATATACACATATATATAAATAAAATATATATACATATATATATATACATATATATATATATATACATATATATATATATACATATATATATATATATATATATATGGAACTAGGGTTGTATTTTTTCTTAGTAAAAAGGAAATTTGGGAGCTAGGTTACGGCTAGATATAGATATTGTTAGAGGTATAATAACTAGGGGGCTTTGAATCAGTGATGTAATATAATCCAATTCAATATATATATATATATATATATATATATATATATATATATATATATATATATATGGAACTAGGGTTGCATTTTTTCTTAGTAAAAAGGAAATTTGGGAGCTAGGTTACAGCTAGATATAGATATTGTTAGAGGTATAATAACTAGGGGGATTTGAATCAGTGATGCAATATAATCCAATTCAATTCCAAACCCTTAAACATTTAGAGTACACCAAATTGATCAAGAAATATGAACATGAAAGTACATACATCCAAAGCATACATAAGAGCATACATCACATGAATACATCATATATGTGGGAAACCCTCTTAGGGAATAAAACCTATTAAACCCTACAAGATGGAATACAATCCTATAAAATAATATTAAACATTTATACTAGAACCAAATAATCAAGGAACACCCATCCCTTATCATAGTGAGACACCAATCCCATAAGAAGCTATTGTCCCTGTCTAGTTGAGCACCCAGAACAACTAGACCTTTAGCAAGTTTTATCTTGCAAGGAGGAACCAACCCTATAAGCATACAAACACCCACTCAGCTACCTAAATAAATCACCTTGAAAACCTATTTATACTCTTCAACTAATTAATATCACCTTTATCTACACTCTTCACCTCTAATCTCTCTCAAGCTACCTTTAGGGCTAACTTGCTCAAACTACTTCTTCTATGCTCATTAGGTCTAATGACCTATGTGTCATCCTACATCAACTTGATTAGATAAACATGTATGACCTTTTTCACACTTTTATGGTCTTAAATAATATGTAACTTCTATTTCAAAGGTTCTCTTCTTCACGTTAATCCACATATGTACAACTAACACAATTAGTCTAATAAGACCTTATACTACTCTCATCTTTTAACCCATATTGGTCATTCAAGATGATTTACATACTTTGAAAAAACTTAAAATAGGTCCATACATGCATTAAATGTGAGAACCACACTCTTCATAGGTCAATCATTACCTCATTATCCCCAAACTACCATTAGGTCTTGGTGAGACCTAAAACAATTAGGCATTCATACTCACATGCTACATGTGAGACTACTTGGACCACATTAATTCTTTAACAATAATTATAAAACATCTAAAATATTTCCACTATCCCCTTTCTTACTCCAATATTATTCCATGCCACCTGGAACACCAACTCAACACTCAAACCTACCAATTAGGTATCCTTGATCTTTAGGCCTTCATACATAGAAAACATAGTCTCAAACTTATAAATCAAAAATTTAGATATTTTACATAGCCACATGATTAGATCACATGGGTGAACCCTTCAATATTATTTATAAAACTCCACATGATTTAGATACTTCAACACAAGCTCTAAGCACTCAATTCAACTCTCTTATAGTGACCACTCAGATTCGTCACACATAGTCAAACTATTTTAACTCTTCATATCTGATCAAGGGAACATCATGACATACAATAATTTATCATAAGATTTATATAACTATATAAAATCTCCATACTCATTTTATTCTTAAATTTTACTTAGAATAACTTTAACTCACTCTTACAATATGGTCGCTTAATCTGCTAGTGCATTCAACAAACATAGTTAAATTCTAAGCAATTGTTCATGTTGAAGATAGATTGGTTAAACCTATAAAATCCATAAAAATAGTCCTCATGGGATATAAAACACTATTCAATATATATTTCATCTTTAAAATTAAATATAATATCAATAACAACTCAATTAACCTTCTCAAATCACTTATAGAGCATGGTCAAACACACATTCAATTTTGGAGCTCAATATCTTTTATTGTACAAACATTCAAATCCTATAATCAAATTTTATAGATGAACCTTGACATCCTCTTCATATTTTTATTTTTACTCCATTAAAAAATTCATCTTGGTTTAAAATATATATCTCAAACACTAAGCATTAGTTTTTACTTTATTAATTCAAATGCCAATGGTCACTGATCAAATGCTAAATATCAGACACTTTTTCATCATCTCATGTCCCTTGGTAACTCTAAAAAAATATGTTCCATTAATCTCCTTAGTATTATCTTTGTCTTTACCTTGCAACACTCACTATTGACATTTGATCTAATCTTCTATGATTGTGCCACTTTATATCTCTACTTGCCTTCTGTGTGCTTCGTACCATTCAATTAATGCACTTACACCACTTGGAAGTTATGCATGAGATATAAACATATTTTTAATTATTGACTTAATGTGTGTTATTGAAATATAATTTCATTATAATATTCTCATTGTTGATCTCTATGTGATAGGTTTCATGCTCATTATAGATCTTCATCATCTGATTAAACACTCATCATTAGATCTATCTAGACTATTTGACCCTAGACTTCAACGCAGTTAAACTTGACAGTCTCTGGCCCATCATAGTCTGCAAGAGAAACTTTGAAGGTTTATAACTTGACCTATAAAACACTTCAAGAGTCAAAATCTTTAGGGTACCTTCTTGGCACTATAGATAACATTTTCATGAAAACCTTTGACCTTAGTTGACTTTTTGAGTACCTACATTAAATGCAAAAACTTGCTAGTTCATTCATATATAGATGATGTGTAGTGATGTTATGGCTTCTCTTGAGCTATAAGATTCATGTTTCTCTTTTAAAATGATTAAATTACACACCAAAACTTCACTAACACATCTAAGGATGCCTCATAACTTCTGATTTGTCCTTATAGGCTTACACATGTGCCATATCGATCCAATGATATCAAACATAACCTATTTGTCATTCATGCGCTAGTGCCACATGATTTTTTTGACATGAATGACCATGCTTAAAAATTTCATCCTTTGTCATTAATGGAAAAACACCCTCAAAATGACTTCTTACTCATTTAAACTTTTTCATTTTGATATTTCTCCCCCTTTGACATTAATGACAAAGGGGCTCTTGCTCAATATGTTAAAAATAATTCCTCAACATCATGTATGCATTTAAATACTATTTAAGGTGTTCAATATCCTTACATACGTTTAATCATATGAATTAATTTCTCCCCCTTTGGCATGCACCAATCTAAACTTGGACTTATTTGATCCTTGGACCTATTCATCTATGGAACACATAAGCTCCCTTTGTTCATGCATGGAAATTAAATACCTTGTCAAAACATATGACTTAGTTTGATCAAGTCATCATATCTGTATTCTTTAAATAACAAATATAACATACATCTTGATATCTCAACCAAGACTAGATCATCTCACATATGCTCACCTTCACATCTATGCATAACTCATTAAACCTTTAAAACTATTTGAGTTAGATCCCCCTATTTCCATGATTCATAACTTGTCATATACATAAATCTGAGACCTTCTTCATGACAATACATTCTCCTCATAATCCATATCAACCTTGTGTTTCTATGAAATATAAGATTTTGACAATTCACCATTTTTGATTAGACACCTAGAGATCGTCATTTCTTGCTTCCAAATATTGCACATAAAATTTTATTCTTCACCACTTGGACCAACAAGACCAGCATTCAAATATTCTATCAAAACTTTGAATTTAAGATCTTTATCCCTGAATATATCTTATTAATCATTCTATTACAACACTTTAAAGGAGATTCATAAAACTCATTGCTCTCCCTTAGCCAAGAACAATTTCAAAAGATATTGTTTATCCTACAACAACAACGAAAGCTCAATTAGTATCCACCATGCTTCCTCTTACTTTAAAGTGTGTCATTGAAGCTTAGATAGAGATAACCTAACCCACAATATTGTATAACAATGTGAAACTAGGAGCTACCCATAACTCCTCATATTCCTTCTCCTCTTTGGTCATCTAATATTGATAGTTCTTTTTATTCTTCTTAGGCTTCAAAAAAGAAACATGTTCATCCACTACAATATTCTCCTTTTCTTTTAAGAATGAATTGACAATACATGGAGACAATAAATATTCATGACGTACCTTTTCATATAAAGAAATAACCTCATTACTAGGCATTGAAAATTGATGTTCTTTATATGAAACTTTATCAATAATAGTAGGATGTTCTCTTGGATCCACACATACCTCTAAACTATATTCAATTAATACCTAGGTATTTTCCATGATCTTGACTTGAACTAACTTTTGATTCTATTTTTCTATCTAGACAAATGACACATTATCTTGGCATTCTTGAACCTTATTCATATATGATTCCTCTTTTTCTTTAGTACGTAGTCTACCTTGATATTTTAGTTCAACTGAATTAGTTTTCTTGTACTTCACTTCCTTATGATTACATACCAAGGATTGACCTTTATTGATCACACTAGGATTTCCATGCACATTCTTATGACTTAAGAGCTTACTTATACAATATATTGTAATATGACCAACTTGATGACAACTAAAATAAATGACATCATTCATACCTTTTTCTTGATGAATATTATGAATCTCATCAAACATATAATCTTGTCCCTTAGGTTCATTGTGCTCAAGCTTGAATATATTAGGTCTCCATACATGGGTTAGTCTTTTACCATACATTATGGTGTAGAATATAGAAATATGTCCCATGTCATGATAATTATAATAGACTACATTATCAATACTTCTAGATGACCATATACTCTTCTACAATTTCTTGCCTTATGACCAAAAAGCTTACATTCAAAGTGGTGACCATGAAATGAACTTTCATACCTTATAGCATTTGGATGCTTGATAGATCTTCTCATGTTACACTTGGTTCTTGAATCCTTCTTGTATTGAACTAACATATCTTGCTATTTCTCAACCTTGTTTATCTTGACAACAAATTTCTCATTCTCATACTTCAATGAATCTAACTTATTTTTCAATTGAATGCTCTCATCCTCTTTAGAAATCATACTTGAACTTGCAACCTCTAACTAAATTTTGAGAACTTGGATAATCTCTTTATGTCTCTTAGATTATTTAGACATGTCATCCTTCATTATACATGATTGTTCTTCAAAAATCTTTATAGGATAAATATTGGACTTGAACTCATTATGCTCACCTTGATTTGAACTTAACTTGGCATTTATCTCTTCTAATTGAGTCTTGAGATATCTATATTCTTCTTGTTTTGAACTTATATTTGTATTTTTAACCCTTAATTAATTATCAAGAATGTTAATCTTCTCTTTATCATATTTTTATCTTGAGCTTTCCTTTAAGGTTATAGGTCCTTATTGAGCTTGATGCACTCATCTTTAGTGTCCTTATAGATTGAGGCCATCATCTTATTCTGATCATAATCACCCAAATTACCATTATACTTCTCCAAAAGTACCTTGAGTTGATTGCACTTTTATTCACTTGATTTTAGACATGAATAAGTAACCTCCACTTGAGACTTCAACTCTTGATTCTCTTTCTTCAATTGCTTAGCCATATTTTACCTTTGATCACCTTCATGTGGTTAAACTTTTAAAGAAGGTTCAGCTCTAATACCAATTGTTAGAGGTATAATCACTAAGAGAGGGGTGAATTAGTGATGTTATATAATCCAATTCAATTACCAACTCTTAAACATTCATCATACATCAACTTGATCAAATAACATAAACATTAAAGCACATATATCCAAAGCATACATAAGAACATACATCACATGAACACATCATATATGTGGGAAACCCTCTTGGGGGATAAATCCCATTGAAGAACCCTAAAATATGGAATATAATAATATAAAACAAGATCAAAAATTTATACTAGCACCAACTAATCAATTAACACCCATACCTTAGTTTAGTGAGACACTAATCCCACAAGGAGTTAATGCCCCTGTCTAGTTAAGCACCCATAATAACTAGACCTTTATCAAGATTTACCTTGTAAGGAGGAACCCGCCCCCTAAGAAACCAACCACCCACTCAAATACATAAATAGATCATGTTTAATAACTATTTCTACTCTTAAACTGATGATGATCACCTTTATCTACACACTTCACCTCCAATCTCTCTCAACCTACCTTTATGGATAACTAGCTCAAACTACCTCTTTTATGGTCATAAAGTCAAATGACCTATGTGTCCTCCTACATAAACTTGATCAAATAAACATGTCTGATATTTTTCACACACACTAATGGTCCTAACTAACTTGTACCTTCTCTTTCAAATTTTCTCTTCCTGGCTTGAATCCACACATGCACAACTAGCAAAATTAGTCCAATAAGACCTTGTACTTATACCACTCTCTTACTTTAACCCATCTTGGTTATATATTATGCTTTATATATTTATACCATAATTAACATAGGTCCATACACATAGTAAATGTGAGAACCAAACTCTTCATAGGTTGGTCATTACCTCATTAGTCCCAAACCACCATTAGGTTTTGGAGAGACCTAAAACAATTAAACCTTTATAATCACATGTTACATATGATACTAATTAGACCACCTTCATTCTTTACCAATTATTCCAAAAAATTAAACATATTTCCAAATACCATTTCTTACTCCCATATGGGTTCATTCCACCTAAAACACCAACTCAACACTCGAACCTACCAATTAGGTCTCCTTGCTTTTTAGGCCTTTATACACATAAAACACAGTCTCAAACTTATGAAGAAAAAAATAAGATATTTTACATATACATATGATTATATAACATGGGTGAACCATTTAAGACCTATAATACACATCCATATGCTTTATAACTTGAAAATACGCTCTAAGCACTCAATTCAAATTTCTTAGAGTGACCACTTAGACTAGTCACACATAATAAAAATATAGTCAAACTATTTTGACTCTCCATATCTGATCAATGAAATATCATAACATAAAATACTTTATCATAATCCTTAGAAACTTATATAACATCTCCATACTCATTTTATTCTTCAATTCTACTCAGAACACCTTTAACTCACTCTTATAACATGGTCATTCAATCTGCTAGTGTATTCAACAAACATAGTCAAATTTAAAGCAATTGTTCATGTTTAATATGGATTGGTAAAACCTCTAAAATCATTAAATATTTTCTTCATGTAGTCTAAAATAATTTACAATAGACAGTTCATCTTTAAACATCAATACACTATAAATAACAACTCAATTATCCTTTTAGGATCACTTATAGAGCATGGTCAAACACAATCAAATTTGGAGATTAATATCTTTGAATATAAAAACATTTAAATCCTATAATCAAATTTTATGTACTCATATTTAAGTCCTCTTCAAATTTTATTTTTACTCCATTAATAATCATCTTGGATCAAAAGATATAGCTCAAACACTAGCACTAGTTTTTATTTTGTTAATTCAAATACCAATGGTCATTGATCAAATGATAAACATCAAACACTTTGTCATCATCTTGTGTCCCATTGTAAATTTATGAAAATACACATCACTTATCTCCTTAGGATTAGCTTGTTATTTACCTTACAACTATCAATATTGATCTTTGATTTGAGATTCTATGATTGTGCCACTTGGTAGCTTTGTGTGCCTTCTATGCACCCTGTACCATTCAATCAAAGCACTTGCACCACTTGGTAGTTCTCCATGGAATCTAAGAATCCTTTGACTTACTGACTTAATGTATGTTATTTATATCTAATTTCATGATCATATGCTCACCATTGATCTCTATTTGATAGGTTTCATGTTTATCATAAATCTTCATCATTTGATTAAATGTTTATTATTAGATCTATCTAGACTATTTGACTCTACATCCCAATTTAATTAAACTTGATGGTCTCTACATCATCACAATATAAAAGAGCAACTTTTAAATTTTATAACTTGATCTAGAAAAAATTTCAAGAGTCTAAATATTTAGGGTACCTTCTTGGCACTATAGACAACATTTCCATGAAAACCTTTGACCTTAGTTGACTTTTTAAGTACCTATAATAAATGCACAAAATTTCTAGTTCATTCATATCTACATGATGTGTAGTGATGTTTTGGTTTCTCTTAAACTATAAGATGCATGTTTATCTTTCCAAATTCTCAAATGACATGCCAAAACTTCACCAAGACATATATGGATGCCTCACAACTTATTATTTATCCTTAAAAACCTACACATGTGTCATACCTCTCCAATGCTATCAAACACAACCTCTTTTTCATTCATGTACTAATACCACATGCTTTCTTTGACATAAATGACAACCTAAGAAATCAATGACCATGCTAAATAAAATTAGTTGTTGATGTTTTATTTTTCTCAAATCCTTCATTGATACCTTGTAGATGTTGTTTTTGATGTAATATTAAATGGGTTGATTCTATTTCTACCCTAAAGAATCTTTGTGAACAAAATAATATCTATTGTACTCTTTTTGTGTTGAATAATGGGTTTCAAGTGTTTTGAGAAAAGATGTTTGATTATGATTTTAATTATTTTTTATTGAGTTTAGAGTTATTTGAAAAAAATAAATAAATAAGTGTGTCATTTGTAAATAACCCTAGGGATGGGTTTAACCCATCCATAAGGATGAGTATAAATGAGCCATAAAACCTTCCATTTAATGGTTATGCATGTTTCATATCCAAGAATGAAATTTAAAAAGGTTTTTATAACTATTTTGGTTTAAAATTACTCTTTGTTAAAATTTTTTTTGGGTTGTGTATATACTCAGGTCTGATAATGGGATTATTCAGGATGGAAGTGCTTATAAAGTGTTTATATATTTGAACCATTCAGATTATTTACATTTATTGTTAAAGGAATGTGGATAGGAGTAAAATTTGAGTCTTTTTAATTTAGTAAAGATTTCCATTTTTGAGCAAGTTGAGTGGATTTAACATTCTATTTTAGTTTAAATAATTATATGACTAATTTTTTGTTAAAATAAAACATATTCTTCACTTAATATCTTCCAATTTCAGTAAAAGTCAAGAATATAGATATTATGAGGAATTTGTGAGATGTTTGGTTTTGTTTTCTTGTTGAATAATTAAATGGGAACATTTAACTTATGATTGTATGTCTATAAATATTTCAAATATTGGTTTTAATCCTTTAGTTTTGAGTGAATTGCTTATTGGGATTGTTCATCTCATATATATATATATATATATATATATATATATATATATATATATATATATATATATATATATATATATATATATATATATATTTAAATACTCATACAATAACTACCAAGATACAAGTATTTGTGCAAAATACATCAAACATAAATTTAATTCTAGGTAAGACTCATATACAAATAAGAGTATACAAACTTAGTAAAACATTATATAGTATAAAGCCTCCAAATATGTGTGTGTGTGTGTGTGTGTGTGTGTGTGTGTGTGTGTGTGTATTTGGAGGCTTTATACTATATAATGTTTTACTAAGTTTGTATACTCTTATTTGTATATGAGTCTTACCTAGAATTAAATTTATGTTTGATGTATTTTGCACAAATACTTGTAACTTGGTAGTTATTGTATGAGTACTTAAATAATAGCTACATATGGGTATTTATAATTTAAAAATTACTATTAATTACATAGGAAATGATAAAGAATTTGTGATATGATAGTAGACTATTATATGGTCAATGCATGAAAAGAAACTCAGTATGTACATAAACAATAATTCGGGGTTATACTAAGTATTGTGTAAATTTGGGTTTTAGTGTGAGAACATTATTATTAGGAAAGAATATTAAAATATTATAGTTATGATTATGTTGAGAATAATTAACTGAATAAATAGTAATGATGTTTATCAATTAATTATTTTTCACTATTATGATATATATAATGGAATATATGTCATTATATGATTTCATTCATACATGTTGTGGCTCTTTTTATGAAAATCTATATATGTTTTAAATTTGTGGGTTTTATAATTAATATGATTATTTAATATTATTTATATTAAATAATTAGGTGTAATGGACTTCATGAATTTACTTAATTCCACTAATAGACAAGTAGAGGATATACAAATGAGTTGTGTGTAAATTTGACTAATCTTGAGATTTTGAAAACTATATTAAAACTTTAGCCAAAGTAATGTTTATCATTTGGACATTTTCAATTCACCTATTTTATTTAGTTTTCATATATTTCATGATATCATGTTAGAACATATTTATTTATGATATGTTGCATGTGATAGTTATCTTACAACACACGAGTTCTAGTTGACTTTCTCAAATTTTTCACTATCACTATCTGCCTATTTGTGAAGGGAGGGTCATTCCCTTGTTGGGAGATTATGTGGGAGATCAATGGCCTATGTTTGGTTTGGAAAATAACTTGGCTTATACTCTCCCTCCACTTCTAGCAATAAACCTATAAAGGCTTTACTCATGATTACTTGTGGATATTAATGAGTTCATTTAGACTTGTATGTTTTGTGGAACATTATATAATTATAATATAATATTCATATAACTAATATTGTATAATTATACTATTTTATGTTAATTTTAAAATATAGGTTGGTTGTTTATATTTTAACGTATTGTGATATTTAAACTAGTAGTGGCTAATTTACTAATTGCATTAATTTAGTATTATTATATGTTTTACTTGTGAAAGTAAATCAGTATATATATCTAATGATTATTATCTAAATTAATCATATGGTTAACTTTATGGTTAATATTTTATTTTTCATAAATGATGCATTTAGTTAAAGATCATTATTAATTGTAATTAGTTAAGTTAATTTGTTATTGAGTTAAAAAAAAACCTAATTTTAGTTTAAACTTGAGGGGATGTTACATTATTGACCCTCCTCATGCCCTAATCCTAAATGAATTCTTATTCAGTAGGTTTATCCTCTAAAACATCATATTAATATTCATCCTTGCGTCCATGAACTCCTCACTCTATATTTGTTATTCTATCTCTAGTCTCATTCATGACAATGAGTATCTGATCGAGTTTGGTAGTTTTTTTGTTGCTAGCTGATTAGGATCAAATTGAGGGTTTGCATTAAAATTCACCTCACCAACTAATATACCTCATTACATTATCCTCAATTAGAATTATTATAATATATTTATATTAGTGGATGCATTAGTTTTGAACATTCGACATTCACTTTGATGTCATACTGTTATAACCCCACTAGGTTAACTAGTACGTACACTAATTTTTTTCATTCACATGGTTTACCTAAGAAATCATATATAACTATTTATAAATAAAATATTTTACTAATGAATTCATCCAAATAAATAATAGTATAAATAAATTAACCCACTAGTTAATAGAATGACACATTTAATTTTCAAACAACTATAGAGGATTTAAAAGATGGATATAATCTCTTAAATGAATCATCGAAAGATCAAAATAGTGATATAATGAACATTTAAACAATAAATAAGCCTATAACCTATATTTTAATAATATTCATAGTTAATTACAAGTCTCATAGCCATTAATATGATAGATATTAATAAAATAATAGCGTAGTAAATATTTTCATTTAGTACAAAGTTAAATATATAATACAATATGTAATACAATACAAAAGAGCTTCATAAGCATTTCAATGATTTATTAATATAGCTTGAGTATAATACCAAACTATTTAAAAAATGGAGAGATCAACCAAGTGATTTATCTCCAACCACATTCCAATGGTCTCCTATACATCTCCCCACAAGACTAGCCCTACACTTCACATATGGGAAGATAATAACAGTGTGGATATCAAGAAATCAAATGAAACCCATGTGTGTGTAGTCACTAATACATGAAATAGTCACATAGACAATGTAAACTAATCCTCTATCTAAAATTTCATCAGCATACACATGTAAAATAGAAAGTACAGTGGAATGACAATGTCTTGGATATAACATTACTTTGACCAAAGTTTTCAAAAATTGGGTTAATTACACTCACATAAAACTATATGATATTGAATCATGAACATCAAATGATATAAAGGGATAGTAATATGAGTTTCATACTATAATCCTTATATAACTATTACCTATTATCCAAAAGTATAGTTTAATATTTTTTCACATAAAGATTCAAAGCAAAATAACATGAACTATAACATGCAGTCAATCCAACAGTAATACAAGTTACAAGAAATCATAAAACTAGAATCTCATTGTTTCCATTAACTTAATCCACAAAATTTATGACATAGTATTAACAAATGAACTATATTCAAAACCATATATATAGGATACTAGAATAAGATTCAAATAAATGTAAGTCCCTTCTCAAAATATCCCTTGATCACAATTCATATTTATACATATAATAATATAACTTGGTCAATAACATAATCCATGAAATTTCAAAATAGATCATAAACAAAACTAAGTCTATAATTTTGATTTATACATCTCTCCCACTTGTTCCATCATGATCTACTATATAAGAAAATCTTCTTAGTATAGATTTATATTATGATGGTATTTTATAAACTAGATATGCCTTATTAATCACATAGAAATAAAATCCATTATAATACTATAATATCTAAGAATGTGTGTATAAGATACACATATTTCTCTTCAAATTTATACCACCTATAAACAATTGGCCTCATAAATACACACAACCATTTTAGTAACATAAATTCATAATATTACCTATTATAACCTTCAGCCCATTAATACCTTAAAATGGTGACAAGTCTATAACTTTATTTAATACTTATACATATTTAAGTGAATTGAAGTGTCTTTATTATATACATATAAATATATATACTCATACATTTAGTTATGCATATAGTTGAGCTAGATTATTATTTGTGTGTGTGTGTGTGTGTGTGTGTGTGTGTGTGTGTGTGTGTGTGTGTGTGTGTGTGTGTGCGTGTGTGTGTGTGTGTGTGTGTGTGTGTGTGTGTGTGTGTGTGTGTTACAAATTATTCATAAAAAATAATATTAAATAGGTCTACAAAAGTTAAACTATAACCTACAACTATCAATGATCAAAAAGAGATAAATTAAGGCACATGTTAAAAGTCTCAATGTTAATTGATTACATATTGGAAAGGACATAATTGAGTGTAAACATAATAATTTTGTGTGTGTGTGGTTTGTCTTGTATTTTCATATCAACATTCCCTAATATAGTCTAAAGTTTTGTATACAAGTATATTCATTTATTTTTAAGAGTACATAATATGTTCTAACCAATAATTATATATCATTTATATACACTTACATAGATTTAATCAACTATTAAATCCATATCCAAGTCTACTATATTCTCATACAAACATATATATATATATATATATATAAAATTTAAGATTATTTATGTATGTATACACACACGCACACACACATGTGCATTCATGCATGCATACACACACATCAAGTTTCTTATAATTCATATGCCATATACAAATCAATACAAAAACTAGCCATCAATGAGCCCAAGATGATTATTAAAAATAATTCAAATATAAAATGTTTATGTATATTTTGTAAAGTTAGTAAACCTTATGAGTTCTAAATTAAAAAATATGCATGTATATCCCTAGATCATCTAGTTCTCCTATGAATAAAGGATCTCACCCAAATCCATAATACTATTGAAATAGAACCATACACATAATTATATTCTCCATTTATGTTTTAGATAAATTCTTTTGTCATCAATAACTACTCAGTTGATGATATTAGTATTTCAAACTCATTTATTATTAATAGTTCACAAAATAAATAGAATAACAAAGAATGTTATTTTCATAATTTTGAGGATTCATAAATTATTGATATGTTTAGATATAATAAATAATAAATATTTCAAATCCTCTTATTCACAATACCAAAAACAAAATTCATTCTAAATGATCTCAGACCCATCTCCATAGGCGTAAGGATGGAATCAATTTCCATCTGTAAGTATATAGATCTAAATCCTAGGGGTTTTATAGTAATTTTAGCCAAATAATATTATTACACACATTCATAAAATAATGATAAAACCATACTAAAACCCATATTTTCTTTCCTTCTAAGATTGAAATTAGTAATGATTAACTATAGCTCGAGAAAGACCAACCTAGTTATATGGTTTTCATTGTCTAAAATGTGTGTATTAATAGCCTTGATCCTTATTAACCAAGCTCTATGTCATTATTATTTTCTTCCATGTTACATTTTCTTTTTTCCTTATCTCTCTTACTCTTTTTTCATAATCCATACATATTTTTCATTTCTAGGAAACCTTTTTGCTTTCCTGCAAGTTTACCATAATGGAACTTTAATTCCCCCATGCTCAAACTCATCCACTCTTACATTAACTTGAAGTCTCAACCTAAATCTATGCATGGTGGCTGAATAAAACCCTCCAACTCATCATAAACAAAGTCATATCTTGTAATGATAATAACAAACAAAACTAAATCCCCTTTTTTACCTTTTTTAAAAATTTCCAAAGAACCAAAATATAATAAAATTCATGAAATTATGTTTCCCTTTTACTTCATGGAACATACAAAATTACCAAAACCTAATTTTATTACCTTTAAAATTTTTGACATATGAAAATGCATATTAAAAAAATAAAAACATCAAAATTTTAATAATCTATTTTAATTAAATTGTTTTGTGGTGTTCTTACCCTCTTTTTGCCTTCCTATGATATGTCACAAAAAGTATAATGTGACCAAATAAATAAAGATGCATCAAGAAACCAAAAATACCATTAAAATTTGATTATCAAATCATAAATTAATTCATATAGACATTTAAGAATAGTACTAGTCAAAGCAAGGATTTATCATGCTAAGAGAATCATCACAATTATTGAAGTAATCAATGCAAATAAGATTCATTTGTTTTCAAATAACCCATGAAATAAATATTAATTTCAATCAAAAAACTATATGTTTTATGTATGGGTTTGGCATAAATCTCTCAACCCCCAATGCTGGAATCTTCACCCCTCTCTCTAGTGATATTAACCCTCGATACTTCCTATGAGAGTGGGATAGTCATGTAACCACCTAAGTCAAACAATGGGTTGTTAGTCCCATATTATCAAAATAAACAATATATTTACATCAATAAACTGATTAATGTAAATAATATGCAAATAAAAATAGCCATCATGATCTTAAAGCATAGTATAACATATGCAACTTTTATCCAATCATAATAGTGATCAAGAAATAAATGATATAATTGTCAAACATAAAACATATACATACATACATACATAACTCAGTGATAAAAATCAAAACTACAAATCATTAGTCTCATAATCCACTATTAACGAGTGAATAGTTTTGTAGACTAGAACTAGATGTGACAAGTCTACATCAGCTAACTTAGTGAAGAATGGCATACTAAGACTTGGTACATTTAGACCTTGGGAACCATTTTCCTCATGGGACCTTCTTATTTTTAGGAGAGGCAAAACCTAACAAATCCTACCTATTATTGGCTATGTCAAAATACTAAGCAATAGTGTTGATCATAGTGTCACAAACTGATCATGTGGCCCCTTATGACATTGGATTATGGCTTACTTAGCATGTTTTTTATAACACTTAGACTAATGATAGTTGATGTTGGTTTTGTATTTATATGATTATAACATAGGTACCTTAAATAGCCGATGTGATATATCATGTTGTAGTTGATGCTCACATTGGATTCAATATATCCTAATAAGCATAATACTTATACTAGATTCATTTTATCATATTTTATGTATATTTTTCTTTAGCTTAGTTATGTTATTGTATGATATTACTTTAGTATGTCTCACTGATGTGGATTGACATTAATCACTTTTTCATCTATTGATTGTGCTTCATAGGGCATACTCAGGGTCATAGTTATCAAGACTAACTCTAATTCCTTTTTTAGCTATTGATGACTATGCTTTAATTACTAGTTCATGTTGATGATTTATTTTGATTTAATATTGATATATCAACATTGTTCAAGTTAAAATATGATGTTTTGACTAGTGGATGTAAGCACTAGATCACAAGCTAGGCTTAGTTTTGGTTTTCGGCATCTCAAGTATACCATGGGTGATTGAGTAGTCAAAATGTCACTCTAATAGGTATAAAATTTAATATTTGATATTGAGCTACCATAATTTATATTCTATTATGTTATTTCTTCTTGTCCTTTTTTGGTCTTTTCCCTCTTGTGTGCATGTGTAGTTTGATCTTGCCCATTCCTCATGTGCTAAAGGTTATACCTTCATGTTTGATTGTCCTTACCAGGTGTCATAAACACTTACTTATAAGTTGTTTGAGTATTTATCTTTTACCCAAGTTGATTTGAGTTCATCTTCACCAACGTGGGTCTCTTGACCATGGAGAACATCCTTAGCATCCTCCTTTATGGGATATTAACTTTATTTGAACTTTATGTCGACTTTAAATTCTTGTAAATCATTATTATTTGACTATTTTTATTAAATATTATTTTAGTGAGGTTTACTAATTTTTTTATTATTGATTTAAGGAATTGATAATAACTATTATTATCCTTTTAATAACTTTATCGGTATAGTTAATTATTTTCATTATGAATTTATTTTATTACTATTTCACTATCGATTTATGTTTTTATTAATTAATATTTACTTAATAATTTTAATTGTTTACTTATTTTTATCATTTTATTGTTTTACTATTAATTATTATTATTATTATTATTTTAATTTTTTGTTTTTATCCAATCTTGGATCGACTTAGGGATTGAAAGGAAGATTTATTTATTTATTTCATCCTTATTTTATATTCTCATTTTATTTTGTCCTAGGGCATGAAAGGATGACATCAAACTCTTCTTGTGGGATACCTAATTATTTTATATTATTATATTCTTATATCATTCAAATTCTACTAAGTCTGAAGGAATTAGGTGAGTACTAAATTTAATTTCATTTTATTTTATAAAATTTCTCCCATGTCTTGTAGAGGAAGCGATTTGGGTGAATGAGTTTAATCCATCCCTAATTTTATATTATTATTTTTTATCTTATATTATTTTAGATATATAATATATTATTATTATATTTATTTTGTGGCATCCAAGAAAGTTTTTGGGTTTTTATGCAGTCTAATTGTAAGCATGGAAGAGGTGTAGAGTGAAAAAGAAGGCATGGGATAGAGTTGGGTGGAGAGTTGACCAGGTAGGGATGTGAGATAGAGGGAGGATGCAATGGGGCTTAGCTTGGGGGAGTAAAATAGAAAGTGGGAAGGATGGTGTATGGATAGAGGGATGGTATTTGGAAGGAGGATGTCAGGGAAATGTGTAGGGGGTAGAGGGATGAAAGGAGGAAGGGAAATATGTAGGGAAAGGAGACAAATGAAAATGTAGAGGGGTGCATGAGATATGAATGGGTCTATCCATTTATTGGTCATGGGAATTCTTATGGAGCATTCTTGTATGCTGGTGTGGTAAAACAAAATAAGTAGAGTATTTTCTTAAATCTTCTACCAATGTCAGAATGCTCTATGTACATGGGTTAGAAAAATATATATCAAATGTATGGAAGAAACTCAGTTACCTTGGGAATGCAAGACCAGATATTATATTGAATTTTTTTTGTTAGGTTTGTTTTATGGTTATTTTTATTATAGGAATGTGATTTCTCTGAATTAATGTATCAAGGAGATTTATTTGAATCATTCCAAATTATGGGGAAGTCATGAGACTTCCCCTATGAATTTGTAATGATATAATATGACTAAAATTTGATCTTCTCTTTATTGGTATCCATGATTTAAATTGGATTTGATTTTTATAATTGTATTATTTTTATAAATTAATTCTACCAAATATATGAGAGTGTTAAAATGTATTTTTTGAATATTTATGCTTCATTCTGTGGGGCTTAACCTTGTAGATTTTATGGAAAACCAAATCAATAAATCATGTTGGAAACTTTAAAAATTATATGGGTAAACTTAAATACCATTAATTGGTAAATGACTATATTTTGGGAATAAATAAACCCTACTAGAATTATACGTAGAAATTTTTAAATTCACGTAATAAAAACTTGAAGATGTGTTTTCTCCATCCTAACCGCACATGGGCATAGCAAAACTATCCTACCCTAAATAAAGTATTATAGTTTTGGGATTTATTTTAAGGATAAATTTATCTGAGATGTTGATGCCTCCCTCTTATGTGTTTTTTTTCATGCTTAGCATGATAATATATCATAGTTAATGATGGTAGATTTTGAAAAGCTTGACATCTTCCTAATATACAATTCCATTCTTACTTATGGAATCCTTGGCAACCACTTAATGCCATACTCATTTCCATACATTTCTCTCTCCAAAGTTGAAGTTGATTTATAATAAATTTGTTTTATTCATACTAATGGTAAACCCCTATTTTAATCCTATTGTGGGAGTGTGTTTTCCTCAAACTATCTTGGTTATAGTCACCAGTCTTGGTCAACCATTTTTTTTACTCTAAACTAACCCTTGATTGAGGATTTCTTATTAATTTGTTTTGGATTTACTAAATTACTTGGAAAAATTTAGTGTTGGCTATACCTAGAAATTCTAAAGATAAAAAAAGTCTAAATCCTATTATTGATGTATATTGTTTTTATTCTTTGAGCATGTTTGAGTTAATTTGACTATTATGGGTGGAAACCCTTATGTTTTATTTTTTCATGCTCAGATAAGCCCTCGGGCTGAGTATTGGACCTTGGCTAGACCCTCTACTTTATGAATTAGATATATATTAGACCCTAATTTACATTTTTAAATCATCCTCTATAAATATCTAATATATTTTTTGGGTATTACTCAAGCCAATTAGCTTAACTAAGTTTTGTGGTTCTGCATTGGTTGTATTGTTTCCCTTGTCCTTGTTGACAATTTTGTAAGTCTTTACTGGTGGCTCAGTATTAAGTGTATATACCTTACCTTAACTAAGTACCTAGTTTTCCAATCCTTCTACCAAGATGATGGTTGGGGTCATAAGGGCCACCAATGGTTGGGCTCATAGGCATAGTTTTGAGGGGTGTCCTCCTTGCAGTATTCATCCTTTTCCATTGATGCACTTAGATTTATATGGCATATTACCTCTCATTTGTGCCTATTGACATATGATTTTGGAGTGATGGATTTTGGTTGATTAATCATTTTATGTTGTAGCTCATTTTATTACCTTATGTTGTTTATAGTATTGTTATGTTGGAAAATAAAATTATTGGACAAGATATTGGAATTTGAGACATCTTTGATGACATTTGAAAGATTATTACATATTTAATGAACTATATTTATTTCCTTGGTAGGAATTTATATTGGGCTCTAATTACTATATGAGTAGTAGTGAAACTAGAATGCATGATGTGATTTTTGATCCTTATATGTTGTTTTAAGTACATGAGTAAGTGATATACTAGTTGATTTTAAGTAGGCACAAAATATTAAAAGTGTTATTATTAGAAAAAATAAAACTATAATGTCTTGTTGATGCCTCTAAGTGTACCATAGGTGATCTCAATGTTTAGGGAACACTTCTTATTTTAGAATCCTAAGAATTCATAGCATGAGTTGCAGGTATATGGCAATTTGTAATGCCTGTGGTGAAATAGGGGCAAAGAAAAGTAGTATGTTCCACAATATTTATATGATTTAGTTGTTGGGAGCCACCTTGATCCAAGTCATTGTGAATTTTGGTGAATCTTGATCAAAGTTCTAAACTACACTAATCTAAGTGAATATTTGACAGTAAGATCTAAGCTACATTGAGTTATTTAAAAAAGGGGGATAAATAGAAGGGTAAGGCAAAACTAAAGTGAATGTGATTGATAATATTTATCTCAAACATTATGACAAAGTTTTAGTTTACTGAACATGCATTTAAACTAGTATGTAATGCAAAATAACTAATTCTCAATTTTCACTACAACCAGGAAAACTTCTAAGGATAAGTTGAAAATATATGTAAAAACCAAGTATGCTTTAATTTTTTTCTACTAAACCTAGATAGATAATGCATATATTTGATGCAGAACAAATTAAAGTGAATCAACTTATGATCTTGTCAACTTTTAGTGTATCAAAGATTAGCAACCCTGTAACAAGAATGCAATTCAGAATTTAAAGAAACCATTCAAATTTGAGATCTAGACAAGAAATTGAGAGAAAATATAGTAACCCTTAACACAACCATATAAAAAAACTTTTTAGAATTCCTTAGATATATTAATTGTTCCAAGTATATAATTCTCTGCTAAAAAATCTCTCTCTCTACAAAATGGTAACAATGCCTATTTAGAGAAAGCATAAGTAGTGTACCGGTCAATTTTCAAGATACATATGTGTATAATAAGGACAATTATCCTTGTATGAAAATTATAAAATAAATATGACCTTCTATTTTGTATTTAACTAGAAAGTATATATGCTAATAAACTAGCATATACCTATATAATAAAATATTATATTTTTACAAATGTGTGCAAAATTATAATCTATAGAATCTTTTATCAAGCTGGTGGTGGTCCTCTTGGCTATCTTTATTAGAGGATGTTTTTGGCCTTAGTGTGTTACTCACTGATTAGTTCCAAAACTATTATAGGCTTCATCAAACATCTACCTCTTTGTCTACCAGTTTATTGAATTCCTTGTCATTCCTTACCATGCCCTCCTTGATACTTCTAGCCTCTACAATTTGCTCTCATAAATTAAATATTATATCCATGATCTTATGGTTTTCATTTCTAGATTGAACCTATCTCTTTCCCTTTATTTTTTGAATGATGGTAGTGGATTTCTATTTAAAATCTTCATCATCTATTAATCCAATGGCAGTGGGTTGTGAAGGCTTTGTTAGCATGGTTTCTAGGAGTTTCTCAATCATGTTCATAAAAGTCTCTTCTTCATTCACATGCTCACTGATGTTATTGTGCCATGTGCTCAAATATTTTAATTTATCTAAAATAATTCCTAGGACTATACTTAAATGTCCTAGAGTAATAGTTTTGAAGCCTAGGAACTACCTTTCTACCTGCATGTTAATGAGCTTAGCTATTTAATCTTTTAGACCTTACCACTAGATGACCAAGGCTTTGGCTGCTTCAACTTGTTATATCAAGGAATTCTACCTAAGTTTCATGGCTTTCAAGGCTTTAAACATGTCAAATAATTATTCACCCAACATTATTATCATCTCATCAAGTATATAAAGGATGGTCTAGGTTTCAAGGTCTTTCTTCTCCTTCCTCAAGTTGGAAATTTATTTTTTCAATCCCCTAATTATTGCCATTGCTTGTGATAATTGAGCCCTAACTAGGATCTCCACATATTCTTGGTGAATGGGATGCTATCCCAATTCTTATCCTCCCACTAGGGTTAGGCCTACAAATGGTTCTACCCTTTTAAAGGTGAACTCCTTTGTACCCACCACAACCTTCTTTGTGGTGATATTTTCTAGCCCTAAAGTGTCTAGATTAAAATGTATTATAGTGGTGGGCTCAGTGAGCATGGTGATATATATAATTTCCATGTTTATGCTACTAGACTCCCCTAGAGCATACATTTTCTTATCACCAAGAAATTTTGCTTCCATTATTCTTCTTTCTTCTTGTTCCTTCATCATTTCAAAAATTCATGGTTGAAGGTCTTTATGCACATAAATGCTAATATTTTATGTTAATACCCATGAATGGGCCATAGAGGGAATATTTTGGAGTTTCCCATATATGAACCAATCTATAATGACTAGCCCATAGATAGGGAACTCATCATTAAACATATTTATATCCTAGGATGGATGGATAAATGGAAGTTTTGGCTTCTAGATCTAGTAGGGATAAAGGCTAAATTTGATTTCCTCTTGATTTGAGTTATAATTATAACTAATTATAACTTATTTTCTTTGCCCTTATCTTTCTCAATCCCCTCCATTTTTTCATGAGCCTCTATAACTTGCATTGCCTGGGTGCTAGTGTATTCATGTGTTTCCTCTCTATTTGAGCCATAGGCCTCTTCAAGAACTTTGAAAATAGCCTCAACTATTTCATATGTCTTGAGTGTTACCATGTATACATGTTCCACTAGATATGGTGGATTTTTTGAAGGCCCTAAAGATGAGGTTTCTTCACTTGGCCTCTCTTCCAATTGCTTCTTACCAAGGTCATGAGGTTGTGGTAATTCTACTAAAGGAGGTGGCTGAGGTGTTCTGGAGGTGAAAGGAAGTAGATGATACTAAAGTGGGTGAATTTTATAGATGTCTTTGATTGGTTTTTTATCATGTGTTAACCTATGTTTCAACTTGCCATTGCACTCTTTAATCCTAGCCAATACTTCCTTAATACTACTAGCCTTGCTATACACATGATCATAAAATATAGGTTGGTGTTCATAGACTATCTTAAGTAATTTATTTTCCCTAAAATATTATTTCACTATCCCTTTAGGGTCCCACATAATCAATTCATCCATTTGAAATGAAAAATCTTGTCTCTATCTAGACATGATATTAACATGTTTCTAGTCATGTAGTGTGGTCTTTCTAGTTTTTCGGGGAAAGAGGTAAAGGAGGCCCTTTTTATTTTTTTTGCATACCCCATCAATTCCATTAATGAATTGAGAAGGGATTTCTTGTTTAGCCAACCTATTTGGAATATATGCAGGTAACCTGTATGGTGGGGACATGGTTCCCATAATTATAATTATGGTGTAATCAAGATGATACCAAATATCCCCTATCATTTCCACATGCCTTTTCATCAAGGGGTGCATTCTAGGCATATGGGATTTAGTTATATCCTTAACTAAAGTGGGACAGATGAATCCATAGATGAATTTCATATGGTTTCTATATTTAAAAATATGCAACTTTGAGTAATGGTGGGAAATAGTTGTTCTACCCTAGGGGACCATTTTTTGATGTGGGGGAATTTAGTAGAAGCAAGTAAAGCATCAAGAAAATATGACATAATAAAGAATTGGTTGTTGGTCTTTCTCACAATGGTTGTAAATTTTTGACCCAGGTGGATGTTAATCAAGTCCCCAATAAGGGGCGGGGGGGGGTGCTGATTTACTAATTTATCAAGAAATGTACGTAGGAAACCCAAGTGGGATTGGCATAAGTTGTTATGGAAACCCCAAAAATCTTATTCAACAAGGTCATGACAACCCTAATTCCTTCCCTAAACTTAGAAATTATAACTCTCTCTTGGAAATCTATGAATACATAGTTTATTTGGTTGAGATAGGGTCTTAGGATGGTGTCAAGGTTATTTTGAGTGGTCTAATTCTTGATTGAGGGCAAATCAACATGGGACCATAGAAGTTTTTAGTAACCCTCAAAGGCTACAAGGTAAATTTAAGAAATCCTTATATATGTTCCATAATACACAATATATTCATCATCTACTCTACAATCAACAAAAAGTGGAGCATGCACATAGATATAATGAAGTATCTCAGGTTTAACAGTTGCAAGATGAAGGCCATCCAATTACATAGTAACTAGGTCTTGGTATTTGGTGTTGACTTCCTTAATTCTACTCTCATTATAAGTGAGGGGTTGAATCTATTTTATGGTGAATAATATCTTGGAAAAATTCTTTCACCCATTGTTTAATGTCATAATATCTAACTTTGTGTCCTTAAAAACCCTACCCAGGTGGTATATGGATAAGAAAATATCTATTTCTTCCATCCATTGTTGTCTTATTTCTACCATTTCTTCTCAACCTTTACAAATTTTGAACACTTACTCTCCATAAGTCTTAGGATTGTCATTCTCACACTTATAATTGTTTTTCAATTTTAACTATGATTTGATCATTCACAATCTTCCTATTTTATGCATGTTTTTAGGTTCTCTAAGAACTTTGATGGTAGAGGTGATTTAAACCTAGATTTGTTTATGACTTTGATTTGATTAATAATTAGGTATTTATACCTTTAAATTTATAGATAGACAAAATATAAGTTTTATCATATTTTGCATATGTGGATCCTATGTGGCATCCATTTGGAATCATTTGATACAATATTTCATAATTGTCTCAATGACAACTAGCCATTAACCTTTGAATTATGCCTTTGGTTTTGCATTGTTGGATCAAGATCCCAGGATCAAGCACCATCTATTGATCATAATATTGGTTTTTTTACCTCATTTTTTATCATAATTATTAATCCCCATGATTATACCACTTGGCATATTGTTGCATTATTGATCGTCAATTTTTGGGCTCTTGGGCCCCTTGAGTATTTATTTGAATATCTCACACCATTGGATTATGTTGGTAAAATTAAGTGAGAGTCATAGGATCCTACAAGATGCATGAGGTTTAAGTTAGTCTCGAGGGTCATAAAAAGACCTAGGTTAAATTGCTTAGTCCTAAGTTTATTGTGTTGATAAACAAGACAAAATTAAGACTAAGGTTCATTATTCATAACCTAAGTTAAAATATTAAAGTGGACACATTTTTATAAATAAAAAAAGTTTAATGAGGTTTAATTTAGTGTTTTCAAGATTGTCATAAACTTCCTCAAGGTCATCAAATGACGTTCGTGAGATCATCAAATTTTACCTCATGAAACTTCCTTTACTAAATGCAATATTGACACATGGTCTCTTCACAGAGATTCCAAAGGTCTTAGATCCATCTCACTTTATTGGATCAAAGGGGAGAGATCTATTGGATCATGATATGATTAATTGCATATGATTTATCTGTAGTGACCCCATAATGATCCTTAAGGCTTTGACATTTCAATACTAAACTTGCATCATCCAATCATGATCTCCACTGTACT
This sequence comes from Torreya grandis, assembly GCA_037957365.1. NCBI lineage: Eukaryota > Viridiplantae > Streptophyta > Pinopsida > Cupressales > Taxaceae > Torreya > Torreya grandis. The sequence continues at coordinate 1,870,387 of JARHVA010001605.1, read as the reverse complement.
AGGGCTTGTAGATCATTTCCAAGGGGATCTCACTTGAAGTCCATATTGGGGATTTTCATGCTCCATTATATTGGGTCTCATGATTAAGTGAGGAATGGTGGATCCTACAAGAAGTATGAACATTAAGTCAGGAATCATGGATTTTAAAAGCTTATGCTAAGTTTTAATCATAAGGTCCCACTTATATTAATAAACATGAGGGGGCATTAGGATTAAATTTTGGTCTAAACTTTAATTAAATGGAACTCAAGTTAGAAATGGAAAGAAAAGTGGGGTGGGGGGTCCTAAAAGACCATCCAAAATATGATTAGAATAAACAAGGAAGATTAGAAGGAAAAAAGATGTGAGGGTCTAGGTATAATTTTTTAATTAAAAATTGGTCATGTTAATAAATATGACTAATACTTAGTATAAAATTAGACCTAAGTCTCAAGTGCATCAAAATTCTCACCAATTTTGAATTCAAACCAAAATATTTTAAGCTTAGGTTCTTGTTGAAGAGGGTCCAAGACCAAATTTATATAGATCAAAGGTTGTTAAAAGCCTAAATAGGACCAAGTAGTGAATTTTTGGTTGGTACATGCCAATGTATTCTCAATGAAACCTATATTTATCACAAATGGGGTAAACCATTAATAAGGTTAGTCAAAACAAAACCTAACCATAAACAGAATATACTACTCTATTATAGTGGGTGATCTTCAAATTATACAAAATCCTAGGAGCATAGCAAGGTTTTTAATCATAAGGTTATAATACATCTCAAGGGCCCCAATCTTCAAAAAATAGGGGGATGTTGGCCTCAACATGTCCTTAACCTTAAACTACATGGAAAAAAGATGGCATTGACTTATGGTATGCTTGAAATATTTATAAGTTTTAATATAGTTTGGGGGTGGTGTATATTTTTATATAGACTTTGTGATGAATATTATCTGGTGATGTTCTCATAGCATGGAATGCATATTTAACATGTGGACCTATCTTTTGTTTATGACAATAACATGATGATAGCTAATTGTAATCAGAGATATTATTATTTTGGGACATGTTTGGTAATGTGTTATAATTGGTCTTAACTCAGTAATTATAGACAAGTATACCACCTATTTTGTGATCAAAGGCATAACCCTTTAGGTTAATTTCATTATGGTGTTCTATATGTGCATGGTTTCATGTTTACAATCTTGGCTGAAAATAAGTGGTTACAAATATATTATGCAATTAGTATATTGGTGACTCAAAACAATATGTTTCATCACTATATTATGGTAATGAATGTATAGGTTATAAAATCATTTAAGTCTGCTTACTTATATTTATTAATCAATTAAGTATGCTAGATTATTGATATTCTTATGTGGACCCACATTATGGATTATGGATTATACCACTCATGGTGTTGTACCAACTAAGACATATGACATGTTTTCAAGAATTATAGTAATTCATATGTTTATAATACAAATCTTGATTAATGGAAGTTGGATATATTATCATAAGTTCTCATTTGAGAATAGTTAGTCATTGGTTATATTAGATATGTGTATGCTTACAATTAAATCTTATCCTTGTCATTGAATTATTGGTATACCTCATATGTGTTCATTAAAGAAATAAATGATCCTAGAATTAGAATAAGGATTTAATGAGCTATGGAAAACTTAATTATTATACTTGGTTATATGATTAAATAGTTTAGCTTGTCAATGTGTTACTAAGTCATAATCTTCCTTAATAAACACATAAGTTAATGCCTGAAGCTAATTAAGTAATAAAGTCTTGTTTGGTCTTATGCAAGATAATTTGAAGGCATGAATATCTATGTTTATGTAATAGTAGGATATGATAACTAAAGGATAATCAAACAACATTTGGGTATAGATTCCTATGGTAGGCTTACTGAATGATGTTCCCATATTACAAGATGTAATTATCTCCCAATGCTAATTCTAAAATTTTTCAATAGGGGACTCACATGTGTGATGTCACCCACCTTGAGTTTAGTATATTATATATCATCTACTTTAAATAAATGCATTTATTTCTACATAGAGTTATATCCTATGTGTGTGGCCTTTATCAATTAAGGAAAGAAAGCATAATTGTTGGAGAGTTGTCATGATGATGTCATGGTGGTATCATGGAGGTGTCTTAGTGAGTGGATGAAGTGACTTGATAGTATATATGACAATGAAAAAGTGTGCAATATGCTTATTCTTGTATGAAAAAGTATACAATGTATTTATTTTTATTTTCTCAAAGGTTGATTGGTTGATCTTCAGTGTTGACATGGCTAGAGTTATTCAAGGATGATTATGTAGAATTGACCATGTGTAAAAGGTCCCTAAGATTTTTTATATGTATGTAAATATTATGTGAATAAGTGGAATTAATCTAGTTGTCTATAGTTTTTACCTAGATACTTTTGGTCCAATGGTAGAAACTCTAAGTAGGTAGAATGATGACATCACCTTTGCCACATGTGAATGAGTCAAAGGGAGTTGGTCATATGGTTGTGATCATATTAGTCCTTAGTTATTATGCGTTAGATCTCAAGTCATGTGCCTAATCATGGTCAAAGATATAAGGGTAAAAATTTGGCTTCTTAATTAGAATTCATTGTTTTTTCCATACTTAGCCAAATTTGCAATTGGCCAAAAATAATTGAGTAAGCATGTTGATAAGGTCAGCATTCACATGCATGGAGGTGTGAGGGTAAAATTATCATATGATTTTGTTAATTTTTGGAACTATTTTATTTGTGATAATTTAAAAATAATGTGACATATCATGTAAAAATATATGCATATGCAAAGTTAGGCTTTTAGGTAGTTTGAATATATTTTTCCATACTTAGACAATTTTGTAATGAGACAGAAAGAGCTGAGTGAGCATTTTTTTGGTGTTATATATTGCACATGTGAAGGTGTCAAGAGAATATGATCATTTTGGTTTGTTTATTTTTTATCATAGATGATTTTTTCTAAATATGAGATCATCTACTAAATCATGACAAAATTTATAGATGCTCAAAGTTGCCCTCCCAAGTAGATATGGACATAGTTTGCTTTGTGATAAAAGTTATTGAGAAGGAATTTTAAAGGATTTATATCTCACACATGAGAGGTTTATATGATTAGTGTGTCACATTTTTATATTCTCCTATGAGAGGACTTCATTTGGTCTAAATTTGAGATCCTACACGTAAGCACATAAAAAGTTATTCAAGATCAAAAAAGGTTACTTAGGCTTATTGACAGGGCCCCCATACTTAGTCATTGTTGCAAGTGTTAAAGCTAAAGCAAGATCAACACTACACATCACTAAAATAAATTAGGAGGCAAAAATATGATGATATATACATGATGTTTAATGTTTGAGCAAAGGTATAGGATAAGGATCTAATGGAGAGTATGCATTCATGCATATTAATCTATGGTGAGCATTGATCATTATTGATCTGACTAATGCATAGAGATCAATGGAGGGAATTGAGTCAAAGTTCCCAAATTTCATGAGATGAGTTCAATTTATTATTCAAATCTTAAGTAAGATCAATATTGCGCATCACTCCAAGAAGTTAGGAAGTAAAAAGATGAGTATAGGTACACGATGTTTAATGTCTAAGCAAAGGTATAGGATAAGGATATAATGGATAGTATACATTCATAAAAAATAATCTATGATGAGCATTGATCATTATTCATTTGACTAATACATAGAGATCAATGGAGTGCATTGAGTCAAAGTTCCCAAATTGCATGAGATGAGTTCAATGTAATATAAGTTTAACATTAGATTTAGAGGTATATGCATTAAATATCAAACAAGATTGATGGAGTGTATTTGATATGAGCTAAGATTTCATGAGATTTTAGCATTGTGTTCAAAGGTTAATTGTGATCATTGTTATTCAAATATTTTAATTTAACATATGAAAAACTAGAGATCTACATTTCAACCATATATTTTGATAAATAATGAATTTGATCATGCTATAAAAATAAAAATGGTAGAGGCCTCTAAGGCATATATAGATATGTAAATTTAAAGATCTAAAAGTGAGTACAGTCAAAGATATTGAGCCTAGAAGTTGATTATGTATTCATGCTTGGTCTGCAAGTGACTCAATAAGGATATTCTAGCTTGTATTGATATTATTTTGATGTTTAAAAATGAACTAGATATTGAAACATGTTGTAGACTTAATGAGGATACTCTATGTGAATGTTGAGGGTGTGATTAATCTATCTTGAGTATGAACAATGATTAATAAGTTTACTATGTGTTTGTCCATGGTGAATGTGTGCACTAGGTCTCTATTTGGGTTATTCGAGTATATGTAGATTTGAGATAAGTTTGTTGTGATAATTTGAGGATGTCAAAGGGTATATATGGAGTGGATCCATGTATTTTAATATGGTCTTGTGTTATTTTTTTTCTCATGGGAGGGATAAAGGAGTGAATGGGTTCACATGAGACCTATAAGGGCAACAACAGCCTTATTAAAAGGTGTAGTTCCTTAAGGGTGACCCATAGATGCTATGGATGACCTATGAAGATTTTATTGAGATGTGTTTTTGAGAGATAGATGTCATAAGGGTTAATACATGCCTAACGGCTAACCAAGGTAATGTTTATCAACATTTCTCTATAAATAGTGGAACCAAAGATGATGGGTAATAGTTTTTTATGCAAGACTTGGGAGAGTTTTGGAGAAAGGCTTGTGTGTGTTTTATGAAGAAAAGGAGGGGGAAAGTTCCCTGAGGATGTATTAAAGAGTAGAATAGATTGAGGTCTATTTTTATGACCTTTTGGTCATAATTCTATTGGTATAATAGTGATCTGGTAGTTTGAGTGTGAGAGAAGGTGAAGAGAGATAAGTTAAGGTCCATCATCAAGTGTTATTGACATTAGTTTAGAGGTGGAAGTGTTTATAGATTTTATTGTGTTAGATCATCATCTAAGGTGATTTTAGCCTCCTTGTAAGAAAAAACTTGATAAAAGTTTTGGTTGTTATTATAGCTCAGGTAGACAGGTGTGGTAGCCCTTCATGGGATTGGAGTCTCACTAAATAGGGATTATAGTTCCTTGATTAGTTATAGCTAGTCTAAAGTGGATCTTGTTAGAAGACAATAGTCTAATTATAGGTTATAGTGGATTTTATTCCCCAAGAGGGTTTCCCACATATGTCTTATATTATGTGATTGATATTGTATTGTCTCTCTTTCTTATTACTATGAATGATGTGTATGCTTCATAAATGCTTGTGATATCTAATTAAGTATTTGTAAAGATCAAAATTAAAGTTGGACTATTTGGGCTCACTGATTCACCCCCCTCTCAATGATTGTACCTCTAATAATTGGTATTAGTGCAAGGTTTTTTTGGTAAAATATTGACATCTTGAAAGTGATCTAAGGCAATGGCTAGTCAAAATATGCAAGGTGGTTTATTTACTAAGTAAGCACCAATGTTCAATGTATCCAATCATGCATTTTAGAGTGATAGGATGAATACTTACATTATGTCCCTAGGTTTTGATGTATGGTGATCTATTCTATATGGCTATACTAATCCTATTAATCCTCCATCAAGTGTTGTAGATAAGAAGCTATTTGGTAACAACTCTAAGTTAATGAATGCCATCACTTATGGTCTTATAGAAACTAATTTTACCAGAGTAGTTCACTACACTCATTCCAAGGAAATACAAGATAAATTGAAGTCTATTTTTGAAGGAGATTCAAAGGTTAAAATTTCTATGTTGTAAACTCATATCAGGAAATTTGAAAGTCTCAAGATGAATGAAGAAGATACTATGGCATCTATTTTGTAGAGAGTTGATGAGATTGTGAATCTCATTAGAGGTCTTGGAGAGAATATTGAAGATACTAATATTTTTCAAAAGGTATTAAGGTCTCTAATCCCCAAAATTTTATCCTAAAGTATCTACTATAGAAGAGAGTCATGACCTTACTTAGTTCAAGATGGATCAATTACATGGTACCCTTACTGCCTATGAGATGAGGAAGAATGATGATATACCACCAAAGAAGGAAGTAAAATTCAAGATTGAGATGAAGCATAAGAAGAAGTTTCAAGGTAATAAATCCAAAGAGGATGACATATATGATATTTATTATGATGAACTAAATGCTTTGATTACTAGGAAATTTAACACTAGCTCAAGGAAGTATAAGGGTAAACTACACTTCAAAAGTTTCAAGTATGGAGAGATATGGAATTTTTCTTAGAATTAACCTCATAATCATGAGAAAAAAGATGATGAAGAGCATGATGAAGGCCAATATGATTATAATAACACATATATTTAGAAAGGTTTCAAAAAGCATAACAACAAGAAGAGGTCCTTCAAGAACAATAACAGTCTTTACCCCAAAGAAGATTATAGCTCATCATACGAGAGTGAAGATAGTGATTTAGAATATGATCATGAAGATGATGGTCCTACTAAAGATGAAGCCCTATTCATGGCTAAGGAAGTAAGTTTATTACATTATGAGTCTACTTGGAGTGATTCAAAGGATGATTAAGATGAGCTGAACTGTGAGACTATTTTGATGAATAAATTTGAATAACTAAAGATTAAGAAGATCATTAAAAAGATGAAATCTAAGCTCAAGGACTATGAGGAGAAATTTAATATGTATGAGGAAATATGGAATGAAGATGTAAAAAAACATGAAGATATGATTAATAATCTTAGTTTTCAATTGTGAATTTTGTCTACAAGCCTAAAAATTAAAGAAGATGAATGTTCAAGGTATTTTTTTGAAAATGAATCTTTGAAATCTGAACTAGAAAAGATAGCTAGTAAGGTGAAAACATTTGTAACATTTGAAAAGAGATCATGTGATCTAGGCAATATTCTGAGTGGTCAAAAGCATGTTAGTGATATAACTAGTCTTGGATTTGAAGAATAAGAAAAGATTGTGACTCAAGACAAGATGAAGACTAATATGAACTAGGACAATCATACTTTTAATATAGATCATCAAATAAGGACTAAAAGTGCTAGAAGATTAAAGACAAATGAGATCAGGCAACCAAATTCCATGAGGTACATAAGATTCACTGGTTACTAATATACATGTAATAATTTTTTTCATAGGGATAAAGACTAAAAGATATATATTAAAAATTAATTTGCTTAGGACTATGATGGGGGTCATCAGTCAAAAGGTGTGAATAGAATCAAGTGATTTAACTATCTTGAGATGGGACACTTTGCAAATCATTGTCCACATAAGATTATACAAGGTGAGTCATCTTAAAAAAGGGTAGGTTGTTTTATTTTTCATGACATAGGACACATTTTATATTTGTGTCCAAATAAGGCAAGGCAAGATATATTTCTTGAAAAAGGTATAGTGTGTTACAATTGTGAATAGAGAGGTCACATTGCTAGGTTTTACAATCAAAGACCTCAAAGATATAATATATTTAATGATGATCCTAGAGTTCAAAAAAGAATGTAATTTAACACATGGAATCCAATGGTGACATGTGTGAGTCATTATGAGACTGTAGTTCCAAGTAATGTTTTTTCTATGGTGCAAAATGCTTCAATAGTTAAGAGTACCAAGAGGTCTCATTATATGATCATGTTGAGAATGAAGAGATCAAGTTCAAAGATAAGACTAAGGTGATAATTGAGGCTAGTATTGAGGTATGTATGGATCCAAGTGAGCATCTTATTATTTCTTAGCATGTATCTTGTAAATAACATCAATTGTTTGTGCCTAATGATAAGGTTCCAAACTATAAGGAAGGTTCTTCAGATGAAAAGGTTTATAATGAATTTATGTTGTATCCATATATTGTAGATTCAATCATAAGATAAAAGGAGAATGTTTTAGTGGATGCAAAATTTGTTTCTCATAAGCCAAAGAAGAAGAAGAAGAACTACAAATATAAGATGAGTAAGGAGGAGATAAAAGATGAGGATTTATTTTTGTTTTAGAGTATTAAGGTATAGAAGGTGTCTTTATCTATACTTATTAAGAGACTAATTTTAGTGGAGAAGAAAGTTTGTGTTATTTAATTAAAATTTCAATCATAGGATGTCTTTGGTTAAGGGGTAACAACAAGTTCATGAACCTATTTTAAAGATTTGTGAAGGAGCTATAGTATAGAGTTAGATTAGGTGGTTCTAGGTGGATTAATTATATTGATGCAAATGTCAAAAAAAAATTGTTCTTAGAAATATTTGTGCATTTATTTTTTATTTAATCCTAGTGTTTTTGAGGTCTAAAGGTATGTATGTGCCAATTGAGGATTTTTAAGTGCTCTTAGTTTCTTTTATTTTTGGTTTTAGGGAAAGTAGGCCTAAAATGGGTTATAGGATGTATGGATTCCTAAAGGTATAAAAACTAATTTTTTGGTCCAAAAGTGTGTGATGGGTGTCTCCAAGTGTGAAAGAAGTTTCAGAGATGTATATTGACAAGAAGGAGGTTTGTTGACCATATTTGCTTTGAGTTTCTAAGATTTTTGGGCTTTGTTAAAAAAAATGGTTTTTATTATGAATTGAGGTATAAGACTTCTTAATATGTTTAATCAGCCTAATTGGTGGTCAAATAAATCTTCTTAGATATTTGAAGATTTACGGTTATCTAATTATTCATGTTTTTGTGAATATGGAGGACTAATTGGCTAGTAGGTTTGTGAAGGAAGTATGTTGCAGAAGATGAGATTGTTGATAAAAATTTGTGTGATTTGGGGGTCATATTAGAATGATCCACATATGAATTTTTATGTCTTTAGTATGTATCTAATAAAAATTATGGGCTCTACAATTTTTAGCTAGGGCTACAAGTAGGCTAAACAGGCCTAGTTTGAAGAAGATTGATTTTTTCTTAGTTTATACAAAAGATAAAGGTATGAGTATCTAAAGGTATGTTCTCAATGTTTCTTAGTTCATGTTTAATATTTTGTATAGTTCTCATGTAGATTTGGTGGTCATGGAAGTGTCTTGAGAAAGAAGGCTAGTAAGCCTACATGGTGATACTTCATGGTATGTGGAGATTCGAAGATGCTCAAAAGGTGAAATTTATTATAGTTCTTAGTGAGAATCCATCTCATATGTTTATTGATGTGTTACATAAATATTTATGTCATTTTTGTGTTCTTTATTCATTGGTTGTAGTGCTTAATTGAAGAAAGTATTGACATGGAGCAAGAGGAAGTTGTCAAGACAAGAAGAGGTTGGCTCAAGGTAAGGTAGAGTTTGTATCATCTTTATAAGATGGTCATTTCCTATTTTTTATTCTTTTCAAGTTTGTAAGATTATTGTGTGCCCACTTTATCATTGTGTCAAAGGGGTATAAAGTTCCTATTGTGGGAATGCTTTGAAGAGAGAGAAGGTGAGTTATATATTGCTATATTGATGGGTATTGACATTAGTGACAAAGGGGGAGATTGTTGGAGATTTGTCATGATGATGTCATGTTTTTTTCATATATGTGTCTTCATGATTGGGTAAAATTATTTGGTATTCTATATTACAATGACAAAGTGTGAAATGTGCTTGTTCTTGTATGACAAAGTGTGAAATGTATTTTTTCTTGTTTGTTTGAAGGTTGATTGGTTGATCTTCAATGTTGACATGTTAGAGTTGTTTAGGGATAAGCATGGAGGGTTTATCATGTTCATGATATCCCTAAGATGTTATCTATGCTTTTACAGCTTTTTTACACAATTATAATTCATTTGGTTGTCTATAGTTTTTATCTAGACACTTTAGGTCTAGTGGTATAAAATCTGAGTAGGTAAATTGATGATATCACATTTACCACATGTGAATGAGTCAAGGGGAGTTGGTCATATGGTTTTGATCATATCAATCCCTAGTTTTTATGTGCTAAATCTCAATTCATGCATAAAAATGTGGTCAAATATATGAGGGTACAAACTTGTCTTCTTTATCAATATTCATTATTTTTCCCATACATAGCCAAATTTGTAGTTGGCCAAAAAGAGTTGAGAAAGCCTGTTGATGAGGTCAACATTCATACATGTGTAGGTGTGAGGAAAAAATGATCATATGAGTTTTTTCATTTTTAGACCTAGTTTATTTGTGCTAATTTCTAGATCATGTGATGTAATGTGTCAAAAGATATGCATATGCAAAGTTGGTATCCCATGTAGTTTGACTATGTTTTTTCATACTTAGCCAATTTTGCAATGAGGTATAAAGAGCTGAGTGAGGATTTCATTGGTATTATATCTTGCACATGTGAATGTTTTAATAGAATATGATCATATGGGTTTATTCAAATTTATGCATTGATTATTTGTACTAAATCTAAGATCATCCACTAAAGCATGACGAAAGTTATGGATGATCAAAGTTGGCCTCTCAAGTAGATTTGGACATAGTTGGCTCTGTGATAGAAGTTGTTGAGAAGTCATTTTAATGGTGTTATATATCACATGCACAAGGTTTTTAAGAGTAGTGTGTCATATGGTTAGATTTTCATATGAGAAGAAATCATTTGGTCTAAATTTGAGATATTTTAGGTAAGCATATAAAAAGTTATTAAGGATCAAAAAAGGATACTCAGGCTTATTGACAGAGTCATCATAGTCATTTTTGCAAGTGTTAAAGATCGATCAATATCAACAGTGCATATGGCTCTAAGAAGTTAGGATGAAATGAGATGAGGATCAATGCATGATGTTTAATGTCTAAGCAAAGGTACAAGATAAGGATTCAATGACAAGCGGGCATTCATACAGACTGATTTATAGTGAGGGTTGATCATTATTGACCTGATTAATCCATACAGATTGACAAATCGTGTTGATTCAAAGTTCTCAGAGTGCATGAGATGAGGTCAACATAATAGATGTTTAACATTTGATTTTGGTAGTCTATTCATTAAATCTATAACAGGATTGATGGATCATATTCAATCTAAGCTGACAGTTCATGAGATTCGAGCATTGTGTTTGAAGGTTAACTATGATCATTGTTATTCAAATATTAAATTTAACATAAGAAAAATAGAGATCTATATTTTGATCGTATATTTTGATAAAAGACAAAAAATTTCATGTTTTAAAAAACAAAATGGTAGAGGAATGAAAGGCACAACTATCTATATAGATTTAAAGATCTAGAAGTGAGTACATTTAAAGATATTGAGCCTAGAAGTTGACTATGTGTTTGTGCTTGTTTTGTAAGTGACTTGAGAAGGATATTCGATCTTGTATTGATGTTATTTGTATGTCCCATGATGAATTATCTATTGGAACATGTTTTAGACTCTATGAGGATTATCTTTGTGAATTTTTGAGGTGTGATCAATCTATCTTGAGTATGAACAATGCTTAAGAAGTTGATTGTGTGTTTGTTCATGGTGACTATGTGCACCAAATCTCTATATAGGTTATTTGAGCATATGCATATGTGAGTTAATTTGAATTTAATTATTTGAATATGTCAAAGGGGACATAAAGAGTTGACCCATGTATTTAAATGTGGTCTTGTGTTCTTGTTTTTCTCAAGGGGGTGTTAAAGGAGTGAATGGGTTCACATGAGACCTATAAGGGCTACAAGGGCCTTATTAAAAGGTGTAGTTCCTTAAGGGTGACCCATATATGATATGGCTAACATATGAAGATTATATTCAGTTGTGTATTTGAGAGGTAGATGTCTTAAGGGTTAAGACATGCCTAATGGTTGACCAAGGTAGTGTTTATCAAGATTGCTCTATAAATAGTGGAACTAAAGATGATGGGTTCTAGATTTTTTATGTGAGACTTGGGATAGTTTTAGAGAGAGGACTATGTGTGTTTTATGGAGTGAAGGAGGGGTAGATTACCTTGAGTATGTATTTAATATTATAATATATTGAGGACTATTTATACGACTTATTGGTAGAATAGTGCCCTTATAATTTGAGTGTGAGTGAAGGTGAAGAGAGATAAGCCGAGGTCCATAATCAGGTGTTGTTGACATCAATTCAAATGTGGAAGTGTTTATAGGTGTTGTGGTATCTCATCATCTAAGGTGGTTTTAGTCTCCTTACAAGGAGATACTTTCTAAATGGTATGGTTGTTGTTATAGCTCAGCTAGATAGGTGTGGTATCACCTTATGGGATTGGAGTCTCACTAAATAGGGATTGTAGTTCCTTGATCAGTTGTAACTGGTCTAAATTTGGTATTGTTATTATAGGATATTAGCCCAATTATAGGTTCTAGTTGGTTTTATTCCCCAAGAGGGTTTCCCGTGTATGTCTTATGTTATGTGATTAATCTTGCATTGTCTCTCTTGATTATTATTATTATTATTATTATTATTATTATTATTGATTATTATTATTATTATTATTATTATGTATGCTTCATAAATACTTGTGGTAGATGATTAAGTATTTGTAAAGATCAAAATTGAAGTTGGATTATTTAGGCTCACTGATTCACCCCTCCCCCTCAGTGATTATAACTCTAACAATAATGTTTTTTCAAAGGCCTTGTATCATGGTATGGTGACCAATGTGGGTAAGATAGGGAGTATTCCTTGCTTGTGTATTTCCTCAAAAGGGTTCTGGGACCATTATGCCTATGGTGTGTTGGATCTAACATTAGATTAGATATCTCCACTTGCTGATCTAATGATGTGATAAGACTTGCCTGAGCACGTTGGTGAGATGGACCCTTATGTTTGGTCATTTGGACCCCATGCTCAAGTATTGTACTTCCATCATATATTATTTGCTTACCTAGTAATTGACTAACTAGACACTCTTTGATGTGCTTAGTTCTATTTTAGTTGTTTATAGCATTATCTTTTTGGGATGTTTGGGATATAGATTGTGGGTTACTAATAATTCTTATAGAGTTCTTGAGATACATTGCACTACATTAATTTTATGTAATGGGACCCTTTGATGTTATATTGTGTACTTTAAAACATAATCTCAAAAAAAATGGGGTTCTTTCATCTGGTATTAGATCTTGTGATATAGAGGTTCTGGATGAGTTTGGACACATTGCACTAATTTTTAGCATGTGCTTGAAAGGTTGGTTGAGCTTTTGTGTAGTTGTCTATACCATTTCAAGGGATTGTGTTTATGTCATACACCTTAGGTGGTTATAAATAGACATTGTGTAGATATACATAACCTTATGGAGGCCTATTTTTCAAACATGTATGTACATGCCTCATGATGGCTGAATGCCACCTGTATGCCTATGTTGTGTTGTTAAGACTGAGTTGATACATTAGATGATATTGTGCGTACTAAACCATGGATAGATTTATATACCTTGTATGGACTTATATATGTCTTATATGTTTGATAAGTTTATGATGTGACCTTTATAAATTCATTTAACCTCTTGGATGAGTTGAATAGTGATTTACTTATGTAGGCCTAAAGTGTTGTAAAGATTCCTATATTATGAAATATATATGTGTGTGTGTATGCATGGCTAAATCAATAAATATTTGTGAGTGATATTATGATCATTACCCATATCTTTAGTTGGGTCAACCCTTCCCTCATCAATTACATTGGGGAAAGCATCACTAGTCAACTGTTGACTTATATGGACAAGTTAATGGAAAACTGGTGATCATCACTTCACCTTAGAATTGAGGAAATGATGTTTGATATCTATTGTTGACTTGTATGGGAATGTCATCAATATATGATTAGAACATTCTAACCTCAATAATACCAAAGGTTGGGCTCAAATCTAGAAGGCTACATAGGGTAAGGATGTCTGATTTAATTGGGTAAATTAGTAAGACTTGGAATTTCCACTTAGAGGGAGGATTTTGAGATGTATTACAAGCTTTATATTATTTATGTGTTTGGTCTCTTTTGAGTTATAAAATAATATGGATTCTTAACTCTAAAGGGATGAAAATAAATAAGTGTGTGGGGATGTCTATTTCTTATTTTGCATTATGATGTTGTTTTGATCCTAGATGTGTTTACATTGGTGATGGTTATTTGATCACAAATGGGTTGAGTTTCATGAGGTTGTAATGTTGACCATTGAATTATTATATCCATATGGATTTTATTCTATTTTGGTTGAGTTATGTATTCATGGGATATTTATTTGTACACTTATCTATGTTTTGATACCCATGGGATGTCTATTGTGATATAGATATGCCCTGCATCTATGAGGATTTTTATTGTGAGTTCATTTGAGCTTGTTTATTATGGGAAATTATAATTCTCATGGTTGTTTTTTAACATTCACCCTGTGCCTTAGCTAAGTCCACCCTTTTCCCAAAAGTGATATTGCATCAAAGCAAGCATTACTATTCAACCTTTGACTTGTTGGATTAAGTCAACTAGAAGAATAGATGATATAATCTTATTGTTGGAATCATGAGATAATGCCTTAGTGGCCATTGATAGCTTGCATGGGAGATCTATCTAATGATGCTAAGGTATAATATCTTAGGAGGTCCAAGGGTATAGGTTGAGCTTGAAGGGTCTAGCGAGTGAATATGTCTGACTTGTTTGGGAAAGGTAGAGAGTTTTAGGGATACATTATTATTATCGATTAACATGATTCATCTATCCATGATGTATGAAAAATATTTTTAAATACTTTGAAGCTCATGGAGATAGATATTAGGCCTTGTTAGAATACAACCTTCTTATAAGGAAGGTGATCAAGATTTGAGATCTTGAGGATTGTTTATGTGTGTTATATGATGGATATTTGGTGTCATTTGGATGACATCTAGACATCAAGTCATCCAATAGGGAATCATGGACCCTTTTGCTTCACCATTATGTGTATTTATTATTTTGATGTTAAAATACCTTAGAATATTTGTTATGAACACCTAAGTCACATATGCATGATCTCTTTCATGTGATTCCTCCTTGTGTGTAAAATTGTTATGTGTTTTGTAACTATTACATTTCATTGATTGTATTAAATCATGTAAATTGGTATCTTTCACATGATATGTGTACGTAATAACCTTGTAGGTTTTCATTTTTACTCATGATATCAAAATTATTGTATGATAATTTTACGTGTATGGTTATATGTTATTAACTATTAAATATGTGAATAATGTCAAAGTAACTTATGTAAAGTGATCTCCCATTTTTTAAGTGAATAGTGTGAACCTTACTTTGATCTATGTTTTTAAAATTATTGCATGAATATTTTGTGTACATGTCTTGGAGTAAATGTGATTTGTGTTGTTAACATTGACCAAATTTGTTTTTTAGGTCCAATATGGACCCCTATAGATTAAAAAACTTGGATTTTTATATTTTTATGGGTCAAGTAATTTTTAATAGGATATATTATATTTCATTTGATGTTCTCTAATGTATTTTTAGCTTATTCATGGTCTAATAAGTTTATTTGTTATTTTGGGTCATTTAGTTAGTTTTTATGGGTTATAAATGCAAGTTGCATAGTTATCAAGGTGTCCAAGTGTATTATTTTCCTTTAAAATATATAAGAGGTCATATTACCTATTATTAATGTCATTTATATCAGAGTATTATAGGCTATCTAATTGAAATTCAAGAAACCAACTAAAAAAGGGAGCATTTAGCACTTGTACAACCCATGGGGGAAGGTGACACATGGGAGAAGATCATATAATAAATATTAATATTCCTTATGTTCATTTAAATTATTTATATTCTCTATAAGTTCCATTTTAAATCTAAAACCATTATGCTCCTTTGTCTTTCTAGACACATAGAAGTGACCAATAAGTTCATGTTTAGTACAGCCAGTAGAAAGAGTTCCAAGTCAAACACTTTTGGGAAGTGGTAGTACACTAATAGACCTAAATTTATATAAAAATATCTCCAAATTTGGTTAACCATGATTTATGATCCATCCTTTGCAAGATGATTATGTTTTTTTACTCATTATTTCTTGCACCCTATAGGTTTTGCTCCATTTTGGACAAGTTCATACAAACTAGTTGATGATGTTATATCTATAATATGTTGGATCTCTTCTCAAATTATATCCATGATTATTTTCATGTTTCATGGTGTATTTATGGGAAATTTGTCTCATGATGTAGGAAGGTGTCACCATTATGAAGTTTCAATCAATTCTTCTTTGTTGCAAAATGTTGGTCTTCTATATAGGTTTCATGTGAATATAAGATTATTTTATATAGATATCAAGGCCATATTATAATATCTCCTCATGATTGGTTTAATCATGTTATTCTTTGGGAAACTTTTAGTCTTTCCATTCATCTCAGTCAACTCCTTGCTCAATTTCATGTTAAAGCACATATGTATAACTTGTCTATCTTGTTCACGGAATGGTAATCAGGGTGTTTTATTTTTCCAAGTCATAAAGATATAAGGATAGTTAATTTGGTTTTTAAATAAGATAAAATATGGGTTAAAATCTCATTCCCCACACCAACTAGTCATTAGACCCTTGTCTGCTTTATTATAGATGTATATAAGTGGTTTTCACATTGAAATGGATGTTTTGAAACTGGTCTTAAGATTTTATTAATGGAAATAATGTATTATATGGATTATAAATTATTTTTAGTTTTAAATTAGTCTTTTCATCCACACTTTTTCTCAATTTCATGTTCACTACCCACATTCAGCTCATACACACATACAAGAGCCTTCATTAATGATGTCATGCTGAGAGGTGGAAAGCTTGATATATGTTTCAATCCTCCAATATTATTAAAAGGTTAATTTTAGTAATTTTTGAGATCACATAAGATGTTAATAACATGGGTATCATGTATGCTACCCAAAACTTCATGTTTACTACCTATGTATGCTATTGCCCACCTAAAAGTGGTACCTCAAAACTATGAAGGCCTTTGAATGAGTAATTTAGATAATTTTAGGGTCTTTTTTAAAATCCTAACATGTGTTGGAGTCATAAAAAACATATTTAAAGTGATAAGGTGGTAAATAACTATGATAATCCTTTCTAAAGATGATGATTATACCTTTAGGGAAACCTTCCCTAAAATGTGGAAATAGAGGTCCAAGGGGTTGTGTGGATATCTTGAAACATGTTTTCAAAGGGTTTTAATGCATATATATAGGTATACTTTATTTCCTATAGTATGGATAAGAACTATGCCAAGAATGGGGTCAAGAGTATTGATGGAAAGTGGTTGTTTGGGGTTGTAAAGATGCCTCTAAAAGCACTAAAACCTTGCATTAATTTTTATAGGTTTGGAGTTTTGAATGGCTTTTTGACATCCTAAGGAGAAAATATAACAAAATATCATGTTATAATTGTCTTATTGATAAAATGGTGTGTAAATAGGAATTAATGTCACTAGTATTAGGTTGATACAGAGTTTTTCAAGCTCCATGGACACCTCTAAGTGTTCCTCTATAGGAAAATATGCACCTACATTTGGGAAGATAAATAGTGGGTTGGCATTGGTGTCTAGGTGGTGTTTTAGGACTTTCAAAGTGAATTTAAGTATGTAAAGTGATAAGTGACTATATAAATTCAAAAAGTGTCTTCATACATTAGGACCAAGGTTCAAATAGGTAAATTTACACCTACAAGAATTAAAGAAGGCAGGTTCATAGTCATGATATCGATAACTCAATTTGTGAACACAAAGTGTATATGAAGGGTGTAAGTAGAGTTGAAATGATGAAATATCCTATTAAACATTAATTATATCCATGATTACCTCCATAATCTCTTATAAATGTGAATCAAGCCTACATAGACCTCTTAAAGCTCTGTATGCACCTACAACTAAGTGTGCAGTCATGATGAAGGTAAGAGGTGAATGTGCTTAAGGAGAAAGAGAATGTCACAAAGAAATTAAAATGGTTCATGAATTATCAATAATTTTTTTCACATTATCCATAACTCTTTTCAATTTGACAACCCACTCTTCCTTGTAGCTAAAGGTAATAGTCGGTACAATTGTACTAGGAAACCCATGTTGCTCAATGGGTAAGAATGAAAAATCCAAAGGAGAGAAGTGTTTTTCAGTGAATAGATAGATTATTTATAATAAATGTATTTTAGATAACATTTTGAATAAAACTAATCATATTGGAGTTAACCTTGAAAGGTTATTCTTAGGTGGAAGTAAAAAATGCAAGAAAAAAGTCCTTTTGGAAACCTTTTTTGGACAAATTGAGTTGGTTAGGTGCCTAATTGGATGAATATATCTAATAAATTTGGTAAAAATATTAATTAGGACATAATAAAACTCTTATAATATTAATTTTTCCTTGGGTAAGAGAGATATACCTCACTATTTTATCTCAGAGGTTACCTAGTCAAGAAAAATCAAGGTTCGGCAAAGCAAGCAAATGAAGCCAAGGAGGGTGAGTAAGTTGATAAAAAAAATTATTTTAAACATAATTTAACATATTTTGAGATATATATAAGTTAAATATGTTATATTTAACACTAATTAAATAATATACCTTTCAAAATGATGAAAACACTCTTGTATATAACTCAACTAGACAAGTTCCAATTAAGCCTAATTAGTGAATGAAAGGAAGAGATGAAAGAAAGTGATTAAACAGTTGTGTTATGGTTTTTTATGATTTAATTAAGTATGAAAAATCATGATACATCATACAAACCATGAGATATCATTCCAAATATCCAAAACTAGCAGGGTGCATGCTAAGCCTATTAGGCCTTGAAGAGACATAGAGCTAATTGGGGGTCCAACTTTAAATCTAGATTCTGGTGAGTGTTCTATCTAGTTATAACATGTTTATGAGATTTATTTAAACATTTTTTATCTTTTGGTATGCATATAAACCAATAGTAAAGCTAAATTTATCCCAGAGGTAGTTCAAGCATGTAGGAATTATGGAAATAAGCTTGATATGGTATTTTCAAATGTTCATATATCTATGAGGATTTTCATGGAGACAAAACGAGTTTGGGAAGGTTATTAGGGGTATTTAAAATTAGGTTTGTGGATTTTTTTGTAGTTCCAACATTAGGACTTTATAAACAAAGCTTAAGAATGAAAACTATGTAAAACCCTTGCAAATGTTTAGTCAAAACCTGATGGAGAAAATGAAGTTAGAAAGTTTATAAAATGGAATATTTTTTCAATAATAATGATTGGATATTGTATAATACTCTTTGAGGCTACTCCCCATCAAGATGAGCTATATGGAATTGTACGAATGTGGTACAAAATAGGGTATTTTTGAATATTTTGTGCATTTTTTAGGTTATGAGGTTTCAAGTGATGAAATAAAGTTTTGTGGGAAGATTATGAATTTTTATAATTAAATATTTCCATATAATGATTTTTAAAAATTATAGGTGCTCAAACAATAGCTATCATCTTAGCCAATAAAAACTACCATAGTGAACACAATGGTGAGAAGGTTCAAAAATTCAAGTGTGAGCCTTTTTTATGTGTACCTAAGTAGTATAAGTCTATGGATATTCTTTCCAAGTTTCATCCACTCCCTCCCATGGACTATCATGGAAAAATAAATCCAATTTTGAGGCCAAGTGTGAAGGGTGATTGAAAGAGGAGTTTTTTAGACTAGAGGTAGTGATGAATTCTAAGAGATTATATATGAGTAGGAATAAAAATAATACATGTATAGTAAATTATGAAATCCTTCCCTCCCATTATAATTATCATACCTACCCCTAGTTAGTTTTCGGATTTTTAAACAGGTCAAAATCATGAAGGCAATTTTTTGAGCCAAAATAAGGAGTTTTATGCCACTTTTAATAAGTTTCATGAATTGTATGGACACTTGGACTTCATAAAATTTCATGGTTCAATTAAAAAATATTTTTAATTCATATTTAACCTCTTATATTAGCTTTACCTTTGGACTTCCCTTGTCTCACCTCTTTCCCAAATGCTATAAATAATGACCTTTTTGGCTCTTTTAGCAGCCTCCGTTGGTTAATGGTGAAACCTTGGAAAATTTTGTATTTTAATGACTCTTGAATTAAAAAAAAAGGGAATTTTCCTACTTAAAATATGTATAATTTAGTTTTGTTTCAATCTTGTTGGTCTTGTCTAGTAGAAGATGATATTTTGTAGCATGTCATCCTTGATTGTTCACCAAGTGTGAAAAAGAGTAATTATTACAGGTCTTTTCTAGTGTTTTCTTTTAGTTTATAAGTGTTTTAAAAGTGGTCTATTATTTAATTCTCTAAAGGATCATTCATCATCCCTCCTAAACATCAATATACCTCTTGAACCTAGCATATGAAACATTGATGTAACAATCTAACTTATGTTGTGAGTTTTGTTTAAAAGAAGCTTCAATTTGATCTAAGTAGTATAATTTCAATCAATAAGAGTAAATTAAGTATTGGTTCATCATATTTTAGCTTTCTAAGTTTTTATTCTTAACCCTTTTCGTGTAAATTTTATAATTTAAAGAGTGTTTCAAAGAGTGCATCAAGGGAACTAACCCTTGTAGAGATTCATCACACCAAATTGATCACCAAAAACAAGTGAGATGTTTCCATTATGCCACTTGGATGACAAGAGCTGAGACATCTCTTTAAAAGGTGCAAATCTAAGTGAAAATAGTTTTTGTCATGCTCAATGGGATTATAATTCCTATGATATTATCCAAGATTGGTGTTGGTCTTGGCATATTTGCAGTCGCAAGAATATCTACATTCAATACATGATAGCTTCACTAAGTTTTCAACTCTTTCATTATTGATCATTCCTTAATTTCCATGTCAAAGGTGACCATTAGGTCTATTTCTAAAGGTATACCTTTTTTTGTTTATGTTATTGCCTTTATATTCTATCAAAATATTTATATTTCTGAATACTCATCCTTATTCAAAGGAGTTAGTGTTTAATAAGTCCAAGTTTATACTTAGTTCAACCCTTAATACATATATTCTATATTCCAATATGGCTAGAAATAAGCCTTTTGTAGCATTCACTAGATCATATCCTTTTAATCTTTCCCAATATGACCAAATTCTTAAAGCAAACCTTAAGAGTGTTCCATCTCTTAGTGGAGAAGGTCCTACTACTCCCATTGAACACATTAGAAACATATAAAAATTATAAAATATCTATAATATCACTCAAGATAATGTATCCATTAGGTTATTGTCATTGTCTTTCAAATGGAATGCTTTAGATTGGTATGAGACTCTACCTCATAATTCTATTGCTTTATGGGATTAACTAAGAGATAAAATGTTTAAGAGGTTTTAAGAGGAGTGATTATCTATCATTATCTAAGAAATTGACCACTATCAAGAGGGATCCATAAGATTTCATCCAAGATTTTAACTTTAGATTTCAAAAAACATGGGATAGGATCCTAGCCCTCATGAGACCTACTCCAAATTATGTCATCTTGTATTACCTAAAAGCATTTAATAGTGATATAGCCATTATGATCCAATCCATGGGTGAGAATACACTACCTAATGTCTATGAGATAGTTATTAATTCTAAGAATTGTCTTGTTTAAGTAGGGATTACTGATCCTAGACCACCAATACCATTATTCCCTAAGTTGTAACCTCCTAGTCAAGTTGCATTACTTACCTTGGCTCCTTTGCCTAATATTCAAGAAAATTATGCTTTTACCCCTACCAATGAGATTCATGAAGTTAAGAGTTTTATTTAAAGTGTTACTAATGAATTGGTTTCCTTTAAAAGGTAACAAGCTCAAAATTATAGACCTTATCATCCATATAATTAGTTTGGACAAGCAAGTAGGCCTCCTTTTCAAGGTAATGCTCAAGGAAAAGGTCAAATAACTCAAGATAGACCTTTCCAAAGTTACAATCATAATGCCCCATCATCTTATAGATCTCTTGTTCCTACTCAAAACAACTTTGTTCTATAAAAACCATGTTATCCTTCCTATGACCAAAATCAAGGCCAAGTTTCATATGCCAATGAAATGCCTAGTCAAGTAATGAAAATGCAAGGTAGTTAAGCACCTAAAGTTACCATTTTTTAGATTCCAATGAAAAATGGAATGGAAAATGTACAAACACAATTTTATTCTACTCTTATGAATCATTTGGGGGGAGAATTTTGTCCCATAAATCATTTAGGAAATTCAATTAATGTGAATGCTAGTGTATCATCTAACACTAAGACTAATAAGAGGGTTGTTGAAGAGACATAAGGAAATAATAAATGACATGTTTTGACTCTTAAACCATATCAAATGGTGGGTAGGTCTAAATCAACCCCTAAGATGCAAAAAAATTAGAAGTTTCAGAATGCAAGGATAGGTCCTACACATCCATCTCTACATGCTACACCACAAGGTACTAGTGTTTCCATAGATAAATCCAATATGAACAATCCTTATATAAGTTTTTGGATCAAATGAATAAGTTACACATTAATATTTCATTATGGTATTCATTGACAATACCTAGAGAAAAAGATATCCTTCAAAAATAATTGCTTGGATTAGGTAAAAAATTTGGATCAACTAGGACTAAAAATGTTGTTTTGGTGAATGAAATTTAGCCTATTGATGGAAAAGTGAATAAAAATGATAAGACTCCTCCTTTTTATCAATATTTTATCATTTTTAATTGCTTAGTTCATAATTGTATCATAGATAGTGGGGTTATTACTTTAATTATTCCCAAGTTAATAATAGATAAATTAGGCCTTAAGTATGAACCAATAACTAAAGGAGTCCAAAAATTGGATGGGTCGCCAAAAGATACCTTAGTATTATTCAAGAATTTTAATATTAATTTACATGCTTATCCTACTTATTCCATCCATCATGATGTGGTTGTTTTAAGTTTAAATCCATACTTTGTTTTTTGTTTGTCAAGAGAATTTACAACCAAGATAGGTGGATACTTGGAAACCAATTGGTCATATATGCTTTTTAGGACAAAGTATGGTACCAAAGTGAATATTGAATTATAGCCTATTCATCACAATAATTTAGAGCCTTACATGCCTAAATTTACAAATGTCAATTATGATATTCTTGATGAGGAAGATCTTTACATGGATCAATCTCCAACTTCTTCTCTTGAAGGAGTTTTTGATTTGTATTTAGATGAATGGGGAGTTAAAAATTATGAGCATGATCCTTAAAAATTCATATAGGAATATGGTCTTGGAGTGTATTGCCTTCATGAGGAGGACTCTTTCATGCCAAATTTTATGAAGTCAAATGAAAACATGGATGGTTTATGGTATCTATTCTTTGATGGATCAAAAAGCAAGGTTGGATCAGGTGGTGGAGCAATGTTAGTTTATCCATCCAAGGAAAGGTATTACTAAACTTTCATATTTCACTTTAGTTGTACTTGTAATCTGGCATAATATGAGGCCCTCATTCATGGCCTTGAGTGGTTTAGGAAAAGAGGTGTGAAAGAGTTACAAGTTTATGGTGATAGTGAGTTGATTGTGAATTAAGTGAGAGGTCAAAATATTAATAATAACTCCTTACTTAAGTCCTATAATCATAGATTTTGGGATCATGTGAAGGATTTATAAGCCTTCAACATCCAATCTATCCCAAAATAAGACAACAAACATGCTAATAGGTTGGAAATAATTGGAGCTTAGTTTGATGTTCTAAAGGGGATAACAGAAGACAAGAACCAACCTCATCTCAAGGTGATTGTAAGGCCCTATATAATTGATAATGTCACTAATTATCAACTAATTTATAGTGACCAAAAAATAACTCTTTTTATATAAGAGGAGGCTGAGTTTTCCTCAAAGAATCAATCCAAACTATAACAACAATATGGAGGGTAGATTATACAATTGAAGAAAAGCAATTTCCCTAAGGGCTTAGTCACACTTGAGATTATATTCAATGATGATGATAAATTGAAGAAGGAAAATTTAATCATGCCTAATAAGCAATAAAACTATAGGAGAGTAAAAATTTTCAAAGATAAATTTCTTACTCTTGGGAAGGTATGTACTAGAGAAGAAAGATATGATTTCATTGAGTTATGCAAGGAATTTTTTGATGTATTTGTATAGAAATATAGTGATTTAAAAGGTTTTTATCCAAACTTAGATAAATATACCATATATCTTGATGAGAATGATAAGCCTATCAAGCAAAGTCAAAGACTGATTAATCCTAATATTGAACCTCTCATAAGAAAGGAACTTACAAAGTTGATTGAGTCTAAGATCATTTTTACTATTAAACATTCATCTTGGTTGGAAAACTTAGTTCTGGTAAGGAAGAAGAATGGTGAAATCAGGTTATGTGTTGACTTTATAGATTTGAATAGAGTTTATTTGAAGGACCATTACCCTCTTCCTTCCATGGAGCAGATTTTGCAATTTGTGGTAGGTAGTGCAAGGTTCTCACTTCTTGATGGATACTCAAGGTATAATCAAATTTTGGTAAAGGAAAGTGATAAATATAAGATAACCTTTACTAATAAATGGGGTACATATAATTATAGGAAAATTCACTTTGTTTTATCTAATTCTAGTGCAACATTTGAACATATAATGGATATGTCTTTTTAAGGTCTAATAAATGATATAGTGTTGGTGTATCTTGATGATATCATAGTTTTCTCTAAGGATGAAAAGGACCATTTGAATCACCTTAAGAATAATTTTTACAGATGTAAATATTTTTTAATATATCTCAATCCAAATAAGTGTGTGTTTTCTATCCATGAAGGTAAACTTTTATGACACATTGTCTCAAAGAAAGGCCTATCCATAGATCCTAAAAGGGTGAGTGAAGTCTTGGAATTGAATTTACCCAAACACAAGAAAGGATTGAAAAGTTTATTTACAAAAATAAATTACATAAATAGGTTTATTTATAATTTATTCAAGTCTATAACCTCTATGTTAAGGAAAGTGAAGTGTTTACTTAGACAAGGAGAAGGAAAAAGAGTTTTGAAGAGATCAATCAAGCCATTGCTCAAGCCCCAACTCTTGAAGGACCTTATTTATCAAAGGATTTAAACTTTTATACCTTTTTAAATGAATAGGTAATCTATACCATGCTCACTAAATCAAATGAATCAAACTTGGAGCAACCTATTTTCTTCTTTAGTCAAGGATTGGAAGGCTATGAGGTAAGATACACCTATGTAGAGAAGCAAGTACTTTCAATTGTTATAAGTCTAAAACATTTTAGGTATATGTTGTCTAAAAACAATATTCATATATTGGTAACTCATCCTAGTGTCAAATACTTCCCTTTAGTAGATATTTAAATGAAAACGGCATTGGTTGGATCACAAAACTGATGGAGTATGATGTAGAAAATAAGACAACCAAGCTATTGAAAGGGAAAGGATTATATGAGCACATTGATTCAGATTTGAAGGTAAAAAAGAGGTTGTTTTAGAATTTCATGATGACCCTATGATAGATTCATATTCATCAATGACGAGTTAGACACAAGAAATGATCCATTTTATTCAAACTAGTGAGTGTCCACAATGCCTAGATAGAGCCAAAGTAAGGTACTTTAGATTAATAGCTATTCCTTATGTACTTATTGATGGAGTGTTGTTTAGTAAATATTTATCAGGTGTATGATTGAGATGTGTTGAATCAAATTAGGTTGAGAAGATATTGGTTGAGTTTCATGATGTATCAACTGGTGGCCAGTTTACTCCAAGAACCACAGCTACTAAGATTATATGAGTTGGATATTTCTGGCCTAGTTTGTTCAAATATACCCATAATTGGGTAAGGCAATTTCAAAAATGTGTTCTCTTTGATGGTAATAAAAATCTTATGTCCTTGCCTCTTCATCCAATACAAGTAGACCAAACTTTTATGCAATGGGGTCTAGATTTCAAAGGCATAATTATCCCACCTTCTAAAGTTGGCCACAAGTGGGTGTTGACTAATAAAAATTAATTTACAAGATGGGTGGAGGCTATATCTCTTAAGGAAGTAAATGAAAGTTCAGTTTTAGACTTGTATGTAGGCATAGTGACAAGGTTTAGGGCTCCTTTAATAATAATTTTAGATAATATATTAGCTTTCCTTAGAATGAAGATAAGTGAGTGGGATTTGAAACATGATATTTATCTTATTACTTCCTCAAACTATTATACATAAGGGAATGAGCTAGCTGAGTCCACTAATAAGAATCTAATCAGGATCATAATGAGGACAATGGAGGAAAACCAAATAATTTGGCATTCTAATTTGAAGATAGCTCTTTGGGATAATAGAATCACCCCCAAAAGAGCCATTATAAACTAACCATATACATTTTTTTATGGGAGATAATATAGACTACCTATTTATCTTGAGTTGTTAGCCTTGGATCTCACATACTAGCTGGAGTTGATAGAAAATGAAAGCATGGAGGTCAGGTTGTGTGAGTTGATGGAGCTTGAAGAAACAAAGTATCAAGCTATGAAAACTATGAGAGCTCACCAAGATCAAATAAAGAGATAATTTTATATTAATGCCATGTCTAGAATATTGTAAGAGGGATTCTAAAGTAGGATGAAGATAGGGCTAAGCCTAGAAAAAACATAAAGTTTGATGCTTTATGGAGTAGCCCTTATGTCATCACTCAATGAAAACAACACAATGTTTTCTAAATTTAAAATTTGGATGGGGAGGATATTCATATCCTAATCAATGGGATATATATTAAACATTGCTACTAAGGTTCTCTTATTTCCTTGTACATAGTTATTGTTTTCTTATTTTCCCTAAATGCTTATGCAAATGTGTGAGTCTTGTTGGTCTCTTGTTTTGTTTTGTGTTTGCTTGGTGTATTATGGTTGTTTTGTGTGTGTGTTTTAGGAAATTCATTTATATTTTTCCTCTAGAGTTCATTTAATCCATATCCCATGGATTGATAAGGTTACTAGTCTTTAGTATAGCAATCAAACTACCCCTACGAGTCACCATTTTGTTGATCAAATTTGACTTTTAGGTCAAATTTAGACCCCTATAGGTAAAAAAATGGTTTTATATATGTTTATAGATAAATTAATTTTTCATAATATATATTATAGTTCATTTAATATTATATAATGTGTTTTAGCCTTAGTCATGGTCTAATAAGTTTATTTTCCATTTTGGATCATTTAGTGGGCTTTTAGGCATAATAAATGCAAGTGGAATGGTTATAAAGGTGTCCAAGTGTCATATTTTATTTTAAAATGTCAAAGAGGTAATATTACCTATTATTAATGTTAGTTCCATTAAAATCTTGTAGGTTATTTAACTGAAATTCAAGAAACCAAATAAAAAAATGGAGCATTTGGTACTTATACAACCCATGGGGGAAGGTGACATGTGGTAAAAGGTCATGGAATGTATATTAATATTATTAATGTTCTATTAAATTATTTAAATTCTCTATAATTTCAATTTTTAATCTAAAAACATTCTACTCCTTCTTTGTCTTCTTAGACACACATAAGTGACCAACAAGTTCATGCTTAGTACAGATAGTATAAAGAGTTACATGTCAAAAACTTTTGGGAGGTGGTATTAAAATAATAGAAATAAATTTACATTAAAATATTTCCATTCTTGGTTAACCATGTTTATTAACCATCCTTTACAAGATGACTATGTTTTTCTACTCACTGTTTCCTGCACCCTATAGGTTTTGATCCATTTTGGATAAGTTCATACAAACTAGCTAGTGATGTTGGTATAGAGTATGTTGGATATATTATAATATTATATCCATGATTATTTTCATGTTTCATGGTGTCTTGATGGTCAAGTTGTCTCATGTTATACTAAGGTGTCACCATTATGAAGTTTTAGTCAATTCTTCCTTGTTACAGAATGTTGGTATTCTATAAAGGTTTCATGTGAATATAATATGGTGTTCCTCTAGTATCAATAAAATATTATAATATCTACCAATGTGTGGTTTCATAATATCAGTATTTGGGCAAATTTTAGTCTTTCCATTCATCTTAGTCAACTCCTTACTCAATTTCATGTTGAAGCACATATGTATATCTTGTCTATCTTAATCATGGAATGGTAATTAGGGTGTGTTAGTTTTCAAAGTAATCAAAAGCTGAGAGTATTTAATTTGGTTGTTAAATAATATACAATATTGGTTATAATCTCATTCCCCACACCAACCAGTCATTAGACCCATGCCTACTTTATTTCAGATGTATGTAAGTGGTTTTCACATTGAAATAGATGATTTGAAATTGGTATTAAGATTTAGTTAATGTAAATCATGTATTATATGGATTATAAATGAGTTTTAGTTGTCAATTATGATTTTAATCCACACTTTTTCTCCATTTCATGTTTACTACCGACATTCCACCCATACACACATACATGCACCTTGATTAATGACATCATGCTGAGAGGTGGAAATCTTGATGTATGTTTCAATCCTTAAATATTGTTAAAATGTGAATTTAAATACTTTTTTATGGAACATATGATTCTCATAACATGGGTATCTTGTATACTACCCAAAATATCATGCTTACTAACTGTGTATGTTAATGCCCACCTACAGGTGGTAGATCAGAACTATGAAGGATTTTGAATGGGTAATTTACAGTAGTTTAGGGGCCTTTTTCAAATACTAACATGTGGTGGAGTCATAAAAAACATATGTAAGATTATAAGGTGGTAAAAAACAATGATAAGTATTTCTAAGGATGATGATTGTAGCTTTAGGGAAACCTTCCCTAAAATTTGAAAACAAAGCTCTAGGGGGTTTTGTGGATATCTTACAACATGTTTGAAAAGGATTATAAAGAGTATAGATAGGTAGAATTTATTACTATGGAGAATAAAAATTTCAATAATGGGGTCAGGAGGATTGATGTAAAGTGGTTGTTTGGGGTCCTAAAGATACCTCTAAAAACACTGAAACCTTGCATTAATTTCTATAGCTTTGGAGTTTTGAATGACCTTTTGACATACCAAGGAGAAAATAAAACACACTCTCATGTTTACATGGTATTATATACAAAATAGTGTGTAAATAGGTATTAATTTCACTAGTATGAGGTTGATACATAGTTTTTCAAGCTCCATGGACACCTCTAGGTGTCCCTCTATAGGAAAATATGCACCTACAGTTGGGAAGATAGACAGTGGGTTAAAATTGGTGTCTAGGTGGTGTTTTATGACTATCAAGGTGAATTAAGGAATGAGTAAGTGTTAGGTGACTATCAAGATTCAATTATTGTCTTCATACATCTAGACCAAGGTTCAAATAGGTAATTGTACACATACAAGAATCAAAGAAGGTAAGGTTCACAGTCATGACAGGGAGATCTCAAATTGTGAACTCAAATTTGATATGAAGGGTGTAAGTAGAGTTAACATGATTAAATATCCTATAAAAACCTTCATTTGATCCATTATTACCTCCATGAACTCTTGGAAATGTGAATTAAGCCTACATATACCTCTTAAGGCCCTATATGCACCTACAACTGAGTGTGCAGTCATGCTAAAGGTAAGAGGTGAATTTTAATGTGATTAATAAGGTGTTTTAAAATAATATATGACTCTTTTCAATTTGACCACCCACTCTTCCTCGTAGCCAAAGGTAGCAGTCCATATACTTGCACTAGGAAACCCATGTTGCTCAATGGGTAAGAATGAAGAATCCAAAGGAGAGGAGTGATTTTGGGTGAATATCTAGATTATTTAACATTAATTGAGGTTGTATAATATTTTTAAGAAACATAATAATATTTTATTTAGCCTTAAGGGTTATTCTTAGGTGGAAGTCAAAAATGCAAGAAAATAGTCCTTTTATAGGCCATTTTTGGACAAATTGAGTTAGTTATGTGCCTAATTGGATGAATATAGCTAACAAATTTGGTAAAAATATTCATTATTAAATAATATAACTCATAAAATCTTAAATTTTCCTTTTGGAATAGGGATATACCTCACTATTTTATCTCGGAGGTCAGCTAGTCAAGAAAAAATAGGGTTCGGCAAAGCAAACAAATGAAGCCAAGGAAGGTGAAAAACATGATATAAAGTTTTGGGTACCTCAAAAAACATATTTTTAGTTATATAAAAGGTATATAGGATTTATGGAATAATAATTAAAACATATAACTCTCAAAAAGATAAAAACACTATTGCAAATCGTTCAACTAGACAAATTCCAATTAAGCCTAGTTAGTGAATGAGAGAAAGATATGAAAGAGAGTGATTTAAAAGTTGTGTGATGGTTTTTTAAGCTTTAATTAAGTATTAAAAAATCACGAGACACCATACCAACCATGATATATTAGTCCAAATAGCCAAAACTAATAGGGTACATGCTAAGCCTATTAGGCCTTGAAGTGACCTACAACTAATTGGGGGTCCAACTTCACTTCTATCCATTGGTGAGTGTTATATCTGGTTGGAACATGTTTATTAGATGTATTTAGACATGTTTGTGATTTTTTTTATGCATATAACCCTATAGGAAAGCTAATTTTATCCCAAAGATAGTCCAATTATGCAGGAAGTGTGGAAACTAGCTCGATAAGTTGTTTTCAAATGCTCATATATTTTATGAGGATTTTAATGGGGACCAAAGGAGTTTGGGGAGGTTATTAGGGGTCTTGAAAATCAGGTTTTTGGATTTTTTTTGTAGTCCCAATGTGAATACTTTATGAACAAAGCATAAGAATAAAAATTTCCTAAAACCCTTTCAAACCCTTAGTCAAAACTTGATGAAGAATATGAAGTTTGAAAGCTTCTCAAGTTGAATATTTTGTCTATAATGATGATTGGAGGTTTTAGAATACTCTCCTGTGATACTCCCCATTAGGATGTGTTGTACAAAATTGTACATATGGGGTATAAAATAGGGTATTTTTAATAATTTTGTGCATTATGCAAGTTAAAAGAGGTTTCTAGAGATGAAATAAAGTTTGGGGGGAAGATTATAACTTATAGTAATTAAATATGGAAATATAATTCTTTGAAAAAACTTATAAATTTTCAAACAATAGCTCTCATCTTAGCCAGTCAAAACTGGCATAGTGAACACAATAGTGAGAAGGGTGAAAACTTCAAGTGTGATGATTTTTAATGTGTACCTAAGAAGTATAAGGACATGGAGACTCTTTCCAAGTGTCATCCACTCCATCCCACTAATTTTAATATAAAATAAAATCCAATTTTGAGGCCAAGTGTGAGGGGTCATTGAAAGAGGAGTTTTTTAAACTACAAATAATGATGGCTTACTTCCAAGAGATTTTAGATGAATAATATTACAACCAATGAATGTAGATGCATGTATAAAATACTTCCCTCTCATGCCAATCATCATACTTATCCATAGTTATTTTTATGATGTTCACATAGGTCCAAATCATGAAGGTAGTTTTTTGAGCTAAGACAAGGAGTTTCATGCCACTTTTCATAAGTTTCATGACTTGTATGGACACATGAACTTATTAACATTTAATATCTATTTTTGATGAATATTTAACCTCTTTTTTTCATTTTTATATGTGTATAAGTGACCTTTGGACTTCCCTTGTCTTTCCTCTGTCTTAAATGCTATAAATAGTGACCTTTTTGGCTCTTATAGTAGCCTTCATTGGTTAATGGTGAAACCCTAGAAAATTTTGCATTTGAATGAATCTTTAAGAAATAAAAAAGTGAATTTTCCTACTTACATGATTTACAATTTATTTTTTTTGTAATCTTTTTGGTCTTGTCTAATAGAAGATGATCTTTTCTATCATGTTATCCTTGATTGTTCACTAAGTGTGCAAAAGAGTAATTATTATAGGTATTTGTTAGTGTTATATTTTAGTGTATAAGTGTTTTATAAGTGGTATATGATTGAATTATATAAATTATAATTAATCATCCCTCATAAACATCAATATACCTCTTGAACCTAGCATATAAAACATTGATGTAACAATATGCATGATGTTGTATATTTTGTGTGAAAAAAGCTTTGATTTGCTCTAAGTAGTATAAGTTCAGTCAATAGTAGGAAATTAAATATTGGTTAATCACATTTTAGATTTATAATTTTGTATTCTTAACCCTTTTCATGTAAAGTTGATAAGAGAAAAGGTGTTTTAAAGAGTGCATCAAAGGAACTAACCCTTCTAAAGATTCATCTAACCAAATTGATCACCCACAACAAGTGAGATGTTTTCATTATGTCACTTGGATGAGTATAGCTAAGACATCTCCTAAAGGGGTGAAAATCCAAGTAAAAATACTAAAAATATTATGTATGTGGTAATATGGTTGTACACCCCTCGTGTGATGTAATTTTTTCTCTGGAAACCAACTTCTATTTGATTGAATTTGCCATGGTATAATGTTGTATTATGTTGTGAAATCCCACATTCACTACTCTAGTATTGAGTATTGGTGAAAGTATGAGGAATAGATTAGAGAATAACTACATACATGATGATTCTAACCAATTAAAATTCAAGATGTGGAGTCTCTCATAGGTTAAAAATCCACTTTTCTCCTATGCATTAGTGGCCACCTAATTCATTCCGAGTGTGCACTATGTGTGTCATGAGTTGGCCATGGTATATTAGTGTATAATGGTCACTTTATGGATTTAACATTCCTCTATCCACCTCTTTGAGGTGGTTTTAAAATAAAACATTATGAATTTTTACTATTTTGCCCTTGTGAAGCACTAATTGGTCCTATAGACTTGGACATTTATGCAAATCAGCAAGGTGGTGCTTACTGAAATGCATGCATGTGTTGGCCTATAGCTGTAACCATGATTTTTGTAAGGTTTTTTTATTTTTATACCTATTTTAAATATTATATTATGAATATTTCTATTTTATTTTTAAAAGCATTACTAGAATGTATGTGGATTTAGCACTTTGATAGAGTAGTACTAAACCCTAATCAAGCGGTGTTTAAAACCCTAGGTAGTCACTTGAGTCTTGCATAGAGTGATGAAATTTGGGTGATACCATCATATGTATATTTTTTGATGGTGGTATTTATATCCATAGACCATCGTGTGAGCTTACATGTGTGTTGGAGAACATGTTGTAAGCCTTTGGGTTGCATGTGATGCCTAGTATGGCTTCTCCATTATTTAGCATGGTTAGTGTGGGATGTTACACCAACCCCTAAATGGTTATTGATGTAGTGGAGTAACCATAATAGTATGGATTACTACCATTATAACATGAAATTATATGGCAAATTATCTTAGGATTATGCATGTGGCATAATGTTTTAGTGGAATATTTCCACTCTTGATTTAGATTCTAGTTGCAATTAAGTGGGATTAGATTATTTTATGACTATTTATCTCATTTTATAGGTATGTGTGTGTTGAAACAAGTGACATTGACCCTAGTCAATTCTCATATTCAAATTATTAATTTGGTTTATATATCACTTTTTTCCTTGTTGGGAAGCTTATTAAGGTAAGTGTTAGCTTCTATGTTTTAGGACACTATATGATTGTGATGCTTTGTAACTACCTTCATAAATGGATAAGATGGATATAATAATGGTTCTACAATAAGTTAATAGTTCTTAACTTAGAATTTATACTGATTGATGTAGGCATTTTGGGTTTGATAAACCTATTGTGGCTAGTTTTAGTGGATTTTGATGTTTTGATGGCCTTTTTAAGACAAGAGAGTGGAAAAGTTCTAGCTAGTTTGAGATATTTGGTGGAATTTTATACTATGATAGTGTTTTATAAGTATTATTTTTCCCTTTCAATGTTGTGAATGACATGTGAAGATGGGAAGGAGGCCATTAATTATCCTAATGCATTTACAGCTATCCTAATGATCATAGCTATGAATGTCAAAAAGATATGGCTGAGATATTGCCACCCCATACTGGGTAGAGATATTATGTAGTGGTATTGATTAGTTTTATTAGACTTTTTTTGAGAAATTTTTACTTTATTATTGTAATTTTTTAGGATGACTCCTCTTTAAGGAGGGGTGGATGTCACAAACTGACCATATGGCTCTTTATAGACAATGGATTATGGCTTACTTAGATTTTTTTTTATATCACTTAGACTAATGATGGTTGATGTTGGTTTTATTTTTAGATGATTATGACATAGGTACCTTGGATAGCTGATGTGATATGTCATGTCATGGTTGATGCTCGCATTGGATTCAATATATCCTTATATGCATATTATTTATACTAGATTCATTTTATATTGGTTTATATATATGTTATTCTATCTTAGTTACATTATTGTATGATATTGATTTAGCATGTATCACTGATGTGGATTGAACTTGATCACTATTTTAGTTATTGATTATGCTTCATAGGGCATACTTGGAGTCATGGTTATCAAGACTAACTCTAGTTCCCTTTTCAATTATTGATGACTATGTTTTAAATACTAGTTCATGTTGATGATTCATTATAATTTATTATTGATATATAAACATCTTTTAGGTATTACTTATGTCTTATTTTGTGGATGTAGGCACTAGGCCATGATCTAGGCTCGACATTAGTTTTAGACATCTTAGGTATACCATGGGTGATTGAGTAGTTGAAATGTGACTCTAATAGGTATATCATGTACTATTTGATAGTGATCCTATGTCATTTATATTCTATTATGTTATTGTTTCTCATCCTTTTCTAGTCTTGTCTCTCTTATGTGCATGTGTGGTTTTCTCTCATACATTCCTCATATGCTAAAGTTTATACCTTTGTGTTTAGTTGTCCTTGTTAGGTGTCGTAAACACTTATTTTTGAGTTGTTTGAGTAGTTGTCTTTTACTCAGGTTGGTTTAGGTTCATCTTAACCAATGTGGATATCTCAACCCTGGAGAGCATACTTAACATCCTCCTTCATGGGCTATTAACATTCCTTGAACTTTGTGTCAACTTTAAATTCTTCTTAATTATTATTAATTAATAATTTTTATTAAATATTATTTTAGAGATGTTTTCTAATTCCTTTATTATCAATTTAATGAAATGATAATTATAATTATTATCTTTTTAATAGCTTTATCAATTTCATTAATTATTTTAGTTATTAATTTATTTTATTACTATTTCACTATCGATTTATATTTTTATTAATTAACATTTACTTACCAATTTTATTGGTTTAATTATTTTTATCATTTTATTTTTTTACTATTAATTGTTATTATTAGTATTATTTTAATGTTTTTTATTATCCAATATTCGATCGACTCAGGGGTTGAAAGGAATATTTCTTTATTTATTTATTTTATTCTTATTTTATTTCATCCTTGGGCATGGAAGGATGATGTCAAACTCTTCTTTGGGGATGCCTAATTATTTTATATTATTATATTATTATATCATTTAAATTATACTACATCTAAAGGAATTAGGTGAATACTAAATTTAATTTCATTTTATGTTATAAATTTTCTCCCATGGCTTGTAGAAGAAGCAAATTGGGTGATTGAGTTTAATTCATCATTAATTTTATATCATTATTTTGTCTTATATTATTTTAGATATATATTTTATTATTTTTTTCTTTGGTGGAATTTGGGAAGGTTTTTGGGTTTTTGTGTTGTTTGATGTGAAGCATGGTGGAGGCATATAGTGTATAAGAAGGCATGGGATGAAACTCAATGGTGATTTGACCAGGCAAGGATGTCAAATAGAGGGAGGATGAAATGGGCTCAACTTGGGGGAGTAGAATGGAAAGTGGGAAGGATGTCATATGGAAAGAGGGATGGTATCTATAAGGATGGCGCCAAGGAAAGGTGTAGGGGGAAAAGGGATGAATGTAGGATGGTAAATATGTAGGGAAAGGAGAAAAAAGAAAATGTAGAGGGGTGCAGGAGAGGGGTGTGGGAATTCTTATGGAGTGTTCTTATATGATGGTGTAGGGAAACAAGTTAAAATAAAAGAAATAGAGTATTTGCTCATATTTTCTACCAATGTTGAATTGATTTATATACATGGCTTCAAAAAATAAATATCAAATGTATGAAGGAGACTTAGTTCCCTCGAGAATGCAAGACAAAATACTGTCTTAACTCTATTTTTTTGGGTACATTTTATGTTTGTTTTTATAATGGGAATGTGATTTATCTAAATTAATTTATCAAGGATATTTATTGAATCATTCTATTTTCATGGGGAAGTCATGAGACTTCCCCTATGAATTTGTAATGTCTTTATTAGACTAAAAAGCAATCTTCTCTTTGCTAGCAACCATGAGCTAATTTGGCATTGATTTTTATAATTGTATTATTTTTATAATTAAATTCTATGAAATCTATGAGTGTTATACCATAATTTTTAAATATTTATGCTTTGTGCTATGGGGCTCAATCCTATAAATTTTATGGAGAACCAAATCAATAACCGCATTGAAAACTTTAAAAATTATATGGGTAAACTTAAATCCTATTAATTGGTAAAAGACTATATTTTTGGAATAAATAAACCCTACTTGAATTTTACTTGTAAATTGATAAATTAACCCCAAAAAAAACTTGAAGATGTTTTTTCTCCATCCTAACCCCAAATGGGTGTAGAAAAACTATCCTACCTTGAACATATTATTATAGTTACAGGGTTTGTTTTAAGAACAAATTTATCTAAGACTTTGATGCCTCCCTCTTATGTGTTTTTGTTCATGCTTAGCATGCTAAGATATCATAGGTAAATGATGGGAAATTTTTAGAAGCTTAAATCTTCCTGATATACGATTCCATTCCTACTTATGGAATCTTTGGTGGTCACTTAACACCATACTCATTGCCATGGATCTCTCTCTCTAGAGTTAAAGTTGATTTATTCATACTACTGGTAAACCCTTATTTTACTCCTATTGTGGGAGTGTGTTTTTCCTCAAATTAGTGGGTTATAGTTATTAGTCTTGGTATACTATTTATTTTACTCTAAACTACTTGATTAAGGAATTCTTATTATTTGGTTTTAGATTTATTTAATTACTTGAGAAAATTTAGTGTTGGTTTTACCCAAACATTTTAAAGCTAAAAAAAAGTCTAAATCTTATTATTTATGGATATGGTTTTTATTCTTTAAACTTGTTTGAGTTAATTTGACTATTGTGGGTGGAAACCATTGTGTTTAATTATTCCATGCTTGAATAATCCCTTGGGCTGAGTATTCGACCTTGGATAAACCCTTTACCTTATTAATTGGATATATAGTAGACCCTTATTTATGTTGTAAATAATATTTTATAAAGACCCAATGTATGCTTTGGGCATTACTCAAGCCAACTAGATTGGCCGAGTTTGTGGTTTTATGTTGGTTGTATTGTTTCCTTTGCTCTTATTGATAGTTTTTATAACTTCTTACTAGAGGCTCAATATTATGTGTATATCTCTTACCTTACCCAAGTACCTAGTTGTCTAAACCCTCCACCAAGATAATGGTTGGGGTGGTAAGGCCCCCTGATGGTTGGGATCATAGGGCTAGTTTTGAGGGGTGTTCTACTTGTAGTGTTCATCTTTCTTCGTTGATGTACCTGGATTTATATGATAGCTTACCTCTCATCCATGCTTATTGATGTATGATGTTGGAGTGATGTATTATGGTTGATTAATCATTTTATGTGGTATTTAATCTTATTACCTTATGCTATTCATCATATTGTCTTTTTGAAAAGAACATTTTTGGACAAGATGTTGGCATTTGAGACATATTTGATGTTAGTTGCTTATTTATTTTATATTTAATGAATTATATTTATTCCCTTGGTATTCATTTATATTAGGATATAATTAATATATGAGTAGTGAAATTAGAATGCATGATGTGATTTTTAATCCTTACATATTGTTGTAAGTACATGAGTAAGTGATATACTTGTTGGTTTTAATTAGGTACAAAATATTAAAAATGTTATTATTGGAATATCTAAAACTATAATGTCCTTAACCTTGAATTGCATGGAATAAATATGGCATTGCCTTATGATATGCTAGAAATATTTAGAAGTTTTAATCTAATGTGGGGGTGATCTATATTTTTATATAGATTTAGTGATGAATATTACCTAGTGATATTCTCATGGTATGGAATGCATATTTAACATGTGGACCTATCTATTTTTTTTTGACAATATCATGATGATAGCTAACTATAATGTGAGATATTATTATTTTGCGACATGTTCGGTAATGTGTTAGACTTGGGATTAATATAGTAACCATAGACAAGTATAACACCTATTTTGTGATCAAATGCATAACCATTGAGGTTACTTTTATTATAGTGTTCTATAAGTGCATGGTTTTATGTTTACAATCTTGGATAAAAATAAATTGTTAAAACTATATTATGAAATTAGTATGTTGGTGAATCAAAACAATACATTTCATCACTACATTATGTCAATGAATGTATAGGTTGTAATATCATTTAAGAAATCTTACTTCTATTGCTTAAGTAATGAATTAAGTTGGTTTATTGGTCTTCTTATGTGGACTCACATTATGGATTATGGATTATACCACTCATGGTGTTGTAGTGATTAAGACATATGACATGTTTTCAAAAAGTCTATCAATTAATATGTTTATAATGCAACTCTTTATTAATGGAAGTTGACTATATTCTCATTAATACTCATATGAGAATATTTATCCATTGGTTATATTAGATATGTGTGTGCTTAAAATTAAATCTTATCCTTGTCATTGAATTCTTGTTATACCTTAAATGTGTTCATTAAAGCAATAAATGATCTCAAAACTCAAATAAGGATTCAATGAACTATGGAAACCTTAATGA
Source organism: Torreya grandis (assembly GCA_037957365.1). Lineage (NCBI taxonomy): Eukaryota > Viridiplantae > Streptophyta > Pinopsida > Cupressales > Taxaceae > Torreya > Torreya grandis. The sequence goes on along the minus strand of JARHVA010001605.1, from coordinate 1,831,704 downwards.
TTACACCTAGTTATATGATTAAATAGTTCACCTTGGTAATGTGTTACTAAATCATAACCTTCCTTAATAAACACATAAGTTAATGCTTGAGGCTAATTAAGTAACAAACTCTTACATGATCTTACACAAGCTAATTAGATGGTATGAATGCCTATGTTTATATAATAACATGATATCATAACTAAAGGACATGTAAGAAACATATGGGTGTAGATTCATATGGAAATCTTACAGAATGATGTTCCTATATCATAATAAGTAACTATATCCTAATGCAAATTGTACACTTTTTCAATAGGGGACTCATGTGTGTGATGTCACCTACTTTGAGTTTAGTATATTGCATCTCATCTAGTTTAAACAAATAAAATTATTTATGAATAGAGTTATATCTTATATGTGTGGCCTTCTTAAATTAAGGAAACAAGGTGTAATGCTTTCCTAAAGGCCTTAGATCATGGTATTTTGACTAATGGGTGTAGGACAAGGAGTAGCCCTCACTTGGGTGTTTTTCCAAAAGGGTTTGGGGACCATTATGCCTATTTTGTGTTGGCTCTAGTAATGGATTAAAAATATCCTCTTATTGATCTCATGATGTGATAAGACTTTCTTGAGATCTTTGGTGAGATGGACCCTTATGTTTAGTCATTTGGACCCCATACTCAAGTACTTCACTTCTATCATATATTTTTTTCTTACCTAGAAATTGACTAACTATACACTCTTAGATGTGCTTAATTCCATTCTATCTATTTATAACATTATCCTTTTAGGATGTTTGGGATGTTGGTTATGGGTTGTTAGTACTTCTTATAGAGGTTTTGAGATGCATTGTAATTCATTAATTTTATACAGAGGTATCCTTTGATGTTCTATTATGTACTTTGAATGATAATCTCAATATATATAGGGCTTGTATCACATGGTGGTACTATGTTGTTAGAAAAATTATACAATCTAATGTTCCATGATTATGTAAATTTATATGATGCATATTGGAGTCAATAATAATAATATATGGTAGACCTATAACTATTTCTTATCAAATGTATTATATAATTTGAATCATTAAGGATAATCATACTAGATATTTATGGGGATGTAACATGTTATCCCATTTATATAGATATTCAAATTGGATATACATGTAGGTGGTCTTGGAGATACTAATTTTCTACATGTATAGGCCTATGAGCACATTACTATTGTTCATTTTTATGTTAGTTATCATCAATGTTAGGCTCATCCTAAGATTTTTATAACTTGATGGGTCCTACCATGGTGTAAGGGTTGAGTACCATGAATTAAATAGTTATTTTTGATAGACCAAAATTCTATATGATTTATTAGAGACCTTATATGATATATGAGACATGTATTGATTATTCTTGGGACTTTTAAAGTGTGTGCATTGGTATGTGAATATAGGATCAATTTATTGATGTATATGAGAGGTTACAATATTAGTGACTCTCTAGTTTGGGTTGATTCAATATGTATCTTTGGCTCCTTATCCATGGATGAATATTATTAGAGTGGATATTAGATAATTTTTTATACTAGGGCCTACAAGTGCCAATTTGGTTACTTGTATAGTGACCAAGTGAGATCATATTGTTTTGTTAGCAAAGGGTGATAATTCAAGATGAAAAGTATCCTATTAAAATTAGTGGGATAATGTGTGATGTGAATCATTTTTCTGTATTATACGAGATGATCTAGTTGATGTTCATATAGTAGATGGTGGAGGGGATGGAGTATAGGAGGAGTACCACCTTCACAATAACTGACACCTCATCTTACAAGACAAACAAGTGATAAAGATGATTTGTTTGATGTATTTATTGAGATTTCTATATAAGAGTGTGAGTATTTTCATAATTACGTTTATACATTAGTTTATTTTCATAATGTGATATTGTAAGTGATCCATATTCATGTATATTGGTGGATGTGTCCATCGATAATTTGATGCCAAAGGTGTTGTACTATGTAATATCTAGTTTCTTAATGAAGAGATTTTATTAGATTTTTGGTGAGAAAGAAATTAAGTTTGATTCATGTGTGATCATAGTTTTGGTATATATTTTAATTTATAGTGATCAGGATGACTTATAGGTGGATATCAATAGATATCCAACACCTAGTCATGATTCCCATTTTTCTATAAATTTGATTGATATATTTTATGATTTAAAAACTTAGTATACACTTCTCATGGTTTAAAAACTTAGTATACACTTGTCATGGTTTAAAATTGGATACATTATAGGTGTATTAGATGATATAGGTCATGGTCATGATTACATGTAGTGTCAAGATGAGATGGGGTCTCTATCTTGTAGAAGATGGAGTTAGTCAGTAGTGACATCTAAGATGATGGGGGTGGCCCCATCATTGGTTGAAATTTGTATTTTAAATATAATATTTGTTTTATATATATATATATATATATATATATATATATATATGTATGTATATATATAAGATATTTTTTGTATATGTTAGTGTTCTACATGTGTATATTATATGTGTTTATAGTAAGTGTTATATGTTAGTATTTGTTAGTTATTAGTATAATACATATAATATAATGAATCAAAAATAGATTATAAAACTTTTTGAAAAGATAACACTACTTTAATATAGCTACTACATCAACTTTGGAATGATTCATAATAGTTAAACTTATAACTATTGTACCACTTCATTGAATTTTGATTTCATTTTTTCCATAAATATTTGATTCACTTTTTTATTCCATATTTATTTCAATGTAGATATAATTGTACTTTTTAGAGATAATCTTAGAACATCAATGACTAGGCCTCTTTTTGTATCACCCTTATCAAGAGATTGAATGACCAATGGTTCCTGAATGAAAATATCTTGGGATAACTCAGTCATTTTAGAATGTTAACTATAAAAAGGACATATTATAGATGTTTTCTATGCATTGGTTGATATACCATTAATTCCTTTTTAGGAATTTCTTGGTATGTCTCATTCTTCTTAGAATAATTACTTGAAAAAGTGGGAGAATAATACCTTGTTATATTGTTCTCAAATGCAATAACTCCTCTATAATCAATTTGTGTAATTTTTTATCACAAAGCATAAAAATTACTATCATGATGCTGATTAATAATATGGTAATTATAAAATTGTTGACCTTTCATTTTATAAAATATGTGTGGTGCATGATTTTAAAAAAAAATAAGAGAAATCAATTGTTTATCCAAAAAACTATGTAAAATATCAAGTGGCCAATCTGTAAAGTGATCAACCTAAAGTGGTTGACTCTTAGTATAATATATGTTTTATTTGTAGGAGGTATTTTTAACACTTATTCTTTTCCATTATGTAAGACCTTTAGTATTTTTTATTTTATATTGGTTTAGAATAAGGTATTGGAGATGGATTATTAACTTATTTTTTAAATTATTTCTATTTGTAACCATATTTAACAAAACTTTTTCCTTTTAGAGAAAATGCATTTAATTTTGTGTTATTTCTTACCAACATACATGCATGATCATGAACATATGTATATAATCTATAAAAAGAACTAGTGGTATAATGTAATGGTCTTTTTACAATAGGATAAATAAGACCCTTAATAAATATAAATTTTATTTCCAAATATGAGGGTCTATATGACAAAGAGTGTAATGCATAATCTTTAATACACTCATCATCATGTTGATTTAAAATTTTTAAATGTTCCAATGTTAATTTATTCATTTTGTGATTATGATACTTTGATAATAATATATCCTTTTAATTTCTTGAAAGTAGGTAGAGTGTAATTATGAATAATATAGGAGCAATCACAAGATTCTTATATTATACTTATACTAAAGGATTTTAGTAATATGCATCCATCTTTAGCCCAATGAAAACAACAACACACATGTTTTGCTAAATTATTGGCAAAGTCTCCATCACCATCAAATAAAGGAAACATAGGCATTGTAAACTCTTTTGGATAAGGATACTCTAATTTATTTCATTTAATATGATGATTATGAAGGATATTATATTTAATATTAGCATGAAATGATAAAAAATAAAAATTAAGATTAAACACTTTATTTTGAATATTTATTATACTATTTATCATAGATACAATATGGATTAAAGGATATTTTTTTGGTTTGGAAAGGTTAAATCACAAGTTTTAATTTATCATCTACTTGAAACATAGTTATGATAAAATCATTAAGACAATGAATGCATTATAAGACCACATCATTGCATAATTTAAAGTCTTCACATAGAGGAACATTCATAATATATGATGCTTGTAAAAAATAGATTAGTTAATTTTGAATGTCTTGAAGATTTGTAAATAAAGATTGACTATTGTCTATTTTTGAAATAGATAATATGCTCATGTATATCTATTTGTGTTTCTATAATGAGAGAAGGAGTAACACTTATTAATTTGAGAGATGGAATAGACATTCAAATTTAATATTTCATGACCAAGAGAGAGTGAAAAAGAATGAATTTAATTTTTTTAACATTTGTATGATCTAAAGAAAGTAAATGAGAATCACATTCATGTGTTGTAACATTTATATCATTTGAAGAAGAAGAAGAATATTATTCAACATTTTTCATATTTTCATTTTTTAGAGATAAAGAAAGAGTACATTCAGTGTTTATAACATTTACATTATGTAATGAAGAATATTTACTTTCTATTTCTATAATAGTTACATCATCTAGTGAAGGAAAAGTACATTAAACTTTTTGTCATTTTTGAATTATCAAGTAAATAAGAAATATATTCAAGTATTATAACATTTGAATCATATATATCATGAGAATAATCTATCCATGTAGGATTAGTGTCATTAGTAATTTGAATTATGCCCTTGTTTGTCATTATGCATGTTTATTTTATAACATTGAATATGAGGAAATGCAATAAAAATTGGTAAAGACGAATTAGGTGTATTTTAAAATAAATATTTTTTTGATTGTAATTCATGCAACATAGAAGTATACAAATTCATATTATACCTATATTCCTATTATACTAAACAATTAGTAAAATAAGGTCTAAATAAGGTGTAGGGGATATATAATATTATTTTTTAAAATAGTATTATCTTTTTCACTATATGTTTTTTCAAAATAAGAAGTATAATCATCAAATTCACCATCATATACATCATTAACATCATTGATGAAATAATAATAGTTAGCATTGACTATTCAAGTCATCGTTGTCTCTTGACACCTAATATGCTTCTTCATAAAGATTATGTTGGCCTAAGGACATGTATGTTAGGAATTATTGAGGTTCCTTAAGAATTTTTTCTTCATAAGATGAGGTATAACAATAATTTTTTGAGGTCATAGGTTGGCATTAATCTTGTATTAGGCCTATTGGGGTGGTTCTGAATGTAAATGTGTATCAAAAGTCTTTTATAAGGTCTTGTTAACCTTGTAAATTCTCTTTTTATGACTAAAGGCATTAAAGTTTCATCTCAATGAAAAATATCATAAGAATTATTAAGCCTTAGGATCATATTAGCCTTATATAGGACTATTCAATTACTTTTAAATGTGAAATGGAGAAAAAGGGTCCTAAACAAACCTCATAAGATCATAAAAGGGATAAAGGTCTAAAAGTTTCATAAAAATCAATTGGAGCTTTTAAAACTTCTTCACAAGCTTTGAAAGTCCATACATATTGTCAAGAATGTATTTGACTTGGTTTTCCCTCTAGTCTAATTTATTAGTGGAATTTTTCATCTCCCAACATGGAAAGAGTTATTTCATACCTTTAATAAACTATTACCTATCCTTAATCCCTTATTCAAGGCAATATTCATTATTTTAAGAGATTGCGTTCATATTTGAAGATTTTATGGGATTGTAATAAATAAAGTAGAACTTTAAATATTAGATAAATCCTCAATATTAAATCACTAAATACAAGGTTTCCACCATGGTTTCAAATCTCCTTATAGGCCTTGAGATTTAAAACATGAGGTTGCAGTCTCTGTACCACATGTTTCAAGAATTTAATAAGGGTATAAGGAGGTTTTGATGACAAGAGATCTTTCATGAATCACAAACCATGAATTATTATAATTTTTCTAAATAAAGTCCTTGAATGGATTGAAACAAAATATACATCCCTTGAAAAGAAGTTGAAGAACATAATATTACAATATTTGTCATACTTGTAGGGTATTTTAGATCATCTCAAAGCATAACAAGTTATTAAGAGAGTTGATAAAATAATCCATGGTCAAGTGATGACCCTTGAAATATAATATTATGTTTCAAATCATATAACATATACAATAAACCATGTTTACAAGGTTGTTTATAGAGAACAATCACATCCTATCTTTGTCCTACATATGCATAGATCAAAACAAGTATTGGAGAGTATTAAGAGGGTTTTTAGTATTATAATAACGATAATTATTATAATAATAAATAAATATATAAGTACATCATTTCACCAAGAAGAGTGCAAATAAGTCTAAAACCCTGTTAAAACCCTAACCCAAGATAGTGCAAATTTCAAGCATTTTAAGGAAGTAAAAGCATAAAAATAGCTATGTACACCTATTAAACACACCCTAAAATAAATTATAAAGTATAAATTCATTTAGGTTAATTTTCCATGGTCTCAAATCATTCAAAAGATGTACATAGGCATAGGACTATGATCAAGAGTTTTGGTATTGTAAAGCTTAAACAAACCTATATACAAAACTCCTATAGGATTCAAGAGAGTCTTAATGAATATTAATATAAATCAAGACTTTCCTATCACTATGTAAAGTTTTTAATACCTCTATAAAATCCTCCAAGATTTAAATTTGGTTCATGGTCTATGAGGGGTTCTCAAGACCATAAGGTTTTCAAGGTTTCTCAAGAAACCTTCTACAAGTCAATAAACCCTTTTAGAAATAATAAAATGAGTCTATACTAGATTTAATAAATATAATGATGAATAAAAATATTAAAACCCTTCAAAAAATCCAAAAAATTATATAAACAAATATTTATGGCTTTTAAAAGTCTAGAAAAAAAGTCTAGAAATTGAAGAGATTAAAGTATTAGAACCATAATGCATAAACTAAGACCTATAATATGTTTTCAAGGATAAGTACCAAGGTTTATAGATAAAGTTTGAGTAAGGATTTTAGTGTTTTATGATTAAATAGGTGTTTATTTATTGATTAATAAGGGAACCTAGTCTTAAATTTCTTCAAAATACCTACATGTCAAGGTTTAGGAGTTCTAAGCAAGTTTTAAGTAGAAAAACATGATTGCAGGCCTGTAAAGTTTTATTTCTAAAATATTTAATGATAAGATAGGAATATTTTAGTCAAAATACCTCACTTTAAGTCCTAAAACCTTTATTAAAGTATCCATAACTATCTTATAGGTAAACAAAGAAGCATTAAGTCCTGCATGATAGTTTCAAGGTTTTTAAGCTTAGACAAGGTTATAAATATGATAAGACTACATTGATTCCAAACAAAAATTAGGTCTAAAATTATATGAATAATAATTTACTAAGGTTTAAAGAGAGGATATGAGTTTTCAATCATATATATAAGTCTACGAGTCAAAGGTTTTCATGAGTTCTCAAGTATTTACTTAAGCTTCTAACCATGCTTCCAAGATTTTAGGTCTACAAATATGCTTTTGATGTCTTATAATAAGCTAAAATGTTGTAAATACACCTACCAAAACCTCTTAAAACCTATTTATGGATATACATGATCACAACCTCTATTTTTTTAATGTATTTTGATTTTTATGAAAGATAAAAAGAGATTTGCATACTAGTTTTTAAGGTTTCCATTATTATTGTAAACCCTGTAGACTTCCTAGATGCTTTCCTCGAGACTTAATAAATGATAAAGATAAGTTATACAATAATACTATGATTTCCCTATGTATATTATATATGATTTAAGGTTTAAAACATACTCTAAAGATAACCAAATTTTTAATCCATCTTATCATGGTTTGTATGGTTTTGATGATGTAGGGTCATTACAGGGTCTTTAGGAGAAAGAAATAAGTTTGTAAAAAGTATTTATGCATGCTCAAGAGAGAAACATGAGGTTTATGTGGTGAGTGCAAGGATAAATCAGTGTTTTATGGTCTCAATACCTTATTAAAAAAATAGGTCTATAGGAGCTATAAGCAAGAGTTTTGTGTGAAGAACAATAAGTTATAGTATCTTTTAGTGTTCTCAAGGTTTTTTATACCTAAAAACCTAAACCAAAAAGTTGACAACATTGATTTTGGATGATGTAATTCCAATAAGGGGGTTCACAAATCTCAAAACATTCATACATGTCTGAACACAAAGGTTATAGACTCTTTCTTAATAACCAATGAGTCCAAAACCTAGTAGACAAGTTTATAACAAGTTTGCAAAACCCTATTAAGGATCAAGATTAATAAATAAGGCTTTGAGAAATAAGGAACATGATTTTAGATCTCCTTAAGTTCAATTTAAAGTTCCATAACAAAGTTTTAGGTCCTAGTTACATGTTTTCATTGCTTTCAAGTTTCAATCAAGACCCTACGCATAGTTACAAGCTATCTATGACTAATTATGGGGTCATCTTGTTTTAAAAGCTCTCATAAAAGGTAGAGAGTTAATGATTTATGATTATATGAGATTTGTAAGGTGAGAGAAGGGGATAAAGAGAGAATATTATTTTATAGGTTTATAAAGGTTTTCATGGTCTGATAATACCAAAATATCTTAGGTATATTTTCAAAACATGATCAATCTACGTGTTGGAGTTGTAAGGCTTAAAAACATGATATCAAGTGAGTTTTGAGATCCTATAAACTAGCTATAGGTCTAACTCAAATCTAGTTTTAATAGCTCAAGAATATAATAGACATGTAAAATGATAAATAAATGTTCAAACATGTTTACAAGCCTAAAAACATATCTACATGCAAAATCAAGAGTAACCAAAGGATTTTATACATGGTAAACAAGTTACAAGGTGGTCTACAAACTATCAAGTATTTTCAAAATAGGGTTTCTCTATTAAACAAAGAGATAAAGAGTTTGTTCAAGTTTTCAAGATATTCACAATCTTTCAACATGTTTCCAAAACCTTATAAGACTCCCCAAGGAGTTGAAAATAAGGATATGGGCTTGTATAAATAACATGGAAAGTTTAATGACTTTTCAAGTAGGGTTTATCAAGTGTTGTAGGCATTTCACCAAGGTTTCAAGTCTCAAAATCCTTTCGGAAATCATAAATCTATCAACCAATTTGTAAATATAGATTCCCAAACTCTTTCAAACACCATATGTAAGAAACAAACAAAATATTAAGACATGCATTTGAAGAAAAGTTTTCTTTATAGGTTTTGGATGACTATATGAAGAAAAAGTGTTGAGAACAAGGATATTAAATCCTAAAAACAACCTAAATCTTTGAAAGTTGAAGAATTTGAAGTTTTATGACCTCAACACCTAGCTCATAGACATGTAATAGGTTTTTAAGGGTATTTTAAGGTTACAAGGGGATGGTTACAAGTATTTAGGGTAGAAGTCAAGGAAAACTGGATCTTTCAAGCATGAAAATGTATGTTTCTTAGCTTCTACAAGACTCTCATGGTAAAATATGATGATATAATAGTTTATCAACCTATACAAGAGACCTTTACCTGAAATTCAAAGCTAACTTGAAGTATTCCATTCTCCTACAACATATCTAGCACTACTAAAAATGGAATAAGTGATCATAAAGAGTATGAGAGAGGTATGGAGGCATTGGAAAACTAATCTTATAAATGTGTAACTCCCTCCATAGAGTTAAAATTAGGTCAAGTCAACCCAAGGCTCTAAATCAGTATATGAGGTCTATTTTTAGGTCAAACATTCACTAAGCATGTAAGTTAGGAGGTAATTCAAACTTGGGATATATTCTCTATAACATGCATGCATGAGAGGAGGATATGGATAAGTTAAGGATATTAAGATATGTGTTTTCCAATAATTTAGGAGTATTTAACAACATATACACCATGTAAAAGACTTCCTAAGTATAAAGAGAGAAAAATAAGTTCTCCACTTCCACTCCTATGCTAACCTTCTTGAGATATATTTATGGGGTAGGCCCAATGTATTGGATGAGACTTAATACTTCCATTTTCCTTGACTCTTTTCTTATAAAGGATGATTGATGGAGTATTGGAAGCATTTATGAATTCTTTTTATTCTCTCCTTTTCTCTCTCATCTCCATTTCTTATATATACAAATAAAAAAGGCTTTTTCATGAGCCCTCTCTTTGGCATGTCAAAAATCTATTCATTTTGTGATCCTTAAACTGATAGGGACCCCCCAAAATTAATAAAATAATTTTTAAATGGATATGAATATAAATTATCCCCCATACTTAACCAAATATTTAGCTTTGAAAATCAATATAGAGTGAATATAAAACCCTATTTAAACTAATTTTACATTGTAAACATCCACCTTTAAATACTATAAATAAGACTAAAAGAAGAATTGAAAATAGTGACACATTGACACCAAATGATAATGGAGTTCACATTTTTAGGGGTTACATCTCTAGGTTCACTAAAATAGTGAACTGATCCATTCACAATAGATGAAATTACAATTTTACAAAACTTACATCCATTTTTCAATAATCTACAATAGTACTAAAATTAGACTACATGAAGACTTGATCTGATCAAGAACTCATCTCCCCTTCATCCACAAGAGCAAAACAACTTTCCAAAATGGGTCAATATCTCATCATCAATTAATATGACTCAACTCTATAATAGTGATGGACTACTCAAATAAAATAACATATGAGAGTTTTGTAAAAATTTGCCTTTATAATGGAAAATAACCTCATTTATAGTTAGATTATAAAAACTCTGATACAAAATATCATATGAAGTCTCCCATAGTTATTTTTCCTTTACAATAGATTGATTCCTTATAATTCAGAATAAAACAATTACATCTCTAAAATAATCCTCCACTATCAACCTCCAAGAGTGTCTTATAAACTGTTTACAAAATATTCATATGCCTATAAAATAAACACTAAAAAACTTGGCTTAAAAATCCTTATAATGCTTTAGAGGATCCCAAGCTATCCTTTGTAAATGAAACTAAATTTGTGCCTTTATATACATGTTTCACCTATAGGCATAGTGGAAAGGATGCTTATCTTTCTGGCTAGAGGTTACGAGGTTGAATCCCCTTCTTCCATCATCCATAGGAAAATATTCTTCAACTCCCTCCATTGCATTCAACCATCCACCTTTGGTGGAATAGAAAGATCTTGAATTTCTAAGTGAGGGATTGGGGGTTCGATCCTTCCTAGCTAACTCTTATTTTATTTGGTGGGTGCAGAATTTTAAATCACACCTTCATGGGGATAAGGCTTGAAAAGGTTTTTTATAGTCCTAAATCACTAATTCTATTATGGATTTGGCCACACCTTCCCCCACTTTTTTTCTATTCCCAACAATGGTTGCTTAGAACCTTTGAGAAGGATATGATCTCAGTCGATCTGGCACTTTCATTATATTGAACTCTAAGTTGGACTAAAGTTGGGTTAGGCTCTAAGCCGGTTTAGATGAATTGGTATTATGAGCTGGGTTGGTTAAACTGCATAATAGTGACTTGGAAAATAGAGGTGAAAAGTGTTGGTAGGCCATATGATGGCTTAAATACCCACCATATCAGCCTCTCCAATAATGCCACTATATCTCTCCTCATCCTACCACTTGTCATAACTAGAAGTATCACAAATAATATTGTATATAAATAGTGTGATTGGAAGTATTAAAATTACACTAATATACCATAGTGGTAAAGTCCCCTTCTATCACAAAAGTGGTCTCTACTAGTTATAGTCCCCATAGCCAACCCTTTTATGACCATAAAATATTAGAGGCATGCAAACCCATTTTTTACCATGTGCCCAAAACATGCCATGCCATCATTTGACCACTAGTTGACCAACTTTGACCAACCATATCTAGAGTAAATGAGCTCTATTTCTCAAGTTTCACATACTATCTAAAAGCTAATAATGATCCCTATGTAATGGTACTATTTTAGGGAGGACTAGGGATGCTTACAAATGTCCTCTAGATCAAATCTCCCCACAAAGTCCTTTTCGCCTCTAAAAGGCACAATCTCTAAATTGTCTAAAAATGAAGGTGCACCTCCTCCATGAACTCTCTTCATTGTAAAAGTCATCTTCCTATACTGATTGAAATATATAGGAGCCAATATCAACTAAAAGTGATTCTTTACATAGGGGAAAAAATATCCCAATTGGGTTCAAATCTTCAACTAATGGAAATGCATCTCTTTTATCCACATCTTCCTACATGCATCAATATATATACATGAGAAAATATAATAAAAGGAACTTGAAGTCAATATGATATGAAACTCCAAGTATTAAAAACTACTATAAACTATTTCCAAAACTCTAAATCCATCTTGGATAATTTCACAATAGAGCTTGAAAACCAAAAACATAGGTAGAAATACTAAGCATGATAAATCTAACACAAATTATTTCTTATTATAGGTAGCTTCAGTTTTTTAATGTCAATTTCTTTATGAAAATGATGTATAGTTTCTCCATAAAGGGGTTATCTCTTGAATAGGGGTAATCTCTCAATAATGAGACAAAATATACACAAAGGTACAATCTCTCAATATAAATAATTTCTCAAAATGAGGCAAAACAACACAAGTTTTCCCATAGTAGTTTCTCTCATAAAATCTATCACCAACTGGATTATGTAAACTTTGATGAAGAGGTAAAATCAAATCCTTTTTAAACTCCAAGAATTAAACTTAGAGAATTTTCGAATAGATCTTCTTTACCAAACTCACCATCTATTGGAAGTAATCAGTAAGCAAATATTATAAACATGAGAAGATAAACTAAGAATGATAAACTTGTGTCAAATTTCTTCCCACAGATTGATTGTTCCAAATCCACTATAACAAGTGGTATATGTTTCCATTCAACATTGGTTAAAAATTCCTCCATATGATAAATAAGGAATCCTAAAAAGTGATGAATAACAACATGCTTATCAAACTTATAACAATGCAAAATAAAACTATCTAAGAAACCATTTTAACCAAATCAAGGGTTATTCCCTTTCATGGTTTCCATAACTTAAATAAAAGGCTATACCATATAAAACCTCATTTAGTATGAGGTAATGATGAAGCCTCTTTTTTTTGATAAATTCTTAAAAAAATTCAAAACAAGGTACATTCTATTTCCAACAAGCCACACAAGATTATCCAATCAAACATGGATATCAACCAATACAATGTGTATATATCCATTTTATCATAGATAATAATCATTTGAATAGTTATACCTTCATTCAAAACTATGAACTACAAACTTAGTTGAGCAAAGGTTAGATTTTAAATAACCAATTAATACCCAATAAATTGAAGTGTAAAACTTTAAACATTGTGAACAATTCAATACTATCATTTTCCATATCTTACCATGAAAAGTGGTCTTTTCACTTGATTATTATTTCTTAGGACATATGTTTTAAAAATATAATCACTTCACCAATAATAAAGGATACACAACATGATTATCAAAACATTATGTCAAATATCAATACTAATTAGATCTGTCTCCATACTTTCATCACCCTATAAACAAGTTCCATGAGAGCAATCTACTAATCTCTCACTGGACTAAATTCTAAGGCTTTACCTATGGTTTACCTTGAAATAAATTATAATTCTATACACACAATTTTATAATATTATACAGGTCCAAAAAGTCTACTTAACCCAAATAGAAAACAATTTTTACCTCAAACCATGTTAGTAATGATAACTAGATCAAACTTGTTATTCTTGAGTGTACACCACTAAAAATGCTTGGCATTTTATCTAGATAATTCCCAATAAATAAATATTGATCCCTTCACAACATCATCTATCACATACACTCATCATCCTCTAGTGATGATGTGACTTATCCTCTTATGGACTAACCTCTATAGGAGTAGTGGTTTTGGACCTTTTGTAGTTAGAAGGTTATATTCTTATAGTGGATTTGAATATCTTGTGATTCTTCATTTTACTATCCAATCCTACATGGTCAAATCAAATAGAAGAACATGAATCATAAAATTAGAAACATGACTATAATCAACTTGCTTTGATACCAAAATTTGATCTATAAACTCATAAGGACCGCCCCTACTTAATTAAATAGTTTATAAATGGATATAAATCTCAATTATCACCCTATACTTAAATAGATAATTATATTATAAAATCAATATAGATTTAATATAAAACCCTATTTAAATTTATTCCACATTTTAAACATTAACCTTTCAATATTGCAAGTAATACTGAAATCATAATGGAAAATAGTAACACATTGACACCAAAGTGATAATGGAGTTCACCTTTTTAGGGAATATGTCTCTAGGTTCACTACAAACATAAATAGATCCATTCATAATAGATGAAAGTAAAATTTTACAAAACTTACATCCATGGTTCAATAATCTTTAATAGTACTAAAATTACACTACATGAAGACTTGAGATGATCAAGAACTCATCTCCCCTTCATCCACATCACCTACACATCATATTTGGAATTCGGGCATAATTCTCCATATAAGAGTGAAATAACTCTCTAAAATGGATCAATATCTCATCACCAAGGACTATGACTCAACTTCATAATAGTGATGGGATACTCTGATAAAATATCATATGAGATTTGCATAGGCATTTGTCTTTACAATGGAAAATAACCTTGTTTATAGTTAGACTATAAAAACTTTGATATAAAATATCATATGAAGTCTCCCATAGTCATTTTCGCTTTAAAATAGAATTAATCCTTATAAGTCAAAAAAAATAATTACATCTCTAAAATAATCCTCCACTATCAGTGTACAAGAGTGTCTTATAAGCCCTTTACAAAATATCCATAAGCTTACAAAATAAACACTAAAAAACTTGTCTTAAAAATCCTTACAGTGTTTTAGAGGATCTAAAGTTATCCTCTATAAATGAAACCAAATTCATGCCTTTATATACATGTTTCACCACTGGGTTTAGTGTAAAGGATTCTTGTCCTTTTGTCTAGAGGTTACATGGTTGAATCCCCTTATTCCTTCATCCATGAGCAAATATTCTTCAAATAGAAACCCCCTCTATTGTGTTTCAACTATCCACTTTTGGTGGAATGGTGAAGGCTTGAATTGGTAAGTGAGGGATTAGGGGTTCAATATTCCTTAACCACTTCTTATTTCATTTGGTGGGTGAAAATTTATAAATCCCACATTCATGGGGATAAGGCTTGAAAAGGATTTTTACATCCCTAAACTACTGATGCTAATGTATCTTTGGCCACGTCTTCTCCCATTTTTTTCTACACCCATCATTGGTTGCTTAGAATCTTCAAGAAAGATATGAGATAGGTCAAGCTGGAACTTGGGTTGGATTTAACTCTAAGTTTTAATTAGGTTGGGTTAGACTCTGAGTTGGGTTAGATGAATTGATACTTTGAGCTGGGTTGGTTGAATTGCATAATAGTGACTTAGAAAATAGAGGTGAAAAGTGGTGGCCTGATAACCCACCATGTGGGCCTCTCCAATAACATCACTATATCACTTCTCATCCTATCACTTGTCACAAATATAAGTACCAAAAATAATATATTATATAAATATTGTAATTGAAAATATTAAAATTACACTAATATACCATCGTGGCAAAGTCCCCTTCCATCATAAAAGTAGGCTCCACCAGCTATGGTCCCCATAACTAGTCTTTTTATGGCCATCAAAGACTAGAGTCATGAAAACCTATTTATTCCATGTGCACAAAACTTGCCACATCATTATTTGACCACTAATGGACCAACTTTGACCAAAACATTGACCAACCATATCTAGAGTAAATGAGCTATGTTTTTCAAGATCTACATACTATCAAAAAAATCTCAACAAGCCCTATGCAATGGTGCTAGTTCATGGAGGATTAGGGATGTTCAAAAATGTCCTCTGGATCATTTTGAGTCTTCTAATTCTAGATTATGCCTTGAATATAGTAAATATTAGATGTTTGCCTCTTCTATATTGTCAATTTTCTAAACTATTATGTAATTTTGAGTTGTTGATCTTCATTTGTGGAAGTTTTAGTCCCTTGTTTTATTATCCTCTCATATTCACACTCTCCTTGGTAGGCTATATGTTGTGTATATCTCTACCTTCATATTAAATATTGATGTAAAGGTTAATAAAGTTATAGGTTATGCAGACATTGTGTAGTTTCAAGTTGTAGGTTATGTAGGCGTTGTGTAGTTTTAAGTTGTAGGTTATGTAGAAATTGTGTAGTTTCCCATTAATTTTATATATTTATTTTATTTTTTGAATAAGTGAGGATCTCCATAAATTTTTTTCATCACCTATTTATTAATTTTAATCATTTCTACTCCTTTTTTTATGAAAGCATAGTATTAGTTATAAACAGGTCTATTTTGGGATTATTCTAGGCCTATAGATGATCCTATATTAGATACACATAGTTTAGAAATAAATATGACCTTATATTGTGGTAATCCCAAGGATCCAAGGTCCCACACCTTAGGGATGATACCATTATTTCATTGGATCAACTGATTGATCAAACAGGTGGAAGATCTTAGTGATAACAATTTTGTACATGCATAGTGGGATGAAGTTCCATATAACTAGATAATTTATCTAATTATTTTATGTTTTTCCTTATTAATATGTAGAATTTGAGAAATTTTGGAGACACTGGATGAATAGACACATTTTTGGTCTCAAATCAGTACTAGATTTTCATGCTAAAGGAAATAAGGGCTTCTACAAGAGGTATTATTTTTAGCTTTATTCAATTATCATAATATCCTATAATAAATTTATATAATTTATATATATCCTTCCCCAAGGTTTCAATCCAAACCTCCTTTTGAAAGGTTTCTTAGACTAAGAGGGAGGTTAAACCCTATTCTTGATATGGAAACCTAATGAAATCAGTTATTTCTTTCCTTTTATGGAGGTAATCCTTTGTCCCTTTAATAACATGATGACATCCTAGTTTAAAATCTCAAAATCATACTTTATTTCACTAATGAGAATTATATCACTCCCATAGAGCTCATACAAGACATTTCCAACATATTTTCAATCCATAACATTACTCAAGATAATGTGGCTATTAGAATCTTTGGTTCACTCTTGAAAGGAAAAGTTCTTAATTTTGTATAAGGTTACAACATAGTATAATAAATAATTTAAATAAGCTAAGAGAGACTTTGCCAATAATTTTAAGATAAGAGTGGTATTTCTATTATAGAAAAACTCATTACCATCAAGAAAGCTCCTCATGAATACATGGTAGACTTTAACTTCAAGGTCCAAAAAAATTGGGATGGAATCCCACCCTTGGTTAATCCTAATCTGAATACTGCACTCTTGTACTACTTGAGATCTATGAATAGTGAAATTATTTTCATGATTCAGTCCATGATAGGTACTATATTACCAACTGCATATGGCATTTCCATAAGGGCTAAAAATAACCTAATTTAAGTAAGAAAGATATCCTCTAGACCTCCATCTATCCAACCCAATTTGGCACCCATTAATATAGAAACAAACCAATCATCTCAAACTACTTATTATCCCAATGAGTTACATGAAGTTGAGACATTATTACAAAGCTTTGGTCAATAATTAGTGGCCTTGAAAAGATAGAAGCAAGCTCAGAATATCAGACCATGTAAACATTTCAATAAGCCATATCAACACATCAATCATCCTTATCATCCTAATAAGCATCCTTATCAAGTTGATACACAAGATCAAGGCCAAATTACACATGTTAATCCCTTTGATAGTCAAAATCTTAATGATTCTAACACTTCAAATGCCATTGTACCTATGTAAAATAACCTAGTTTAAGATTATTAGTGGTTTTCCCCATGAAATAATCCTCAAAACCAAACCACATGTCCAAATGGGGTGTTCAATAAATATATGATGGTCTAAAGTGTGTCAATTCCTCAAGGCTAATCAACTGAACCAACTTCACAAAGAAAATGAGTGCATGAAAAATCACAAGTGCAATGTGAGTCCACTCTTTTGAATTGGCAAGAGAGTGAATTTTATGCCATGAGTCAGAATGAGGTCTCAATATAATATAATATTATAGTGTCTAGAAACATGATGTTTAAAAATAGGTTAATGGAAGGAGAACCATGTTCCTCATTTGGTCAAGTTCTTACTTCCCAAGCCCCTCATGATGCTACCAAGGAGAAATAAGTCATTAGGACACCTCAATCACAAGTAAATCAAGTTTTTCAAAAGGAAAATTAACCTCAAATTAACCAAAATCAAAGAGAAGATGTTGTTGTTCCAAATTTCCATCCAAAGGAGGAAATATTCCTATTAGCATAGTTGAGCAAATGAGGAGAAAAAATCTAAATGTCACTATTTAGGAGTATCTCTCCATTCTTTCCAAAAGAGTCTTATTAAAAGAGGACTTAATACACCTTAGTTATTCAAGTAAATCAAGTAAATTAGTTACTCCCATCAACTTATGCCAACCAAAAAAATGAGAAAGTGGAAAGTCATACATCTCTTTAATTATTGGTAATCACCTTGTACACAATTATATACTTGATTTTGTGGAAATTATCTCAGTTATGCCTTAAAATATTGATAAACTACTAGGTTTAGATGAATCTCAAATCATAAATAAATATATGCATTTAGATGGAATAATTTTTAAGATAATTGGCATCATTAAAAATTTTAATCTTACCCTACATGTTCGCCCAAGCCTCTCCATCTCCCAAGATATTTTAGTCATAGACCTCCCTCCCTATTTTTATATATGCCTTTCTAGGAATTTCATTGTAAATATGGGTGGGTATATATATTTATATTGGTCACACATGTTGCTTAGGACTAGGTATGGTACCAAAGTAACTATCAAAACTGAGCCCATTTCTAGAGACCACTTTAAACCATATTCCCTAAATCCAACCCCCATGAATTTAACCATGTATGATCAATAGTAGAGTGATGTCCTTCATGAGACTACCACATATTTAGAGGAGGTTATATATATCTTACTTGATGAGTGGGAAAATTAGTACCATGTTTTTGATCCATATGATCATGTGGAGGATACAGGATTGGGTACCTATTACATCCTTGAGGAAAACATAATTTTACCGAATCTTGTGAGGTCACAAGACTATATTAGCTGTACATGAAAACTATTTTTTGATGGTTCAAGGATCATTAATGGTGCTAGTGTGGCTATTTTTTTGACTTAACCTTAAAATGGGAAGTAATTTTTATCATATAGGCTATAGTTCAACTATACTAACAATGTAGCCAAATATGAGGCATTGATCCAAGGCCTCAAGTTGACACACAAAAGAGTAATAAAGGTGATTCAAGTGTTTGGTAATAGTGAAAAAGTTATAAATTAGGTCATATGACAAAATGTAGTTGAGAACAACTTGTTGAAGGCAAACAAACACATAATGTGGGATCTCATTGAAGGATTTGATGCCTTCAATATTTAATTTTTAACAAGAACACAAAATGTTTATGATAATAGGATTTATACCATAGGGTCTTAGTATATCCTTCCCCATGATGTCATGAAGGATTTTAAATATCTTTTCAAGTTGGTTTTTAGACCTACAGTTCCTAAAAATTATGTTAGTTGGCAAGTGTTTTATAATAATGAAGAAATCATTAACTTAATACAAGAAAAGGCAAAATTCTTAGACAAAAACTAGCATGGGATTTAAGATAAATATGTGAATCAAATTATTTAACTAAATGTAAAAATTTTCATAAGGATTTGGTCACTTTAGAAATCATGTTCAATTCAAATGATCAACTTGAAGCTAAGAGAAGGTACATGATAAATATGAACCAATTGCCATATCCAATGGTAAAAATTTCAAGGCTAGTAAGGTATGTACTCAATCTAAAAAACAATATTTTATTGGTCTTTGTAGGAGATATTATTCTATATTTTCTTGGAGTTAGACCTGAAATTTTTTTGTCTGAACTTGGCCTAATACATCATTGAGCGAGACCCAAATGAAAAACTAGTTACGCAGAAGCAGAGACCAATAAAACTTAAGATTGAACCTTTGATGAGAAAATATCTAAATAAACTCATAGAATCCAATTTTATATTCCCTATTAATATTTCCTCTTGGGTGGCCAACATAGTCCCAACTAAAAATAAAATGGGGGAAATAGGCTATGTGTAGACTTTAGGGACTTGAATAGAGCATCCCTCAAGGATCATTAAACCCTTCCACCTATGGAGTAGACCCTTAAAATAATAGTAGGGGACAAATTTTTTCCACTCCTAGAATGTTATTCAAGATATAAATAAATACTTGTGAAAGAATATGATCAATTCAAAATAGCTTTTAATACCAAATGGGTTACCTTTTCTTACAATATGATACCTTTTAGGTTGACCAATTCTAGTAAAACGTTACAAATCTCCATGGACATGGAATTTATGGGTCTCAAAAATGATATGATATTGGTGTATTTATATGATATAACTATTTTCTATAAGCATGTAGCTGATCACTTGGATAATTTGAGGTAAGTATTTGATAGGTGTAGAGAGTTTGGGGTATCCTTGAACCTAAATAAATGTATCTTTCTTTTATGAAGGAAAATTATTGGGACATGTTTTTACCAAATGTGGCCTTACAATAGATTTAAAAATGGTATAATAAATCTTGGATCTTTCACTTCCAAGTCACATGAAGGATCTCCAAATATTCTTAGGTAAGATCAAGTTTGTAAGAAGGTTCATCCAAACTTTTATACTTTGGTCAAACCTCTCACTCCTATGCTCAAGAAGGATGGTACTTTTAGTTGGTCAAGTTAAGGTAAAGATAGGTTTAAATAAATTAAATATAAAATTATCAAGCCCCTACACTCATGAATCCATTCTATGATAATGACTTTATTAGTTATTCTTTTGGGGAATGAGAGCATATAAGCCATACTAGTGTAGGAAAATAATGATCTAATGGAGCAGCCCATTTCCTTTTTCAGTTAAGCAATTAAATATTATGATATGAGGTATGGTTTTGTGTAAAAATAAATATTTGGTGTCATAAGATCCTTTAAAACATTCAGACATATGATTTCCAAAAACAAATTACAACTGATGGTTTCAAAATCAATCATGAAGGAGTTATTATTTAACAAGGATATAAGTGAAAAGAGATATGGTTGGATAACTAAAGTCATGGATTATGACATTGACATCAAGGCCACTAAGCTTGTGAGAGGAAAAGGACTATGTGAATAATTGGAAATATACCTAAAAGTTGATAATAAGGTAGTTTTTGTGCTATAATAGGATTAAAAAGTTGATCATGAGGTTACCAAAAACTAGACTAGAGACATGGTTACTTTCTTGCAATTTTATATCTATCCATATGTCCTCAAAAAATCTCAAATAAGGTATTTTAGGATACAATCTATTCCATATGTCATTATTGATGGTATATTTTTTAGAAAGGATATCAATAAAGTACTTTTGAGGTTCATAGAATCTAACCATGTGGTTAAAGTTTTATAAGAGTTTCATGATGGCCCATTAGGAGGAAATTTATCTCCCAAGACCACTACTATTAAAATCAAGAGGGCTTGTTACTATTGGCCAAATCTATTCATAGATGTACATGTATGGGTTAGTCACTTCAGGAAGTGTACCTTATTTATAGGTAAAAAAAAGCCAATAACTCTTCCTATTTATCCCATATAGGTAGAGAAACCCTTGATGCAATGGTTTTTTGACTTTATTTGGATGATTAAACCACTTTTAAGTGCTAGTCACAAGTGGGTCTTACCTGCCACAAATTAATTCATAAGGTGGATATACGTATTAAAACTTAAAGATGAAAATGAGACATCTATGTTTGACTTATATGAATAAATTATTATTAGATTTGGTGTTACAACTACTCTTATATCTGATAATACTGTGGATTTTGTTGGAACCAAAATTAGTGAATGGGAAGTCAAGTATGGTATCCATTTGAACACTTCTTCCAATTATTACCCCTAAGGTAATGGCTTGGTATTATCTAACAACAAGAACCTAATAAGGATAATCAATAGGATCATGGAGGAGAACTAATGAAATTTGAATACCAAGTTAAAAATAACATTGTGGGCTAACAGAATAACACCCATTTACATCATCATCATCATTTCATTAGATCAGCTAATTAATAAAATGGTTGCAAGACCTAAGTGTCAATTATAAACTCAATAGAGTAATCATAGGGTGTAAAATTTATATAAAAAAACAAAATCCAAGGGATGAGATATATTATGGTTGCTAATAGAGGTAGATATATTACAAGAAAGAAAAGGAATACGAATTATTCCCAAAACACACTCCTACATGTAAACCCTAAAAAGTAATATTAAGATGTTCAATAAAAGTTATAAATAATTATGATAGATCCATTGGGTATTTTGAAATCTAAGAGAGGTTTTAATTAAAATAAGAAAATATACAAGAACTAGAAAATAATTTAAAACTAGATACACCATTCCTTCCCTAAGGTAAAGTTAATAAAAATTCTAAATTCTAAAGAATCCATACAATACTTTGGAAAACAAAAAGATGTTTTATATCCATTTAATGGATATAAAAATAAAATGAAGTGTTTGAAAAATAAAATTTACATGGATCATATATGAGCTAAAAAATGAAGGATAATCCACAAGCATAATAAAGGTGTTTTATCCTTTTAGGACTTGAAAAGTATAAATCCTATGTTTGTTAAAGAGCTAAGTATACTATATTAGGGTAATAGTATGTAAAAAAATATAGACATTGATTTGTTATATAATTTACTAACTTTAACCTTTATAAATATATTAGTAAATAGTTTAAGTAAGAACTTATCTAGAAAAATATTGAGACAAATGATCTGGAGGCTAGAAACTAAGGTAGAAGCTGGTCTATGTGTTACAAACATGATCTGTATGTCTAAAACCCTCATCGATAGTAGTGACCTAATTATATAGTATAAAAATTATTTGAAATTTGGTAGTAGTGTCCTTATATTGGTGGTAGTGTCCTATGTGCATAACTATACCAAACTTTTGGATGCACCTATGTCTAGATATTTGAGGTCTGTTCTTATGTGTACGAGTTATGAAACCCTATATATTTATTTTAATAATTAATTTTGTGATAAATCCCTAATCCTCCATATTAATATGGAATCTGATTCATATAAGATAAAAAGTTTGTTTATTAGTGGGGTAGGTTGGACATCCTCAACACCCCATTATGATGAGAGTTGCCTACATACCAATATTCTGAGAAGGGATCAAGATTGATGTAGTTATACTCACCTAAGTATTTTTGAAAGTTCAAGTTAAAATATTATGATATTGGCCTTGAGTGAATTAAATATGCTTTAGTCTATAAATATGGGTAATTTGAGCTTAGGGCTATTGTACATGGTAGTATGCAAAAGTAGGGAAGAATAAGGATTGATAACCTTAATTATGCATAACTTGTTCTAAGTTGGAATGCATATTTTTAATTTGATTTCCATCTAATGGTTAGAGGGATAAAATTCATGTAAATATATTTTTATGATGTTTGTACAAGTGCTAAAAGAGGTCTAGGCCAACCCTAGGAGGTTCTATATTTGAAAAGATATATGTTTTTGGAAAAGAGAGGGAAAGGACATTAACACCATATTTGGGACAATAGCACCATGTGGTACTAGTGTCTTTATTATGGAGATAGTGTCCATGTAGAATAAAACTATTCAAAAAGAGCCATGATCAAGAAAAGAGGGTCTAAGTCTATTTAAGGGATGACCAAGGATGCTTTTAGCCCACACAATAGTTGGATAAGTGTGATAATAGGTTATAGGATAGGTCTAGACTAAGATAGGGATAGTTAGTCTCAAGTAAAAGTATTATCACTCAAATATCAATTTTAGGTGATTAAATTTGTCATTATTTATTTTAGAAATGAAACAAAGTGAAATTACTAGGATAAAGAAAAAATAAGTGTACCTAGATTTAATTAAGAGGTGAAGCTCATGAAGATAGGTTTGAGTATGCAAAGTTGGGTCTAAATAAGTGAATCTAGATCTAAGTATGTGAATTATGATCCAATGTGTGTCCTATAAGTGAAACATGCATAAATCATTCCTTACTTAAGATATATCATAACTAAAGACTAAAATGAGTAAATAAACAAAATCTGAGAAAAATTGAGTAAAGAGATAAGAAAGAGGAAACGAATGAATACACCTCACTATGTACATTAACTAATGCATAAACCTAGTGACAACATATGTGTGTGAATTTATATTGTTATAAATTGGTGAATATCTTGGACTAAGTTGATGGCTTTCTCAATCCTCATGTGTGGGTAGACCAAGAACTCAATTCCTTTTTGACTCCATCATTGCCCAACCCTACTTAGTCGATCATAACCTATGAATAATCCTTTGATTGGAATGATGGTGTGTATATCCCTCCCATGGAGGTGGCTCAAGAACTCAATTAGGCTATGATTCCATCATTACTCACCCTTTTGTATTAGATACATCTGAAACTAAAATAACATGATGTAAATGGAAATATCTAACTAGGTATGTCAGCTTTATGGCCACTCAGGTACATTAGGTAGCTCTAGGCCACTTTAGAATGCTAACCACATAGATGAAGTAAATCATGAAAATGGTGTGTAACCTATAATATGATTTAGAGTGTATATAACATAGATAATGACATGGAATTTTCTATTACATATGATCAAATAGTGTGTAAGTGAGCATACATAAATAATGTGTTGTGTAAATGCCCCAAAATATAATATCTAAGAAAATTTATTCTTGATCAAGTTGTAATAATATGTATTTGGTTATCTAAATGAAATATAGGAATGGTCATGTTGTGTATAATTCCCTAATCTAAGAAAATTGGTTCAAATCATAGCTAAACTAGTATGAACATAAGAAAAACTGATAAATATGTAACTGAACCTATACAAACCTATACTATACCTACTATACTTTGTTTGGCCAATATATATTTTTATAAAACTAAGGTAACTATATAGTAGTACCATATCGTAGATATTAGCACTATTATTGAAAATGTGGTTCTTATTTCCTAATTTGGGCACTAGTGTCCTACTCTAATTTTTGTGCAACTATGCTGATCTCTGTATCACTATTTCCACACTGTGCTTACCTAGTCTAGTTTTCTATAATATGAGATTATGTTGATAACATACTATGAATGAATAATAGGAGTGCTTGATCTCTATGAAAAAACCTTATGGACACCCCCTCTTTTCAGGAGAGTTGTTTAACCTATGAAATAATTGTTCTCAAAATTAAAAAACTCTAGAAAATGTGTGTTAGTTGGAGTATATATGATATATAAAAAATAATAAAATATTATGTGTATTAATGACATAAAAATATAAGATAATATGAGAATAAATTTTTAATTTAAGATTTATGTCATGTTTATAATTCATAAGGGTGTCAAGGTAGATATAAAAGTGTATGTAATAATAAATCAGAGCAAAATTTGGGTGACTACCTAGGGGCATGGGGCATGATGTCCATCTTGAAACCAAAGTAGGGAGGGGAGATACATAAGGTCATTCATGACATGTAAAACTAGAGTGTGTAACAAGTAAGATACAAGTGTCATGGACATGACACATATAATAAATCATACATAACACACATGAGGCACATAAAGTAGGCCAAGGGGACAATACAAGGTACATGGGAACATGTCACTAAATTTTAGAAAATAAGACATACAAGGACATGTTCAAATCCCCACATATACAATTAACAATAAGTTTCTTTACATCCACATAGAAGGAAATTTTCAAATGTCCACATACATAATTAGGAAGGAATACACAAGGACATGGGCACATGTTTGAAGCATAAAAACTATGAAAATAAGTGGCATAGATCCAAAGAGCAATGGAATATTTAAATTTCATCAAATAGAAGAAGCATAGAGATATAACCAAATCTAAACTAGGAAAACTATAAATTAGAGTATGCAGGAACATGTAATACAAATTTGTGTAAGAAACAATATCTACATATACTAAGTTTAAAGTATTAGTATCTAGAAATAAATCTAAGTGTAGAATGACCAATATTAATAAATAACAATACTAAATTTATGAGGCAGAGTATGGAAAAATAGAACTTGGTAATCAAAAAAAGTGTATAGGGTGCCCCAAGTGGGTAAATATGTCACATGAAGACCCATGTATATGTGTATATGCCCTTAGTGGATATATAATAGTAAATTTCAATCAGTGTAGTGGACTTAAGTCCTATACTAATTTGAAAACACTCAAAAAGAATAAGTGAAGCATGTATGTATGATAAAAATGACTCTACTAAGATAACTAGCATATGTAGTGTCTAGAAAATATAATAAATGTAAACATAGAAATGTATACAATCTATAATTTTGTCTTTTCTAATTAAATATGTGAATGTTTTTATGTATTTGACATATTGTATTTTTTTGTGTTTTTTGTATATAATTTATGTACAATCAACATAAAAATGAAACTATATATAAGGAGTAAGAGAGAAAGAATGTATGTCTAAGTAAATAATAAAAATAAATGAAATAGTGTAAAATCAAAGTGCATTGTCTCTATAGACCTAGGAGCACATCCATGGGATGTGGATAATCAAATGGTGGATTAGGTGGGAGGTTATCTAGTGTCAAATATTGGATCTATGTAAACTCAAATAAGTCATCATCACCATGATAATCATACCATTTTATATGTATCAATGGAGCCTTATCCTTGGTGTTAGTCTATATTTTGTGCATCTAAATAACATGATGCTCTACTATGTGAGATGTTTCCCATGCAGCCCCAAGTTAAACCACATTGGACTACAGATTATCTATATGAAATGTATGGTTCTCATCTATGACATAATGTAAAATTCAAGCCATGTGTCCCTCATGGTTGAATTCCAAACATCTATCTGATCGATCAAATATAAAATCCATCACTTATAACCATGTACTACCAAATGTAACCTGTAGATAAGTTCCCCTTCTCATGATAAATAATAATGTGTTGGCCACCTTTGGGACACATGTAATTGGTAGTGTGATATATCCAATGGAATCCTAATAGTGTATGGCATGTTGTAGCTCATTTTATTGATAGCTTATGTGTTTAAAAAATGCTAAAGTGTAAGTATTAGGATTGAATCATCATTTATAGCCACATGAAGGATGTATCTATTTGTAAAAAAAGTTATGGATACTAAATGGATCATTCTATAAGTATTTGTTTAATTGATGACTATACCATGGTGCCTACAACTATGGAGTGGAGATCATATAATTTGAGTAGTTCCATGATCCTTGAGTTTATTCAACTTATGTTATAATGTGGAGAATGTATTAGTATCATGTAATGTAAGTCTATGAAAATGAAAAAAAGGGTTGACCTTATTATTATGATAATCTACTAAAAACTATTTGATGAATTTTTAGTAATACCATTAATCCTAAATTAATTAATATCTATATAATTTGGTGCATTCTATCATGTGAATTCCTTGGCTAAATCTATATAACTGGGTGTATATTTGTAGATGTAACCATATATATTGAATGAATAGGGGGATATTTAACTTACTTTAACTGAGTAGGGGATCTTGCAGCTATTAGATTATGAACTATTGGTGTTATCAGTATAGGAAGAGGTATAAGTGCCTTAGAATCATCATTATACTCTTTTGGTCCCACTAGTGTGAAATTCAATCCCCATAAATAGTCACCAATTTCAATACATGTATTTTCCTCTATGGTGGCCCAAGAATCTATATCAAAGTTATGGATGTATACTTATTCTAATATTAATGTTCTATGTTAATCTCATCATTTTCCTAGGGTGCAGATATATGTTCTGTGAGAGGTTATTCATCCTTTATGAGTAAAGGTAATTATGATGTAAGAATATCTGGAAGAGGTGTAGGAATAGTATTTATAGACTCTGTAAACTCATATGTATGCATCTACTCAATTGTAATCCTATGAGGTGGGGAATATATGAGAACATGAGGTGTCCCATCTGAAGATGCATTTGGGGTAGTTGGCTTGGTGACTCATGTTCACCAAATAATTTAACCTTTTAGGACTTAACAAGTGTAAATCCTATGTTTTTTAAATATTTGATTATACTAAATCAAGATAATAATATGTAATAAATACAACCACTAAATTTTAAAAAAAATTACTAAATTTGACCTTTTTATATATAGTGATAAATAGTGTAACTAAGAACTTAGCTAGAAAATAACTGAGATAGATGATCTAGAGGCTATAAATTGAGGTAAAAGTTGGTCTAAGTGTCACAAATATGATCCCAATGTTGAACCCATCTTAGATAGTGTCACCCTTGTTAGATAATAGTGTCATTATCATAAATGTGGTGATAGTGTCTTTATATTGGTGGTAATGTCCTATATACATGACTATCCTAAGCTTCTAGGTGCACTTGTGTCTAGATCTCTTAGGTATGTTCCTATGTGCATGATTTTTGAAACCTTGTATATTATCTACAATGACTAATTTTATAATCAAACCCTAATCCTCCATGTTACTAGGACATCTAGTTGATACAAGTTAAAAATTGTGTTTGTTAGTGGGGTAGGATGGGCAACCTCAACACCTTGATATTATGAGAGTTACCTATATAACAATACGCCAAGGAAGGATCAAGCCCAATGTATTTTTACCCACCTAAGTGATGGTACAAGTGAAAGTGAAGCTATTATGATAGTGTCCTTGAGTTTATTGAATGTGTTTGAGACTAAAAATTTGGGTAATATGAGTTTAGGGTTATTATAGATGGTAGTATGCAGAAGTAGGACAAAATAGGGATTGACAACCATAATTGTGAAAAACTTATTCTAATTTTGAATGTGTATTTTACATTTTATTTCCATCTAGTGGTTAGAGGGATAAAATTCATGTATATATACATTTTTTATGCTTGTGTGGGTGATAAAAGAGGTTTACGCTAACCATATGAGGTTCTATATTTGAAAATATATCCATTTATGAAAAATAAAGGGAAATGACATTAGCTCCATTTTTGGGACACTAGTACCATGTGGCACTACTGTCCTTATTATGGCACTAGTGTCTAAGTGGAGAAACACTAAGCATAAAGGGACAAGATAAATAAATTAGGGTCTTAAATTGCTTTAGGGATGACTAGGGATGCATGTGGCCCACAAGAAGGTTGGATGAGTGTGATAATAGGCTCTAGGATAATTCTATGGATAAGATAGGGATAAGTAGTCTCAAGTAGCACCTTTAGCACTCAAATACCACTTTTAGGTGATTACAAAAGGAAACCCCCAAGAATAATATGAGGGTTAAACCTTGGGGAAAAAGGTAAATAAGAATTTTTATTTATACTAAGGGGAAATCAAGGATCAAATATGAAGCCTAAGAAAAATTTATAAGATCCTATAAATGAGGTTGGAACCCTAAGGGAAACCTCATGTTTGGAAATTTGAAAAAAAAATGGGTTCACCAATATGTTTTATATTAATTTAAAACTATAAATAATTACAATATCTATAAATGAATTATCCATATTCATTACACATAAATTTCAATCAATCGGTGAACTTTCATAAGCTAGGGAAGTGTGATAAATAAGCTAAGTGTATTTCATCCTCGTGCATTTAACATTATACTCATCGAACTTGATTGTTTAAAATATAGTTGTAAAAAATATACTTCATGATTTTTTATATAAATTCAAATTAAAATTGTATCCCATTAGTTTTTGTCTAAGATGAATTTTTTTGGTTTTGTGCATACATATTTTTTAAGAAATACAAAAGTAGATATTATTAAAACATTTAATGTTTACGAAGTGTAATTATAAATATCCTTAGTATATTTTGGGTAATTAAATAATAATAATTTATTATTTATTAACATGGGTTAATAACCTCATGTAAATAAATAATAAAACATAAATTATTTATTACCTATTAGTAAAACTAAAACATAATTATTTAATTTATTATTGGTGTTTTAAATGTTCTCAGGATGGTTGTAACCATTGGTTAAAATGGCCACTTCCATTAAATTTTTACTATAAAATGGGGTTTAACCCTATTGGTTTACCCCTGTTATTCAAATATATTGATGATTTTCCAATATCTCAGGTGAACAAATTTTTTTGTGAAGGTCATTCTGTGAAGAAGTGAGATTGAGAATATTTTATATATTAGGGGAATTGTTTTAAAATTAAATAATCACTATGGTTTTTTTACCTTCATTGGACGTTTTCCCACCTAATCTATGTGTCATTATGTTCAATTGATTTGGTTGGCTCTCATATGCTTTGCTAATTAATACAACTCTAGATCTCTTATGTGTGTATTACATATATGCTCTACATGGATTTTATCATGGCATACGATACTTGGCAGTGTATTTAGTTGGTTAAATATTAAAATTTACATGTATTTAATTAAATATTTTATTTTGATCAATCATGGTATTACTAGTATAGTTTTGGAGAGGAATAAATATGTTTGAATTTAGAAGGAAGCCATTACTGGTGAATTAAGTATCCTGAATTCAAAACAAGTCAATCAAAAAATTATTCAAATCAAGATATTTTTTAATTTATTCCTTCATCCATGTGGCATAGTTTTAAATCCCATGCCTAGTGAATAAATTCTAAAAAAAATTCTCAATCATTTTCTAGGTCAGTTTTTGTTTTTGCTAAATAGAAATATGATGCACATTCTCTGCTTATTAAGTAGTTTGAGATTTCTTCAAAGCCTCAAAAGCATCCATTTAACAAAATAATTTTTCATGAGCCTCTTTGAGCACTATGTAAAAAATAGTCAAGCAAAAACACAGAATTATTCATTAAAAATTGTATTTTGAAGACCAAATCTACCTTTCCTCAGCATTCCTAGAAGATTAGCAAACTTTCAACATTTATGGTGGAGTAGTTCATCTTCTGACAATTTCTCTGCTTATTCTCAGGTACCATGCTTTAGGAACAAAGATTGGTTCAATATTTTTTATGAGATTTTTTATTAAATAAATGTTTTTTTATTTTCCAAAAAATCTTAACCAATTAACAATCAACCTACCATGAAACTTTTCTTACTAAAAGTTTAAAACCAAAATTTTATTTACCATTAAAAAATTACATCCACATATATATAATTTTATATATATATATATTTTTTAAATATTTATTTTAAATATTGATTTTAAAAAGAAATAAATATAATATTATGCATGAATATATTTGAATTCATTAATAGATGAGTTGGTTGCTATAAAATTTTGTTAAAAACTTGCAAAGAATAGGTCAAGAGTTCAAAACTAAAACTTCTTATTTTTTATTGGTTAAATTAACTTCAAATTTAATTTATTTATTTATTTATTTATTTATTTATTATTTTTTTTTTTGTGTACTAAGTTTCATGCGTTAAAAACTCTAGCTAACATGTCAACATTGTTCTGACATTTGTCCTAGCCAAAACCTAGAATGTATAGTCATGTAACTAATCGATACATGTATGGGGTATATTTTGTGTTTTGAATCCTCCTATTATTAATAAATATTTTTTAATAATAAAGGGGTATATTTTTTGTGTTTTGAATCCTCTAATATTATTAATTTTAAATATTTTTTAATAATAAAAACTCTAGGTGGTTATTCTAAGTGCACCTCCTTTGATAACTAGTTTAGTGTTATTTCATTTATTTTTTCTTTATTTTTCATCTAATTACATCCTTAATAAAATGTGCACTTTTTATTTACCATATTTTATAAAATAGTATAAAAACTCAATAAAAAGGTTATTTTTAAAAAATGTTCTTACATTAGTGTATTTTTTCAACACTTATGACACAGTGTTTTGTCATAATCTTTCCCAAATTTTATTGCTTTATCTAGCACTAAATTGAATATTTATTATGTGTTTACACTTGTAACCTATTTTTAATATCAAATAAAGATAAATTCACATTAATTTTTTTAATCATTTGTTTATTTTCATGCTTAAATGGAAGATATGGCTTTGCCTAATTTTGTTTTAAGTAAATCACAAGTGCTTAATGGAAATAACTATAATATATGGAAAATTCAAGTCAAAGATAAATTTATAACCCAAAGTTATGGAATATTGTTTTTGGGATTAAAAAATCCCCTTCTATATGTCATGTGACCCCTGAGCTTACCAATGTATTTTAACAAAAATTGTAAGAAGATATGTTCATTATCTTGTAGAGTGTTAAGAATGAATTCCTTATCCACATTGGTAATCAAAAGTCTCCTAGTGATACTTGGAAACTCCTTGAATCCATGCATGATGGAACTTCTCTCTCAGAAATCAATAAGTTAATCCTTGAATTGATTAATACACCTATGAAAGGTGATGAAAATTTTGTTAATTTGCTTACTAAAATTAAGAATATTAAATCTCAATTAGATAGATGTAATTGTAATTTGACTCGGGATCAATTTATTTATTTTATTGTTCAATTAAATAGTCATGAAAATTTTATAAATTTCATTTCAATTTTGTCTTCTAAGTATCAAACTGAGCAAGATATCCCTGACCACCACCTTGTATGCTCTTCTAATTCAATAAGAGAAAGTTATGACCAATTTTGATTCTAAAGAGAATGTTATTAAAGAAATTATCACCTTAAATAATTTTTTTGATAATAATAAAAACTATAAATATAACCCTAATTTTTCTAAAGGTAAAAATGGGACCATGAAATATGATAATAAGAATCATAAACCTAAGTTTAATGGAAATTACAATCTGTGTGATAAATTTGGTCATAGAAGTGAAAATTGTTATAAAAACAAGCATAGATTTGAAAATCAATCTTTAAAAGTAAAAAGTGTAATAAATATAATAAAAATAAGTAGAATAACCAAAACCCTAATCAGAATAACAATCAAGATCAGAATGCTTTTGCTTTATATGTTGTATTATTTGCTTTAAATGAAAATGAATAGATTTTAGATAGTAGTGCATCACACCATATGATTTTTATATCTAATAGTTTGTATGATTATATAGACATTTTTTTAAAATATTTACTTAAGAGATAGCTCTTATAAAAAACTAAACAAAGAAAAGCTAAATTTTCAAATGTTGTTATAAATGATATTTTCTATGTACCTAAGCTTAAAATGAACTTGTTATCTTCTTAAAAACTTACTAATGATAATTTCATTGTAAAATTTATTAATTATAGTTGATCCATTATAAATAAATATATATCTTTGATTCTCTAAGGTGTTCAAAAGAATAGTTTGTATATTTTTTATCCTTATTCTACATGTTTTCTTTCATCACATAGTAAGAATGAATCTCAATTATAGCATGAAAGTTTAAGATATGTTAATTTTATAATTTTACATGATATATATATAAATAATATTATTATTTGATTTCCTTATATCCCCTCTCATCATGAAACTTGTGAGTGTTACGTGGTAAGCAACATACTAGCCCCTTTCACAAGAATTATGATGTGAATTACTCACATTCTTTATAATTGATTCATGGTGATGTTGTCGGACCTATTAAATTTATATATCTTAATGTTTGTGTGTATAATATTAATTTTATTTATGATTAAACTATAATTATTTTGTTATATTTCATTAATAATAAATCTGATGTGTTGTCCAAATTCAAAAAAAATAAAGATAGTGTTGAAAATGCATCTATTTTTCTATTAAGAGATTATGAATTGATAATGGTGGTGAATCTATTAGTAAAGAGTTTTATTATTTTTACATTAATTATGGTACTCAAAGGGAACTAATAAATACTTATTCCCCTTAGAGAAATGGTATTTATAAAAGGAAAAATTGCACAATTCATAGAAATGGCTAGAACAATGTTGCAATCTGTGATTATTCCTAAGTTTTATGAGTTGAAGCCATGAATACTACTATGTATATTATTAATAGATTCCTGACTAAAAAATTATATCTTTTTACCCCTTTATAAATGTGGACTAAAAATAAATCTAGTGTGGCTCATCTCATGATCTTTGGTAGTCTGGCTTTTATATTTATTCCTAAATTTAAAAGAAAGAACCTTGATCCCACTTCCTAATATTACATTTTTATAGGTTATGGAGGTAACACAAAAGGTTTAATAATGTATGATCCTTATAAACATCAGATCATTGAGAATAGGAATGTCTGTATTCTCAAAAAATCCTTTTGTGATTCTCCTATAGAACTTCCTCAGTGTTCTTTTGTTAATGAAACTGACTCATGTTTCTCCTTGTGATGAAATGGATGCCCTTGAAGAATTTTATCCTATTTTGAATAACTAAGAGTTTGAGAAACCCCTTAAGTTTCATCTTCAATCTAAAATACCTTAATGGAAAGGATCTCTAATCTAATATTCTAATATTGATAACCTTAATAAAGTAACTATAAATCAACATTATTATCATGCAATAATGACAATGTATGAATGTGAACCTCAATATTTTAAGGAAGTCATTTAAGATGATAGATGGAATGTTTTTATGTAAGTTGCATATAATACTTTAATTAAAAATTATACTTCAGATCTTTTCACTTCTCTACCTAAAAGGCATATTGTCACTTGTACGTGGATTTATAAAGTTAAATATAATTCAATTGGTAAAATTTGTAAGTTTAAAGCTAGATTAGTTTCTTAGAGGTTTACTCAAAAACCTAAGATTTACTATGTTGAAACCTTTTATCCTATATAAAAATGAGTATTGGTAGACTTATTATTGCTCTTTCAGCCCAAAATGGTTGGGTTATACAACAACATGGATGTTATGAATGTATTTCTAAATGGTAATTTAGAAGAGGAAATCTACATGACTCAACCCAAAGGTTACACTGACCTTACTAGAGAACATTATGTATTCAAGTTAAAAAAATATTTTTATGGTTTAAAATATGATCCTTGAGATTAGTATTCTAAAACTACTTATTTTTCAAAGAATTGGGTTTTTCTAATTGTTATTCTGATAATGATATCTTTGTTAAAGTTGAAAATGGTCATTTAATTTTGATTGTTTTATATGTTGATGATCTTTTGATTACTAGTGATCTAACTAGTCTAATTCATAAATATAAAGAAAAACTAAGTCAAATGTTTGAAATGATTGATTTAGGTATTTTGCATCAATTTTTTTAAATGTCTATATTTTAGGATAAATATTCTATTATTGTATCACAATCAGAGTATGATCATAAATTTCTTGTTAAGTTGAACATGATTGATTGTAAATATTTTTTATACTCCTATTGAATTTAGTGTTAAAATTGATCCAAAAACTACATGTGGAAAAGATATCCCTACTTTATACAGAAATATTTTTGGTAGTTTGATTTATCTAACTATTACTAGGCTAGATATTTCATATGATGTTGGTATTACTACTAGATTTATGTAGGATCCATACATGTCTCATTATAAATTAGCTAAACATATTCCTCATTATATCAAAAGAATAATTTATTTTGTTTTATTTTGTTCTTCTATTGATAATGCTAAATTATATGGTTATTATGATGCTGACCTTGTTGGTGATACTATAGATCATAAATCTACTTATCGATATATGTTTAATTTTGGTGCATGTGTTATCACTTGGAGTAGAAATAATCAACTTATGGTCTCTATCTCTTATATTGAAGCAAAGCATAGAAGTGCTATAGAAGCTACCAAAGAATCCATGTGACTAGGAAAGTTGTTAAGAGAAATTCATTGGAATGTTTCCCACAGTAACATCCTTCATTGTGATAACCAAAGTTGTATAAATCTAGAAAAAAATTCAATGTAGCATCAAATAAATGAACATATTGAAATTCATGTGTATTTTTTTTGAGAGAAATATCTCAATGATGATATTGATCTGCATTTTTGTTCTAAAAATTAATAAGTGGTAGATATATTAACAAAACCAATTGTTGCTACCAACTTTTGTTAGGTTAATGCAATGTTAAGACTCTAAAAGTTGTCATCAATGGGTATTGTAAATGATAATTCCACTTATTAATGCCCATGCATTTCTTCTCCTCCTCTATACTTCCTCTAATTTTAAATTATTGTAAACTTTATGTGGAAATTATGTGATTTTAGTAAACTTTGTGTGGAAGTTTTACTTTTATACTATAATACATTAAAATAATTATTTGTAATGGAGATCCTTATATTATAAAAATCTCCAAATATTCTTAGTGATTATTCATGACAAAGTGTGAGATGTAATGATGTAGAGGTTCCTACATAAATTTCAACTTTTAATACTTTTTAAAAAACTCACTAGGTTCTTTAACCCTTCCTAGTAGCCCTATATCCCTATTTATTTCTTTTAAGGATAAATTAAAACTATTTATTAATTGAATAAGTCAAATTATAGTTTTAACTCTCAATACACAAATGTGTGTCAAATTTGGTGGCTTAACTCTCTCACTAGGTCCACTTTCCTTCTTAGACCTAAGCCTAATGCACCCTAAACCTTAAAAATTCATACTTACAAGTTCATAAATATTATACAAATGTGTGATTTAGTTGAGCTAGAAAAAAATATACTAAATAAAAAAATTTATCTTTTTTGTACAGTTAGATCTCCCTCTACAAACCAAACCCTAGTTTAGAGAGTTTTAAGAGTCCAAAATAGGTTTACCATGTCTATCTCAATCATAATTAAATTTTCCAACTAATATTTAGTGCCCTTCAATTATTTTCTAAGGTTTTGTAGTTCCAAACATGTTGACTATGTAAGAAATTAGTGTATTTACAGGCTTATGTTTCTGTATAGATGAAAAACACAAATTGAAAATAAAAACAATGTATAATTAAATTTAAACACTATAAAATTAATTACCTCAATGCAATAAACAATTTAACTTCAATGTAAGGTTTATTATTTTCCTCAAAACCTATACATAGTTTAATCCAACAAAGTCTGCTATAGAAAATAGGGGTATATCACATAGCTATCTATAATTCCAATGATTATTATTGTTTATTATAAATTAAAACCTTATACAATATAAATTCACTCTCAATAACATTATTTAATAGTTTCCAATTCCATTTCTTTAATGTTCTTACAATGAATAATCTGTAAACAATATCAACTTATCAATTAAACATAGTTTATCTTCACAAAGACTGAAAGATAGGGTTATTCCTATAATTTATTAATATTTATGGATTAAAAAAATAATCAAAAAAATTTCTAAACACTTTAAAAATAATTTAAAAATTTATTTATTCCTTAGTCATGAAAATAGATATCCTGTAGACATAGAAATTCACACTAAAACAAGGGATGTATATGTCCTTCAAGAACAAGGGGTATCTCCTTTATTTATTCTTTTGAGTATTATCTAAAACATGAAACCAAAATATTATATATAACATTAAATTATCCTCCAAGGACTCACCATTCATAATAAATTCTAAACATACATTATACTCTATCCATCATGTAAATTGATTACACACATAATTCTCATATCACAGATAATATTGTTTCAACAAGTTTTTATTTTCAATCTCCATCCATTATCATCATAGAATGGAATTTTTCATTAAAAAAACAAAAATAACTCAATAATAACTTCTATATAGGTTCATAACTAATTCTTGAACCTTTCCCTCAAAGAGGTCTCTTTGGTTGTATTACATTATTCTTGATTTTACATAATATGACCTATATGAGACCATGGCATTAGACTTATGAAATTTTATAAACCTTATATAGTGTCTAAAACCCTTAGACATTTTATTGTGAAACCTTACCACATTTAAAGAATTATGAGATTCCTTATAAAGGCTTGGTAAAATTCAAATTTTCAAAAGAGGTTTTTGGTAGGAAAAGCCAAAATTCAAATTCTATGCAACTTTGGAATATTTAAACTCCACATTATGAATACTCAAGAATTATAACACCCAAGAGACAATTAATAGAATAATTAAAGAAAAAATTGAGTCAAATTTGGGTTCCTTATAGGATTCCCCTACATCATACTACTAAGGTGGAGAATGTTTCCCATATGTCCTTATTGATGTACTTGGTTGATGTTCCTTGTTGATCTACATCCACTTGTCTCTCACAAATTTCTACATGCACTTGGGCCCCACATTTAGACCTCTACTTTCTAAAATTATTGATGGACATACCTACATATATCACAATGGAGTTAAACAAATCATATGACCTACTATCTTGAGAATAATTTGAAGGCTTATTCCATCCTACCATATCTGCAAATTGTTCAAATTATTCTTTGTCTTCATGTTGGACTTATTGTGTAGGTGTATTAACATCATTTTTCGTCATCTACTTCACCACTTCTATATTTTTTGTCCATGCTACCTTGTATGCCACTTTCTCTTATTCTTTGCATACTTCACATTGTTTTAGATGCTTAACCTACTGTTCATACTCATTGGTGTATTTTTCTTCCACCTTTAAGGGGTGATTGTATATCTTTTGTGTTTCATTTCCTTACTTTACAACTTATATCAATACCTCATCCTCTTGACCCTTAACTTCTTGAACACTATTTTGTGATTCAAATTATTACTTTTCATGGACATGTTGTCCACTTATCAGCCCATTGTCCTCCTCTTCTTTTTCAACAAACTTTATATAAGCACTAAATTTATCCATAAACCCTTGTATATATACACTACTATAAATCATTTTCAA
The DNA here is from genome assembly GCA_037957365.1 of Torreya grandis. Classification (NCBI taxonomy): domain Eukaryota; kingdom Viridiplantae; phylum Streptophyta; class Pinopsida; order Cupressales; family Taxaceae; genus Torreya; species Torreya grandis. The sequence continues at coordinate 1,792,761 of JARHVA010001605.1, read as the reverse complement.
ATGATTATACAAGCTTTTAAACAACTGATTTACGTACTCACATGAGAAAGTTTAGTTATTCCATGACTTGTCATGTTATTTTTAGGCTACAACAACCTTATTAGGTTGAGTTCTTGTCTTTGATTATTATTCCTAATGTATCAACTCCTTATGACCTACAATCAACCCCCTAGAAGCTAGACCAATAACATTTTCATCTTCTTGAGGCATTACTTCATCCACCTCCTACAAAATTTTATGTACATTAGAAAAATTAGTATGCTCAACAAATGTATTTACCTAATTAGATCCTTCATGTTCTTCAAGGATAAAATATTCCTTATATACAATATAAATGTAGTTCTAAACCTCTTCAACTATTTTTTTGATGCCATATAATTGTTCACCATCCTCATGATAACACAAGATTGTGTTTGCATATTCACTTGACCATCCATCTTTCTTGTCCTCATATTTCTTAAACTCTTCAATCATCTCCTCTATTTGATATCTCATATGAGTAACTGTCTAATAGATTTTTATATATTCCATCTTGTCCTTGAATATAATGTACTCTCTTCTTGATCTTAATAATGAAATTCTTTTGCATTCCATTAACATCTCTATCAATCTCTCTTCCATACTTATTAATTATTTTCTCAACTCAGTAATCTCCTTATTGATATCCAATTCTTCATTTTGTACTTTATTTTTCATCTTTTTGTGGAAATATTTTTGTATTAATCCCATCATTACTCTTTCATTTCTTTCATTCACTCTTTTTTGACAAGTTCTTTTTCATACTTGCCTTCTTAACCTCACTTGGGTCACCTTTATTCTCTTTCTCTTTCTTATAGTCTCATTTGGATTCTCATACTTATTTTCTTGGTCCACACTTGGGATTGATCACTATATTATTAATCTCTCTATTTATATTTATTTCCATTAAACTATCAATATCTCCCTCTATTCTTTGTAGCCTCTCTTAGATTTGGGCTTCTTTTCCACTCTATTCTTTTATCTGCCTTCACCTCTTAAGGTTCTTTATCCTTTCACTTATCCTTATTTTTTAATCAAATAAATAAACAAATGAAAATTATTTAAACAAAATCACCTTATCAAATTAATAATAAACAATCATACCTTGTCATAAATTGTACTAGCTTTTTGCCTTCTCTTGATCTACTCTATCTTGCACTTTGTCACTCAACTTGTCTCCTTTATTGATTTTTCCCTAAAATATTCATAAAATATTTAAATAATATAAATCCTTGATCATTTTTTATCCTTAATTTACCTATACCCAAGGTATCAACCTTATATGATACTAAATTATGTATAGGTTCCCACACAAAGTTCAACTTTGAATGTTTTTAGCTAAACTCACTAGGTTCTTTAACCCTTCCTAGTATCCCTATATCCATATTTATTGATTTTAAAAAAAAATTATAATTGGTTATGAATTTACTAAGTCAAATTATATTTCCCCTCTTAATACACACCTATGTGTCAAATTTGGTGGCTTAACTCTCTCACTAGTTCCACTTTCCTTCTTAGACCTATTCAATTAGCCCTTTCTAGGCCTAATACACCTTAAACCTTAAAAATCCATACTTTTAGGTCCATAAAAATTATATAAATGTTTTATTTATTTTATTCACCTATAAAATAGACTAAATACAATTTTTTATCTTTTCTTAAAGCTTATATTTCCTTCTACACACCAAACCCTAGTTTAGGGCTTTTAGGTGCTTGAACTAGCTTGGGATCAAAGATAATTGAAAATCAAACATATAAAAGAGTATAAATATTAAAAAATATGTTTAATAAGTTTTTAAAACCCTGATAAACTTTTCAAACCAATATTTAGTTCCCTTCAATTATCTACTAAGGTTTTCTAGTCCCAAACATGCTAACTGTGTAAGAAATTAGTGTATCTTCAGGCCTATGTTCCTATATATATGAAAAACACACATTAAAAATAAAATAAAAATTCCAATTAACTTTAATGTATATCAAATGACTTATATAAATTCAAAAAACACATGAAATTCAGTGTAATTTTCATTCTTTTCCTCAAAACATATACACAGTTTAATCCAATAAAGTTTGCTATAGAAAACATAGGTGTATCACATAAATATATTTAATTACAAGGACTATTTATTATTATTGGGGATTAAAAAATTATAAAATATTAATAAAACCTCAATAAAATTCTTTAATAATTTTCAATTCCTTTTCTTTAATGTTCTTATAATCCACAATCTGTAAATAAGATCAATTTATCAACCAAATAGGGTCTATCTTCACAAAGACTGAAAGCTAGGGGTCTTCCTAAAATTTATCAAGATTTATAGATTAAAATAATAATAAATAACCTTCAAAAACACTTAAAAAAAACTTTACAAATTCCTTTATTCTTTAATAATGAAAATAGAAATCTTGTAGATATAGAAATTCACACTAAAATGGGAGTTGTATATGTCCATAAGACAAAGGTGTATCTCCTTTCTCCATTCCTTCAAATATTCTCTAAAACATGAAACCAAAATATTATAAATAAAATTTAGTGAACCTCCAAGGACTAACCATTCATAATAAATTCCAAATAGGCATTATACTTTGTCCACCATGCAAATTGATTACACATAGAATTTTCATATCATAGACAATCTTGTTTCAACAAGTTTTTTTAAAAATCTCCATTGATTATCATCACTGAATGTAAAATTTAATTAAAAAATAAAAATTTACTCAATAAAAACTCCTATATATTTTCATAAATTATTCTTGAAACTTTCCCTTCGAGATGTCTCTTTGGTTGCATTACATTATACTTGATTTACACAATATGACCTATATGAAACCATGACATTAGACTTATGAAATTTTATAAATATTATATAGTATCTAACCCATTATAAAAAAAATTTGACACCTTAACACCTTTATAAAATACTATATTCCTTACAAAGTCTTGGTAAGATTCAAATTTTCAAAAGAGGTTTTTGGCAAGAAATGCCAAAATTCAAATTATATGCAACTTTGGACTATCTAAATTCCACATAATGACTACTCAAGACTTATAATACCTAATAGAAACTTAATAGACTACCTAAATAAACAATTGAGTCAAATTTAGTGTCCTTCTAGGATGCCCTTGCATCATGTACTCTCACAATCATGCTAGCATAGCTTTACTTTTAAGTAATTTATAGATTATAATTCATTTTGTTTTAAAAGGTGATGTTTGGCATGATGAAAGTTTTTAAATCCTTCAATTTTTCACATAGTATAATTCCTTTATGGTGACTATGGAATTTATCCCTACTTAGCATTCACTGAGAGTGTTAGAACTATTAATTTTTAAGTAGTGTAATTATAAATTAGTAAATTTTTTGGTAATTAAATAATAATGATTTATTATTTATTAACATATGTTAACAACCTCATGTAAATAAATAATAAAACATATACTATTTATTACCTATCATAAAAAGTAAAATATAATTATTTAATTTACTATTGGTGTTTTAAATGTTCTTGGGATGGTTAAATTCATTGGTTAAAATGGTCACCTCCAATTTTAATATAAAATAGAGTTTACCCCTATTAATCAAATCTATTGATGACTTTATAATATCTCAAGTGAACAAATGTTTTTTTGAAGGACATTATATTAAGAAGTGAGATTGAGAAGATTTTATGTAATGGGGGAATTGTTTCAACAATGAATAATCACTATGGGTTTTTAACCTCCATTGGAAGGTTTTCCCACCTAATCGCTATGTCACTATGTTCAATTGATTTGGCCATGTTCTCATATGCTTTGATAATTTTTTGCATCTCTAAATCTCATGTGTGTGTATTACATATATGTTCTACATGGATTTTATTAATTATCTTATTTCATGCCATAGTCTTACTATGTTTGATAAAATGTTCAAATAACTTGAAAATTTATTATTATGACATGTTGCACATAATATAAACTTGAATTTTGTATTCAAATTGTAGTCACAAAAGTTTGTTTATGAATAAATTTAGCATATCACAAAAAAAGTGTTATGGGGAAAAGTCCCTCCTCTATTAGTAGGTGAGACTACCTTTATTCAAAAGGAATAAAAACAAATATATATATATATATATATATATATATATATATATATATATATAGACATTTCTGTTTTTGGGGAAGTTTTTCATGTGTAAAAATTGATTTTAATGAGTGATAGAAAGATAAATGATGAAAATAACCATAACACTTATAAAAATAAAATGGAAAGAACATGAATAAGTGAGAAAAAAGATTTTTTTCAATTATATTCCATGTTCTTAAGATGAAAATAAAAATGACAATTTAACCATGAGAATTTTGCATGAAAAAAGTGCTTTATTTTTAAAAAAATTAATCAATGAACATAATAACATTCATTCACAAAAACAATAGAGGCACAAAGTCCTACAATGATCTTATTTTATTAATTTATAATAAAAACACAAATTTTCTTGTTTTCTTTTTCTTTCTATCCAAATACATGTATCTTGTCAAAAGTTAAAAATTCCTATAGAATCACATGCAAACCCTTATGTATAACTTATAAGGAGGTAATTACAAGGAAGGACTCTACCCCTTGACTGGTAAAACCTCATAATTAACACTTCTATAAAAATAGAATAGTTTCACTTTTAATGTAAAAGTGACATTGATAGATTACATAAATCATTACTTAAAAACTATGAAAGTGCTTATGTGAAAACATGGTTTTTAAAATTGTAAAAGAGAATACACCAAAATCTAGTTTTAAAAACTAAAAACTAGATGACTTATTTTTCTCCTTCCTAATTTCTACTTTCATCGTAAATAACCTAAACCTCATTTTTATTTTATTGTTGAAGTATTGTTTTATATTCATCAAATTTATTTATTGTTTCTCTAAATATGTCTTCATTTAGACCATCTAAATGAAGGCTAAAAATTTCTCCTTCAACTTGGAGGTCTATCACCTGATGTGTGACACATCAAAAATTCTTCAATTTTTTTATCTAATTAATCAAAAGTGTTATAATATATGATTATCTTTTGAATAAACTCAAATTTTAAGTCAGATTTAGGATTTGGCTCTTTTCCAATCAAGTACTTGAAATCATTATTGATAGCCTTTTTAAGGAGTACCACTCCATTATTATTAATAAATGAGCAAGTAAGTTTCTCAATTGCATCTTGTATATTATTTTTTACCTCTTTTTCCATCATATAATATTTTTAAATTTTCCAAGGGATTCTTCAAGCATCTAAATCTGTAACTTAATAGTGCCTAATAATTTCATGTGATCACATCTACATCCTTGTCTTAAAATATTTTTTTATGAGTGTATTTAGATTTGTTTTATATAAGGATTCTAACTTTGACAATAACCATTTCCAATTTTTGAATTTTGCTTTGTATGTAGCCTTATATTTCTTATCATACTTGAGATAATTCTCAATTATTATATAAACCAATAGAACTATGTTTATCGATTTGGTCCCTTGAAAGATCAACTTATCCAACCATTATTTAGTATCCATACCCATATTCCATATCTCTTCATTTATTCTCAATGTTTTGGTGTTATGTGCATAGTTACATGGATGAGACTGAATTAGGATCACCAATTTATAGACCACCAATGAGAGTTCAACCTTCTCCTTTAGTTGATATTTATCACTTTATCATAGTCATAATTTTTAAAAAACATGCCAATGGCTATTTTTAAATCTTATTTTATCCCCTCATGAGTAGATTTGCCAAGTTTTACCTTTGATACTTGGTAATCCTCAACACCAACTTCTTCTTTGAATTTATTTGGAGGAGGGACTATAAACTTCGCATATCTATCACCATGTTCATCCATGAATATGAGATCCATTTGTGTTTCTTTGGTGCATGAATAATAGGAGCAATAAGTGTACTAAATGTAATCTCCTATGGCTACACATATTTATTCTTTTTCTTAATGAATTCATTCAACCAAACTAGAATCTCTATGTTTGGAATCTCTTGTAGAGATCATTTCTCTATCTAGTTTTAAATCTTAATAGAATCAAGATAAACCATTATTTTTTCTCTAATTTAATAATGGCATCTACCTTGTCTTGTTTATAAGACTCAAGTTTAAATTATGGAGTAGAATACAAAGGTGGACTTGTAACCTTTGATGAAGGTTGAGGATGTAAGATGGTTGCTTTGGGAGAAGGTTGAAGATATAAACTTTTCACAGGAGTGGACATGGGGATAACCATATAAGGGTCTATGGCCATATAATATAATGTGTGGTTATTAATCAAATATTGAGAATGGATCACATTTTATGAGTGGTCACTTAAAATTGTAGAGATTATAGGAGTTACTTTATTCCATTCAGAAAACATTCTAATTTTGATCTTGAGTGGATTTTTGGTTTGACCAGATTTTGGGGTCTCTATTTCCTTATCTTTTTCCTCTTAAATTACAACTTAGCTTGCATCAAAATTAGAAGAGTAACCTCAAAGTGATTCTTTTTCCTTTAATGGTGGGACCAATTTCTATAGCCCTTAATAGTGGTGAAAACTCAACATTTTCTACATTAACCCTTTTTTCTTTAATCCATTATATAGTTTTATCCATGAATATTTGTTTCTTATCTTATAATGATTTTTATTAAAAAATTATCCATTCAACCTGAGGTAGGGTTCTTAGATTTATATTCTACTCATGATAAGTTAGGTCCACATTTTCATCATCATCTTCAACCTCTTGTAGAATGAACACAATGTTGTATCCAATGACTTAGTATAAGGTGAAGTGAGAATAATATTTGAGCCTTACTTTTCTCTCACCATTACAATCTAACCAATAGTCTTCAAAATATGGAACATGATGGTATAAAATACTAGGAGTATTTTGAATGACTCCTCTAAAATCAAAATACAATCTATTGTGAAAAATTTAGAGATTTACCTAAGTCATCTCCTTATAGATTACATTTTATTTAAAGAGTGATGATAATGTATATCTCCCAATATTAATAAAAAAATTAACCCTTGCCTCATGTTTACTAGAGAGAAGATTGTGTGTTTCTAATAGTTGGTATATTAGATCCAATAGGTCCCACCTTTCATCAGCAAATTTTGGAAGCATAAGAGGCATTCTCAATCCCATCTACTTTGTTATATGATAAAGTGGATAATTGTATGAACCAAACACCCCATATAGATATTTTAGTGGTATTTAAAATAAATAACATGAAATTTTATGGATCTATCTCAAATATATTAATGGAATAATGTAGGAAGGCATCATTTACCCTATGAAAATACATAAAAATAGAATCCAATTAAAGTTATGGGTAAAACTCATAGATTTGTGTTGATAAAATCTACCCAACTTTGTTTTACCACTATATATCCTCCTATAAGAAACTGCATAGATGAGATAATAAGTTTTATATAAATTCCTTGTTTGATGTATCTCACATAATTACTTATGGATAGTCACTAATTAATTCTACTAATTGATGAATTATTTATTCTTATGTATGACTAAAATGTATTAATACAACCACTCTTGAGAATCCTTGGTTATAGGATTATCAACCACTCTATTTAGGATTTTAATTATGTCATCAATATAATCTTGAAGTTATAGTGTGGGATAGTCTTAGGCAACCTAGTGGAGGATATTTTTGAGTTTATGAGTCAGTGTTTATTTAATGACTTTGAATAAGAAATTGTTTTTTCCTCCCTAAACTATTAATTAGTTTTGGGGGAGAGATCATAAAAATACTCATGCTTAGGTATCCATAGTATGTCTTGGATATTATCTTCTCTAATATGAATAATATATTCATAATTTAAATTCCTAACCTCTCTATTTTCTCTATCATAATGACTCACTAGATTCAACACGAGTTCAAGATACTACACTAAGGTTAGGAAGTTGTATCTTGAGGTAATTTTTTATCATATATACTCTTAATCCAATTAGACTTATGATTAACATTGATATTTTCTGAAAACTTAGACAAATTGATATGCACTAGATCAGTTTTGGTGATTTGATGAGTATTTGACTCTAAATTAGATCAAGGGGTGACACATTAAAATTAATATTTCATTTAACCTTTATTTTTTAGAGTTTCAAAAATATGCATTTGAAGGTGACTGATTTGACGAAGAATCTTACTAGGGAATGTAGAAATTCAAGGATCCCTAATAGTTAGCATTTTTAATGGTTGTCTTATAGTTTATATATTTTGGTAGATGTGTGGAATTTATCATATTTCAATATATTTTTGGCATCATTGTGAGTTCAAATGGTTATATATAATTTGTTAGATTCTAGTGGCTATTTGGTAGTCAGCAAAGACTGATAGTCTACTAGAAACATTATGGGTTTTAGTGGTTGTCTAGTTATTGGTGGGTTTTTGTGGATGTATAATAAAAATTTTAGTATGATGCTAGTATTTTATGGGTTTAAAAATCTAATAAACATGTCTCAAGTCCCAAAGAGTGTTTCTTAGTCTATAAAACACTTAGAACCTACAAGTATGTCTTATATATCCTAATAGAATGAATTCAAATAAATTGTGGGCTGATTCAATGAGGTTTATTGAGTCATTTTTTAAATCCTAAGATACTTAAAATATTATATCAAAGTCAATAATATAATCTATTACATGAGCTTAGAGTAAATACACCTTAAAAACATGAAAATGGGGTAAGGATTTGGTGAGTAGAAGAATGAGAAAGAGGTGGTTTGGAATGGATATGAGTTAGCATAGTGATAAAATGGAGGGGATTAATTAAATAGTTGGATGGTCAAAAACACATGAATTTAAAAAAATCAACGATAATAATGGTATATTTTAAGAGGTTTCAGTTAGTCATCAAGTTTTAATTATTGATAGACAATCATTAAGTTTCAACAATTGCTAGGTAGCCATCAAGTTCTGACAGTTTCTAGGTAGTCATAAAGTTTTGAAAGTTTATAGGTAGTTATCTAGTTCCAACTTTCTTTAGATAAATGCCAAAGTGTTATGAATAATTTTATTCCCTACTTAAACCTTTAAACATTTTCTAAATCACTCTCACAAATACAAATTGCACATTTTCTTGACTTGACTAAATTTGATCGATTGTGATCAATCAATTTAGAGTATAATTTATTTTTACCATGACTCAAAATTGGGTAAAATAGTTGGCTAATAGGGAACTTGGATTAAAAAATATAATGTATGAACCTGAAGATCTTAGATTCTATTTAGATTAGTGCTTAATTTCATTATAATATGAACTCTTTATTACACTCAATAATAATTTTCAAAATAGACCTTAACCAAAGACAAAAAATAAAGAGAAAGCCAAAAAGGGAAAACATAACCAAAAAAAGGAAACCTAACAAAAAAAGGAAACCTAAAAATAATATAATTTTTTTTATGTACATGGTTAGGAACAACCAACCACTACTACTTGAAAATATTTAGATAATTCCAACTATAAACAAGTGGGAGATGAGATCCATTGGGATAACAAAACTATTACGTATTTTCTCCACAAAATTTTCATATTTTGAAAGGATCCTTCCATAAAGAATCTAAATTTTTGTGACTACCCTTAGCATCCTTTATTTTATCCTAGAGGAGGACAAGATCATTGATTTATAAATCTTTTTTTCTAAATTTCTTGTCAAACAACACTTTTACTTTTCTTTGATGTTCTATAATACAATAAACTACTTAAACTCTTTCTTCTTCTAGTTTAATCATATACATGATCATATTATCCAATGAATCTCTAATTTTTTTTATTTTCAATTACCTTGGTTAAAGATCTAGTAACTCTAATGAAATAGGTAGCATGGCATCAATATATTACATCAACTAAAACGTGACATGTTGATGGCCATTTTTATAGTGATGCAATGAACCTAGATATCATACAACCTTTTGTATTCTTTTCATTGATTTTCATCAATGAGTTTTTGATTAATGGTGAGAATACTCTAGTTTCTTTATTTTTTGTATCCATTACCTTGTAGATATCGGTCAAAAGAATGAGATAAGGATATCCCATATCCATAAAAAATCTAACCAAGTAAGAATAAGATAAATTGTAGGTGTTATATATTACTATATTCTATGGGACACCATACTAGACCAACATGTTTTCCTTAATGAAGTTACACACCAATTCTAAAGTGATCTTCTTGATAGGGATAACATCTATCATTTTTTTTAATGATCAATTACATTAATAACATGGGTGTGACCAACACTAGAATGAGGATTGAGAATGTTAATGAAGTCAATACCCCATTGTTGAAAAGGATCCTCTATCACAACTATTTTTAATGTTAGTGTTATGAGATTTGGCCTATCCATAGACTATTGATAGGCTTTGAATTTTTACACCCACTCTTGATATTTTTTAAGAGGGTAGCATAGTATTAATTAACTCTTAGGATTTTATATGTCATAACACAAGATGAAAAGTGACCACCCCATACCTTGTTATGAAATACCTCTATAAATCTATTTTCTTTTTATTTATTAACAAATCTCATGAAAATATTATCTATCCCTCTCTTGAAAAGAGTATTATCCCATATAACATACTTGACATCTCTTAATTTTACTTCCCTTTTCAATTTATCACTGAAATTCTCTTGAAACTACCCATATATGAGAAAGTAAAATATGATTTCATAACATTCATTGAAGGAACCAATGAAAATGATTATGGGTAACTTGTAAGGCCCATCATGGTAAAATAATATGATTATACAAGTCAATGAGGATACTCCCTTAGTGGTGTTGATTGTAAGGTGAGTGTATCATGCATATGATAAGAGTCAACTAAGAAATGTTTAAATTATTGTCTTATATTGTAATTAAAATTATACATGCATTAGGTACTACATGAATATCACTTAATGACCTCGTGAATTTCTTAATAGACTAATTATATTGGTTTAAATTGAATAATATATCATGTCATGATTTCAAGCTTTGGCTATTTGGATAATGGATTTCATAGCTATAATAAGTGTGTAGGAATATGTCATTTATAATTAAGGTGAAAAGGACTATGCTAGGAATTATTTCATCATGGGTGATCCCAATTATAATCCAAATCTAATATTGAACTTTTATTAATCCTAATTAAATGCCTTGTATATGAAATTTAACTCCTTATTTAGTTTTGACATGTCTATTTGGTTTGTAATCACTATTTGGTTCATCAAACCACATTTGGTTAGTCATCTTCAATGCATAAAGACAAATAAGACCAACATTTAGATTTTATTATTACATAATTACATACGTGTCCATTAGTTTCCCTTGTTTTTATCCCTATGTATGGAGGTCGATTATCTTAGAATCCATAACAGATCTCAATTAGAGTTGTCATGCACCATTATGTGCCAAAGAAAGAGATCACCATTAAAAAGGCATGGATTGGCTAGTAGAAGTGGTTAGAAATCCAAGGAAATAATAGAAACATGTCATGTTCTAATTGGGTGGAAAGGAGAAAATGCATATTTGAGGAAGGTGGATATCTTAGAAAAAGGTTTTGTTCTTTAAACTTAAATTTTTTTAGGATATCTTTGGGACTAACCTAAAAGAATAAGGAATAAAAATAAGATATTATGAAGAGGGAGAGGTTTGACTAGTTTTAACCTAAAGAGAGGATCCATGGAAGGGCCTAGGTTATTGGGTAGGTATCTTATTGATTTTAATATCTGAAATTATTAGTCTAAATGAATTTTGTGTGATTATTGATGTATATGGTATTCAATAAGATTAAGGTCATTTGGATTAATTCTTCTCCTTATTTATTTCTCTATGGTTTTGCTTGAATCGACCCACAATGTTATTACCCTTGTGTGGGAGTTTGGAGTTGAGATATTCCTCCATGATAGTCCTAGATGTTAAGAATTTTACTTGCCTTGAGAGAAAGGTTTACCATAAATTACTTATGATGTTTTAAATTCCACATTATTCATGATGGAATAAGGGTTAGGCCTCTCATGTTGGACAAGATGATAGATTTCCTAAGCCCTATCATAAATTATTTTAAAACATATTTTAGTGGTTTTAAGATTGAAAGTTTCTATCCTTGTGATATTATATCTTGTGTATTTTACTTGATAAAAATAGATCTAATGTTAGTAACCTCATGACTTAGAGATGATTGCATTTTCACCTTGTGAGTAGTTACCTCCTTGACCCCAATATTTATTGATTATTGTTTGCCTTTATTTAACTTGCATCATGATGTGAACATTCTTGGAGCTGGGAGTCCTACTTGGGGGTGACTAGAGTGATTACTTGATGATGGAAAAAGGTTGGGAGGTAATTCCACCTTTTATTGGCCAAATTTTCACTTGGAGTGAAGAGGATATCATCTTCAATGATTGATCATTCTTTCTTGATGCTTTCTATAACTGGCTATAAGCAAAGGATTACTTAATCACAGTTCAATCAATTGTATTTATATGTCATCGATTTATTTTGGGCCAAGATGTGATCCACTATTATTATGTATATTACCACCTGAATGTGTTGGTTATTATTGTTTATAACTACTAAAAAACTTATTCATTATATCTATATAATAAATATTCTTGTGGTAAGCTCATAGTTGAGGGGAAATTTCTAATGAATGTTTGATTATTCATGTTTTATCTTGGCCATGTTAAGGGCATTAATATATATATATATATATATATAATCTATTGAATACTTGGTATATGTGTTCCCCTTATGTCTTTAGTTATTTGGCTTGGAGTTATTCCTTAATGACCCTTTTATGGAGGATGTATTATATTTGAAGGTAGTGGGTTAGACTAACTAAGATTTTGATAATAAGATAACACTATGTTTTTCTTGTATAAACATGGTTATAATAATCCATTTATGATGAGTAATAATCTAAGGTAAATCTTAAATAACTCTTAGAGAGAGAGAGAGTTAATGAGAACCTCTTTAGGTCCTTACCCTAAATCTTCTGAGAAGGAATCTATCGAGCAAAGAGTAACTTCTAAGCCTATTTAGCTCTTTAAATAAATTGATGAATATGATTTTTTTACTAAAACTTATGTATAATTAGCCTAAGAGATGAGCTTTGTTCATTTTCATTTATTTTATTAGAATTTATATTATAGACTTAGTTTATCCATAAATGTGTGAATCTTAATTAAATAGCTGAGTACTTGCCAAGAAGAGCAAAGGCCTAATACGATTATATAGTTTGAGTATTGTCTATTATTATAAATAAATTCCTTGTGAGGTTTGATGATCAACCAAACCAATAAGAATATTGGCTTGTTTTCAAAGGTTAGTTCAAGCCTCAATAACCTCCTGAATAAATAAGTATATTATTCGGGATAAGATCTCGATCTAAAATATTATATAAGATAATTGGAATGGGTCTTTGTAATATTATAAAATACTTTTTAGGTTTGTATTTTGTCATAATTATTTGCTTGTCAATTTTATGTTAATTGACTAATCTAATCAGAGTATTAGTTTAGTTTTAATTTATCAACTTAGATTCTAACTTGTTATGTTAGTTGATCAAATTCATATTTTAGTTTTAAAATCTTTCTGCACTTCACTTTGACCTTTGAATTTTTGCCTTATTATGCCACCCTATGTAGATTAATGGCTTAACTAACTTTTTAACCTTGGTCAAAATCTTTCATGCCTTAGTAGATTTAATTATAACCTTACAACCTATGTTTTATTTGAAACCATGTGCTTTACTAGTCTAAGAATAAAAGGGAAGCCTTTGGTAGAAGACTTAGCATAAGGTTTGGAAGGGTCTTAACCTTCATATCTTTCAACTGGGGATAGTTGTAAGTTGTGTAGTCGATGCATTAGTATGTTGTGAAGCTAGTTAGTCATATAATACATGGTTTAGGTACTCACTTATTGCATAGTGAGTCTAATTGATTAGAAGGGATAAGTTTAGCCTATTTATTGGCATTTTATCTTAGCCAATTCTTTGTTTTATCCCCCTTTGTTTTAATTTTTACCTCAGTCATTTTCATAACTTTCTAGAATGCAACAAAAGAAGCCATGTGTTGTCCTCCTACTAAATTGGGAGTGATATCACCTTGGTCTATAGTAAAATCAATGTTAAGATAGTAGTCTTGTAGGATGTTTCCATGTGGCATCATCCTAGTGACTTGAGATCCTAGGAAAAAACGTATAGATTTCAAAGCCTCTAGGCTAGTGGGTGAGCAGAATGAATCCACATAGCATCATCTTGATGAACCATGATCCTAGATATGGCTTCATATAGAGTAATGCCTCTAGGTAATTAGGATCACAAGATGCTACCATATTACATCATCCCATTCATTAAATATCCTAGGGAGGTCTATACTATGCTCAAAGCCTATGTGCAAGCAAGTGAGTAAGATGTGTCCACATGGCCAAATCTCATTTTTGTGTGATTCTAGATGTGTCTATACTAATAGTTAATCATATAGGCTAGTGAGATAGAAATATAATACCATGTGTGACAATATCATTGCTTTAAATACCCAAGGAGGTCATGTTAGCCTATAGAATGGTAAGGTAATGAGTTATCAAATTATCACCATGTAGAGCCTTCCTTAGAGTTGAAATAAACTACCAAGTGGTAGTGTTATATAAGTTCAAATCCATGGGAGGATTAAAATTTTGAGGAATAATTCCCTAACCACTTTCACTCTTTAGAAAGATAAGGATATGCTATGTGGTAGCATCCTAGAGCTTAAAAGGTTTAATATTTTGAACTAGGGCCTATGAGGATTGGTCTATACAATAGACACAAAAATTATAGTTATGATACATGGAATATTTGTATCCCCTAGTATCTTAGTTTGAAAAAGATCTAAGGTTGCCATGTGGTGCCCTAATGCATCAGTAAAGGACTAGGTCAAATTTGATGACCATGCAGATGTTTTTTTTTGTATTCATTTGGTGTAAGCTAAAGAAGAGATCCAAAGTGTTAGATTGAATGAATTAAGACTATGGGATTACAAATTAATGGATTATGCTTATATGAGCCTTTTGGTAGTTATAAGATTATTTTTGTGTTTGTATTTGTTATGAGAAATGGAATGGATTCTAGTTTCTATCCATGTCTTACAAGTGATTTGTGGGTGCAATTAGTGTGTTGTGTCTATCTTTTGAGAAAAAATGGGCATGAAATTTTTGTATCAGAGCACTAGGTTAAACTCTAAGAGCTTTGAGGATTATTTGTATGAGTTCATCACCTTTATAACTTTGGTTAATTATGATTTATGTAAATTAAATATGGTTCATGATGCTTATTTTAACTATGGAGATATTGGTCATTATGCATGAAATTATTATTTAACAATTGATAAGGGGATGATTTAGTCTTAATTAGAAATAGTTGAGATAACAAAAAAAACTATAATCCCTACTATATTTTTTTTTATTATTCTATTAGGATAAATCATAGAATGCCTATGATATGTTGGTATGATTGGAGGGAAAATAGACATGTTATAGACTCAACTCACACCCTTGGGTAATGTTCTTCAAGCTTCCCCTAGCTAAGACATAAAATGGGAACAACCCTATACTTTGGGTATGCCATGATGGGGATGAACCTCTGAAGTAGGCCAGTTTGCCTTTGATGCTCACCTAAACTAAAACTAATCTTAGAAATTCCTAGGAAAAGGGTTATAAGGGGATGAGGAATCCTAAGAAAGATAACAGATGATACACTAAATTTGTATGTTGATCTTCCCTTCTTGACCTAAAGAACACTAGTGAAATATTAGAGGCAGGGTTCAAAATCCAACTCTCTACTTATACATCTATACAAAGATTCACAAAATGGTTTATTATAAGGAAACTCAAGGAGAGGTCTAAATTAAGACACTAACCAACCACATTATCCACATAGAAGCTTCAACCAAAAGGTGTAAAACACTAAACATGACATGTATGAATAGATGAACTAGTAACTAGGTGAAATCATAATTTGACAATGGAGAGATTTATACCACATGCATGAATTGGATAAATACACACTATACCAAAATAGTGAAATTAAAACATAGCCTTTCTATTTACTTTAAGAGGTTACAAATCTCATCTTGGTAGAGTCTGGTCTAACCAAGAGAAGGAACCAAGAGAAAATATAGAGATAGACCTAATGATCTATCTAAAGAAGTGAGAGATATCTATTCTTGGTCCTAAAGACTCCATTTATAGTAGAGAAAGAGAGAGAAGGGGGAAGTTAGAAATATTTTTGTTTTTGATAACCAATGAGCTATAAGATTTCAAGATGTTCTATCATGATTTTGGTCTAATCAAGTCATTATGAATGGATTTTCATAATATGCTCTGATGGCCCCAAAACATTTTACTTTAGTAAGCCACAATAAAAGACAAATATTAGCCAAAGGTGGAAAATTGTGGCTCAACTAGAAGTAAATAATCCAACTACTTTTTAAATCCCTAAGATCAAATTCATTGATCTTCCACTAGATCTTATCATAAAGGAAATATTTTCGTGTCTTCAAATTTCTAAGGACATGTCATGTCTGCTCTGAATTGGCAACTTGTTGAGGTAGGGCTTGAAATGATCATTTGATATCCACTTATCTACTTCTATCTTGGATCTTGGACTAAATTATCTATAGAGGAAAACCAACATAAGAATATTGGTTTTCTTATAGATATAGCACTTTGTCTAATAATTAACCCAATCTATGTCCATATAGATCTATGTTTCATTTTCCACCAAATCAGGTCAAGCTCGAGTTTGGGTTCTTCATATGATCAAGTCAGGCTCATCCTGCTTGGTCATCCTTTGCAAAAATATCCTGGCTCATTTCTTTGTCATTGACTACTAGTGACCTAGATAGATTCCTTTGACACCTTGACATTGAGATTTGATTGTTATTGTTCATTAGGATATACTAACCTTTTGACTTGATCCAAGCTCCTGTAGTCTTAACACTTGTGCACTTTATATTAGATATCCACTAGGGATTTTTGAACCCTAATTACTAGTTCTTGGAGATTAAATTTGACATTTGTGCAAACATTATTTGACATATGTGATAACTATTTTAACATCCCATAGTCCATCAAATTTAAACTCATATTGATTTTTGCTTGGGAAAAATGTTGATGCTTGCATGAACGTCTTTCATATTTTGGCCAACTTTGTAGATTTGTAACTTGAGGCATAGAACTCACAAAGGCACCAAACTTTTAGGGGATGGCTTTAATGATACAAGGAGTAAATCCATTTGATCCACTAACCTAAAATACTTCACATATGACTAATTTCTATTGGTTTGTCCATATGCATTAAAACTGACAATGCTAAAATAGTCATTTATGCTCTCTTACTACTAGGTCCAAATATTTGGACAAAATCTAGATGGAGTGAGTAGAGTAGATGAGTTCCATTCACTCCCTAATTTTTTAAATGGTTAATGTTTTATTTTAGAAGGTTTGTGAGATTCATGACCCCTTCATTGGTCCCACACCATCTACAACCTTTCCAGATAATTTGAATTGAATGCTTAATCAAAAACTTTGGATTGAGTGGTTTAACAAGTGAGAAAGCTATTATGTGGGCTTTATATGGCTAAAATTTCTAGTGAATCATATGGAATCATGCCTTCTATGATTTGATAACCCAACCCATTTGCTATTTTAATCCATTGAGCATAGAGTTACCTCTTTAAGCTAGTTTATAACCTTTTTTGAAATACAAGGACAAAAGGAACAAAAGAAACTAACCTAATAAATATATTTACACCAAGTCACTTAGATAAAATCATGAAATCCAACCTATCCTAGACTAACCAAGTAAAATGAAACTATACAAAACCATTAACTAGTTGTATAAAGTAGCTACCTTTTCTCAATAACACATAATATTTTACATGCTTGAGGGATAATAAACATATATGGATAATTAATAGATTTTTTAAAAAATTATGGTTTTATTCTCTTGAAAAAATAACAAAATTAACTCACCCTTCTAGTCTAGTTTTTTAGATGTACAAGCCTCATGGAGTGAATGAGCAATCTAATTTTATTCTCATTGAAACTAGAATTTGCACTCTAAATCAAGCACAACTTGTGATGGTTCATCCTTGGCATCTTATAACTGAGTTAGGTACTTGATGGGGCATCTTATTATCAATACAAATATTAAGCAATCATATTTTGCCTTGATTTTATGCTTTATCATTTCATCATCATGTTCCCTAGGCACAATCAGATTATGGTCTTCTTGAAGCTCATGCCTATGTGGGAATTTTTTCTTATTCCAAAATTATTTATTCTCATAAAGTTATGGTCCTTTTAGTTTTATTTCTTGAGATCTCAAGATATCTTCCTCATGAAATTCACTTAGAATCTCATCTTGAGGATTTTTTAATCACAATCCAACTTATTAGTGTTAAGACCATGCCAAGAGGGTTGGTCTAAAATTGATTTTCCTCCTCTAAGGGAAAAGAGTCATTTATTGTGATATCATCATCATAGACACTTGCATTATCTTATTTAGGTTCACCTATAATTTCAACATTTTCCATCATCTTTTGTACAATAGGCTTCCAGCTCCAAAGGGATATGGTCAGAGGGTGAAGTTCTCCCTTCTCATAGCTTATGAGAGTATCCTTTTAGTCTGGGATTCTAAAGGATATCTTCAATGGATCTTGAGGGAAGGAATGAGAGTCTCTAAACTCTTGAAAACCAAGCTCATTGAGCTAGGATATATTTTCTTGATCCATTCCTTACATGATTAACTCTTCTTCTATCATAATTGGCTTGGTTCTTGGTGAAGATGAGACTTGACTAGGTGGATTAGCGGGCTATTTTAGGATATTCAAGATTTGGGAATAAGGATCTATTTAAGATTGATTTAATTATGCCTATTATCCTTTAAAGGATATTAATATACTTCCCACATCTTTAATTAAACTATCTATTATTACTATGTCTTTGTTCTTATTAGCTACCCATTATCAACCTTCAAGAATGAACTACCCATATTTGGATAACTAAAAATCACTCCTTAATTTTTGTATAACATGGGTAGGGGTGACTAGATAAAAATCTAAACTTATACCATTATCTCTTATTAACCCCATATATACTTATAACTCTTGCTTAACCCTTGATAAGGATGTAACAAGATAAGCCTAGTCATGATGAGGGGTAAGAAGAGGACAAAAGTCATGATGTGGCTAATAGGCCCTTTGAGGGCCACTTGGGGATAATAAATGAACATTATCCATATGATAAGAGGGATATTCAGGCATAAAATAAGCCCACCAAGCAAAATATGGTTAATTATACATATTAGATAATGAGGGTTAAACATTTAGACTGGTTAAACAAGATGATAAATATTCAGAGTCGCCATTGATGTTTTTTGAATTCCTCCAAAGGTTGATATGTAGAAGGAAAACACCAAAAATTCTTTTTCTACTTTATAATTTTTTCCCGCTAGGAATTTTATATTTTTTTATAGACTCAACTTGCACCCTTGAGAGAAGTTCTTTGGGCTTCCCCCAACTAAGCCATAAAATGGGAACATCCTCAGACTATGGGTATCCCATTATGTTGATGAACATCTAGAGTAGGCCAATTCCTCTTTGATTCTCACCTAAAATAAAACTAAGCCTAACACTTCATGGGAAAAGTTTTATAAGGATATGAGGGATCCTAATTAAGCTAACAGGTGATGCACTAAATTTATAATTTGATCCTCCCTTCTTGACCCAAAGAACACTAGTGAAATAATAAATTTAGGGTTTAGAATCTAACTCTCTCCTTATACATTGATGTAGAGGTTCACCAAATGGTTTAGGACAAGGAAAATTACGGATATGTCTAAATTAAGAGACTAACTAGTCACAATATCCACATGTGGGATTTGACTAAGAGGTGAAGAAAACTAAGCATGATGTGTATGAATAGATGAACTAGTAACTAGGTAAAATCATAATTTAATGAGGGAGAGATTTCTACCACATGCATGAATTGGATAAATACACACTATATCAGAATAGTGAAATCAAAACACAACCTTTCTATTTACTTTAAGAGGTTACAAATCCCATTTTGGTAGAGGTTAGTCTAACCAAGAGAAGGAATTGAGAGAAAATATAGAGAGAGACCTAATGATATATCTAAATAAGTGATAAATATTTGTTCTTAGCCCCAAGGCCTCCATTTATAGTAGAGAAAAAGAGAGAATGGGGGAAGTTATAAAGCTTGTTTTTTTATAACCAATGAGCTATAAGATTTCAATATGTTCTATCATGCCTTTGGTCTAATCAAGTCATTATGAATGGGATTTTCATAATTTTATCTAATAGACATAGACAATTCTACTTTAGTAAGCTGCACTAAAAGACAAAGATTAGCCAAAGATGGTAAATCATGGCCTGACTAAAAGTGAATGCTCCAACTACTTTATAAATCCTCAAGTTTTGATCCATTAATATTCCACCAGATCTTATCATGAAGGCAAGATTTTTAGGTCTTTGAATTACCAAGGACATGTCATGTTGGATCTAAATTGGTGGATTATCGATCCATGACTTTAAATAATATTTTTCTAGCCATCTATTTTCTTCTATCTTGGATCCTAGACTAAATTATCTATAGAGGAAAACTAATCTTAGAATATTAGTTTTTTTATAGATATAGTGTTTTGCGTGATAATCAATTCAATCTAAGTTTTTAGAGAGCTATGTTTCAATTTCCACTAACTTAGGTCAGGATCAAGTTCGGGATCCTCATATTGTTGAGTCAGGCTCATCTTACTTGGTCATCCTTTCTAAAAATATCCCAACTCATTTCTTTATCATCAATTATTAGTGACTTAGCTAGATTACTTTGATACCTTGACCTTGAGCTCTACTTATTGTTCATCAAGATCTACTAAAATTTTGACTTGATTCAATCTCCCATAATCTTGACACTTGCACACTTTCCCTTAGATCTCTACCAAGGATTTTTTAACGCTAATAGTTAGTTCTCATAACTTAAGTTTGACATTTATGCAAATGTCATTTGAAATATTTAAGAATAATTTTAATATCCCATCTGTCAAATTTAAACTCATATGTATTTTTACATGGGCACAAAGTTGATGCTTTCATGGGCATTTTTCATATTTTGGCCAACTTTGTAGATTTGTAACTTGAGGCATAGAACTTGTGAAGGCACTAAAATTATTAGGGGATGATTTTAATACTATAATTAGAAAACCCATTTGATATTTTTACCTAAAAGACTTCACATATGACTAATTTTCCTTGATTTGTCCATACACATGAAAATAAGCAATACTAAAATAGTTATTTATGCTCTCTTGCTACTAGGGCTAAATTTTTGGACAAAATCTAGATGGAGTGAGTAGATAAGATGAGTTTCATGCACTTCATATTTTTTTAAATGGTTAATATTATAGTTTATAATTTTTTTGACCTTCATGGTCCCTTATCTCCACCCACACCATTCAAAGCCTATCCAGACAATTTGATATGAATGCTCAATTAGGAACTCTACATTGGGTGGTTTAGCAAGTGATCAAAACTGGTATATGGTCCTGATATGGCCAATAAGACCCTCTAAAATTAAACATGTGGTGATGCATATTAATGTATGTGTGTGTCTATGTGTGTGTGAATGTGCATGATACTTGTATTTTATGGTGATTAACCTAAATAACAACACTTATTTACACTACTATTATATTAATGATAGACTTAAAATGTAATTGATGTTAGCTAGTAATTATGGAACTAAATCTTATGTTGTTAATTAAACTGATAGCTATGAAAATTTTATAATGACCTCTCTTTTAAATTTGTGAAACTCCCTAGATACATTGATTATATATGTCTGAATTGTGGGAATTTTTTAAATGATGTTTTCTTGTTGTTTAGAGCACTGAAACCACTCAAGAAATCATGATGTGGTAAAAATTTAGTACTATGGTTATGACTTGAGCTATGAATAAATTTAATATTTCCTTATGCTAACCAGGATGAGTGGTAATATTACATTTTGATTATGAAGTAAGATAAATCTCCTTAAAAAAACTAAAGTAGGTATGTATTCACATAAGTATTCTTTCATAAATAAAACATGCTATAGTTGGGTATCTTTGGGCTGGTAATAGCCTCATGTATATACTCTCTAAGTCACATATTGGTCATAATATGATCTATTTTTTGTTAAATGTGTTTGTCAAACTTATTTCGTGTTACATGAACTTTTTTGTTTTATTGCTTGGAAATGAACATCATTTTATTCTTAACTTCAAAAGTTTTAAACTAAAGGATGATCATGGAATTCATTGATATATTTTAAGTTAGATTTGATTTCCTTATTGAGACTAATTGGACTCCTTTTATTTATTTTTCACTTACATGATCAGCTAGCATTTCTTCAAGTGATTTTGATGCTTTCTTGTGATAGTTTCATGTGTTAGTATGTGCAAAATTATCATTTGTAGTGAGTATAAAGGATAAGAATTAGCTTGAAAATTATAGCTAAGTGGGTCATGATGGGAACTTTTTACACAATTTCAAGATCCCATCTTGCCTCACTCACCACATGTGGTGGTCTTAGACATCAAGGTGTCTCAAGATATCTAAGGTGCCTCTTCACTCTATGCATTACATTGGTTAATGCATGAGTGTCTTGGTGGCCCCCTATCATCAAATATATTTTACACTCTATGCATTGTGTTGGCTAATGGATGAGCATCTTAGTGGCCCCTTATATATCAACTATTTATTACTCTCTATGAATTAATATACATGAGGTTGTATGCATATGAATATTTTAGCTTGTGGACTAGTGTCTTAAGGGATACATATAAAATTAATGACACATAATTCGTGTCAATTTGATAGAATATCAAATCCCTCTTATACAAGGCACAATTGAAGGTTATTTGATTCTCCCATGACCATTGACAAGAATCAATAGAGTGAGAAATCCTTGTGTCATCCTGATCTTTCAGCATCACAATTATGATATAATAACTTGCCTACTAATATTTTAATCATGAGTGATTTAATTAACTATATTAATCATTTGAATTTTGTTTCTTGTATATAAGACTATGATCCCCCTACATATTGAGTTGCATATGATTATTGGGCTAGTAGGAAGAGATCCTAAGAACACATTGATCTAGAATGGTATGGTAGTAGGTATTTATGCACTTAATGTGCTCCTTATGTCATTAGGAAACAAGGGGAAAGTAAAAAACTCAATTTTAAGTCTTGAAAGACTAGGGGATTAAGTTTTTAACAAAATTACTACTAGAAATAACACAAATATTAGAGATATGGTTGCCACTTAGAAGTCTGCAAGCAGACCCTACTATAGGGACAACATATCTTACATAGTAACACTCTATTCTTGATAATTTTTGTAAAATTTTTCTATGTTTTGCCAATTATTGCCCAAACACAAATAAACAATATATATTTACATAATGAACTAAACTGAAGTGAGTCATGGGTAGATAAAAATAATAGAAGGGTATGGTAGAAATAATAATTTACTTAAGATGATCAAAAGTACTAGTTTTGCTAACTTCTATGACAACAACACATAAAACTAGCATTTATTAACTCTAGCTTAATGCATAAATCTAAATAAGCATAGTTAAAACTTCAAAGAAAATAAATTCATATATATAGAAGTATAGGTTACACAAATATTACTCATTCACAATAAATTACATATCACATTTAGTTGTAAATAAGATGAAAATAGAGCATGTTTACTAGGAAAGTTGTTAACCTAATGTTAAACTCAACCTAACAGACGCATATATCATGTATTATTAAAAAAATAGTCAATAAGAAAGAACCATTAGATATCTAAAAGTGTGAGGAATATAAACTATATAAATACATAATCAAGCACTTTAGAAAAACTCTTGAATTGTTAGCTCTCTTGTATTAATTCTCATAACAACTATTTTAGATTATAATTGACAGGATATACCCCTATTTATAGGCTTCAAAATTTCTTGAACAAGTTCAATTGAGCCCATGAAAGGTATCCAAATACAAATAAGTGGCTAAAATTCTATGAATTATAATTAATATTCTTAATTCAAATTTACAAAACATAATTTAATGGTACCTAAGGTCCTAGAGGAGGTAATTGGCTAGCTTGTTGCTATTGCCTTTGTTTCCTCTCTCCCTCTTACTTCATCCAAACCTCTATGTAGGATAAGTAACCCTAATCTATCTGGGTGAAGTCCAAGATCATCTACCAAAACAAATTAGGTATCTCCTAGATGATCTTCCCATGATATATAAGCATAGGCCTCAATGCTTCTTTAATGGCCTTTATTTTATGTAGCCTCTAGTTGGTGAATGACATAATATTAATCACCTCAATAGACATCTTGGCACTAGAAATGTCCTACTATAATTTGGCTATAAACACCTTCATTTGGGCCCTAAATTCTTGATAATGCATGAAGGTACCATTAGGTTTGGTCACCCTAGTAAAGATTGCATCCTTCAATAGTAAGGCAATTTTAAATTCAATTTTCTCCAAGGATGTAGTTTCATCCTTGACCTAATAAAGCCACCACTTCAAAATCCTTCTCCTAATCATCAAGATGGTCTACATAGGGATGATATCTTCAAGTGGTAAAACCTTGAGGTATATGAACTTATTACTTCTTATAACTCTAGCCAAGTTTGTCAACTTGGCATCATAGAGTGCAAGTTTCTAGTCAAGTTTAATGACCACCTTAGATTGTAGGATCCCATTTTCCTACCTCCTCTTCATGACTTTATATAAGTTTAAAACATTGATAATAAGATTTATTATTTGAATTACAGTGTTGTCTAATACTATTGGAAATGATTGTTGTTTCAATATTTTCAACTCATGTTGCATCCCCTTCATCAAGATAATTGTGGACTCTACTTGATCTTGAACTAAGGACATAGGGTCCTCTACATATTCTTTCACCTCTATGGGTCTAACCTTCCTCTTCCTTGTCAAAGTGAAGAGGAAATATTCACTCTCATGGATCACAACTAAGCTTGAATGTGGCTTCTCAACTTTCTTCTAACTACCCTCTTCATCATGCCTTTGGTAGCATCAAAACTCATGCCAATTTGGGGGAAAGAGAGGAAAACTTGAGGCCTTTTTTGCCTTGCTACTTGTATGATGTTTGTAACCCACTTTGGGGTAGTAGTAGGTGTTTTTTATGTGGGAGGTAGTTTCAATAGAGGTGCCTATGTTGAGGAAGATGCCAAAGCTATGTCAAAGATGTACAAGCCTTTTGGGTTTAGCAACCCAAGTGTGTTAGATAGGGATTTCATAGGGCCAATGTCAAAGAAAAATAAAGGTAACTTAGGAAGCACACTCATTTTTGTAGTTTTGGTAATATTGAGTGTTTTTTGATAGGTAAATAATTTTGATATGGGCCTCAATGTCCTATTAGATACAAGGGAGCCAAGGGCAAGTGATGCATTAGTAATAGATACTAGGGAAGGAGTGGAACCCATAACCTAGCTATAACTAGTGCTTTGGGACATCGATGAAGATGAAATGTTGTTTATGGTATGGGAAATGAAGTATGAGATATTGAATCCAAAGTAAAAACTATATTGGCTCATTCTAGTGTTACCGAAGGATTGATTGGTGGTGGTAGCTATAGTGGATGTGCTTATTGAATCCAATAGGGAAGCAAATATAGAAGTAGAATCATAAGTAGTTATAATTTGGAAAGGATGAAATGGGAAAGTAATTACATTAAGAGCTTATGATCTGATGGCAACATATATAGTTTCTTAAGAAGTTGATGGAGGAGGAACTACTCATCTCATGGTAGTCTTAGGTTCTTTCTTCCTATTGTAAACCTTTTCTATGTTTCTCCCAACTAGTGCCTATAGTTCTTCCATTGAGAGCTCAATGCTTTTTTATAATTCTTCAAGGTTAATGAAATCAAGATTAGGCTGACTTAGGCTCTCTAGGGTAGCTCCCATGGTAGATGTATACATAAATGTATGACCTTAGGATGGTCCATATTAGTTGTTTTATGCTCATTGATTGGAGCTTGGGGGCATGCCTTAACTGCTTAAAGTGCCCTATAGTGGAGCTCTACATGGTTTGTTCCTAATGAGAGGAAAGTTATATTCTTCCTCCTCTTCTTGTCTCTCATAATATATATCAAACATGCATCCATGGGTTGGTGGAAGTTGAGGCCTTATAATGTCTACTTTATTATTTTCTTTGTCGAATCCCATTTCAAGATCTATTTTCTTCCTTGTTAAATTCCTTAGAACCACCTCATCATTCATAGAATCTTAGTAAATCTATTCATTCACTTCTTCTTGATGCTTATACTTCACTGATATATCCTTATAATAATTGAATAGGTGCTCGGTGATAACACTATTGGGGTCCCATGCTCAAAAGTAATCTTTAGGCAATAGGTATGAGTCCCTATGCCTTGAATCCATAATGCTATCATGCCATTTTATGATCTTAGTCCTCCATAGTTTATAGGGAGTCTTGTGGGGGATTATCTTTTTTTTTTTCTAAGATTCCATCAAATCCATGTAGTAGTTGATAAGCCATATCCTCCTTGACTAGTTTCATAGGTACATATATTGGTAACCTAAGAGGAACTACCATAAATCCTTCCATTTAGATGACTATGCAATTTGGGTATAGAAAGTAGCTTCCTATTTCTTTTAGTGTTTATCTTACCTTTGGGGGAACCCTTGACATCTCACACTTGGTGATTAATTTATAAACAACTAAATATAAATCTTCTATAATCACCTTTATATTAGACCTGAAGTAGTGAACGTACATTATAGAGAATAGTTGGGGAATGACCTATTGTTACTTAAGAGACCATGAAATTTGGCCTATCTAATCAATTTTACAAATAACATCCATCAAGTAACTCATCATGAAGAATGGGGCTCTATTATTGCAAGTGTCCTTCATTACACACACTAAATTATTACTAATTATCTCCCTAACTAGGGGAATCTACTAGCCCTCTAATATTATTTACAATGTAGAAGGGTCCTTATGTCCATTTATCTAATATGTGGATTATCAAATAACATATCAAGGAGAGCAAGACCAATCTTGACACATTTCTTGAATTTATGGATAGGTATGTTCCCTTGGTTGTCCATGAAGACAAATCTAGTAAGGTCAATCACCCATGTAGCCAAGACCTTCTCATGGGAGTATATCTCATACCAATTGTTAATGATAACCTAGATGTACTCAATTTTTGGGGAGGGGAGGTCATAATATCTCTCAAATCTTAGCCCTATGATTAAATAAATGGGGAGCCCTTGGGATATCTATTTAATTAGCCCATATTCACACATTGACCTCCTAAATATGCCATAAACTAGGTCAACACATGGCATGACCTCTAGTTTAATTGTAGCATTGTGGAAATTGGTAGAATTAATGATGAGGATGTTTGAAGCTAACTAAATTATGCATAACATTGTCTTAGCTTTATCAACTTCCCTAACTTATTCTACATTGAATTAAATGTTGTTGTAATGCATGTCCCCTAATTTTATTACCTTGAGAATAAATCTAGTCTCCTTGAAAAAAAATGAAGTACCATACTGGAAAATGAATTCATAATTTCCAAAGGAAATGCTCTTACCTAGAATGGAGGGACATACCTGTGACATCTCTATAATATCTTAGGTATCAACCAACATCTTTTTGTATCTCTTTCTATAACTTTCAATCTCCAATAATGGTGATCAAGATTCAATCTATGAATCAATCAAGCTTTATTGTACTAGGAAAATGCATCTAGTAGGGAAATTAAAGGTGTATAACTTCTAATGAAAATGTAGGTAATAATAGTTTAGTTGAGTAGCTTTATGAAATATTATTTGATTAATGTAGTGTAGATAGAGATTATGGTTCATGTTCTATTAATGATGAGCTTGTCAACTTTGCATATGTTTAAAACAAGTTCAAGCTATTACTTTTGGCATTTAATTGCAATAATAATTCTAATATAAATTTGATCCACCATCAATTTTAGCATTAAATCTAAGGATTTCCACCTTTTGACATGTGGCTACCACCTCAGATCTAGTTGGCCACTCATGAAGCTTGAATATGATTAAGGTACTTAGTTGGATTAAATCCATACATGTGGCATATTTTGATTGTCTCATAGGTTCTTGGAATGCATCTTCATTTGATGACTCATTTTTATCCTACCATGTGGTATCTTTCAATTCATGTCAAGCTCTTAGGAAATGGCTTTTATTTTTTATTGGTCAAGGGAGTGTTGTGTGTCACTTTTGTAAGTAATTAGGGCTCTTATTTTCTAGGTGGCTCTCTCATGATAAATCATAGCTTTCCTTTGCCTGATGTCTTCTTTAGAGGGTTCTCAAATAAATTTTACCAACTTAACACTAATCATGTGGTTTGCATAGAGACACATGTCTCTCTTGGAGGCATTCTTACAAGGGAGTGTTGTGTGTCACTTTTGTAAGTAATTAGGGCTCTTATTTTCTAGGTGGCTCTCTCATGATAAATCATAGCTTTCCTTTGCCTGATGTCTTCTTTAGAGGGTTCTCAAATAAATTTTACCAACTTAACACTAATCATGTGGTTTGCATAGAGACACATGTCTCTCTTGGAGGCATTCTTAGGGATATTAGATGGAAGTAGTGTAGTAATGACACATAACATCATCAAATAGGTACAAATAGGACATGCATCACTTTTATGGGCTATTGTTTGCTCCTCTTCCAAGTATCACTCTCACAAGGAGCCTTAGATAGTTATGCATCATCAAATCTAGATCAAACTACTTGAATGTAACCACATGTCTGCCTTATGAGCTCTCACGAGCTCTATATGGATATAATATGGTGTGGGCATGTGTCACTTTAAAGGGTTGCTCAAGTTTGGTTGGTCATGATTGAGACACATAGTGGCATCTCATGGGCTTTGACATTATAGTGGGATGCATGGTAGATGTGTGGTGTCTTGAATTTGAATGGGATTACTTTTTGGGGATAAGATATTGATATGTAGCCTATGGATTTGAATTCTAACTATTAGTATTTTTATGAGCTCTATAAATGGTATGATGTAGATCATAAGCCCAATATATTTACTCTAAGTATCTTGCACATGCTGTGTTAAATATATAAGGCATTTTAAATCTCAATTAGGTGGACACCTATCCTTTTGATCTACTATCTGAACATTGACATCCTATGAGCCATCATAAACTACTACTTTAATTTTGACATCTTGTGAGGTCAAACAAGAAGTTAAGATAGATTATGGAAGATGTCATAACCCATCATAAACAAATTTGAACAAGATTTGAAGCAAAATATTTCAATAAATTGACTTAAACAAAACACAATGTTAGCTTAATAAGATCTAGTAAAGCTTGTTATGTTCATGTCCATTAAAAAGCCACATTACACTCCATTAAAAAGGTCCCACCTTCATGTTACAAAACTATCAATGATTAATAATCCATTATTTAAATGAGACTTTGAAGAAGACTTGAAATAATTAACATGTTTCTAAGTGTTATTCATTATTTCAACATGAGTGATTAACTAGAAATTGTAGAAGCATAAGTAATGGTAAACTAGACCAAATCCAAATATAGTCAAATTATTAAACATGCTTGGCATCTTGGGTAATTTTTGAATTTGAGGAAAGGAGGGTCCCCATTTTGGGAATAGGTAGTATTTAATCCTCAATAAATAGAAACCTCTATGGGGAAACTTTGAAAAATGTTATAACCCAAAACTTCTGTTAAAAAATTAGTTATCTCATTATGATCTTTCGTCAGTATCAAAACTAATTTTTAGAACTAATGAAAGCCCATAGACTTGAGATAGTGTTTAAATATTGTAGAGAATCATATTATGTGTGTGTTTTGAGGTTATTTAACCATTTCCATTATGTTCATAAGTGATAACTTTCAATCTTCAAGACATCAAAATATGAAATGACTTAAGCATTCTTTAGATTTTATATAATAATGTTTTGCTTAGTTAATGATGGCTTGGGCATTTCTCTAATATCATCCATGCATCTATATCCCCGATAGAGATACCTCTAAATCCAATTTAGGCCTTGATATAATGCTAACTAAACATCCATATCCTAGGTAGAGATTGCCTAAATCACCATTTATAGAATCTGAAGTAGTTTATAATTTCACTTCATTAGTGTACCATTTTTTTTATATCTGCATTCATAAACTAGAATGGTTGGGAACTAGAATCAGTGAAGTTTAATTTTTTATCAAAACATAGCCTAGATGTAATCCACTTTTAGAGATCATGTCCTACCCTAGTAATTTAATTGGTGAATTTAAGTGATAGTATGATGGTTCACACAGATTCAAACACTAGATCAAGTAAATGTTCATCACCTGAACTATATTATAGCCTTAAAATGACTTAGGATTTTCATGATAAAACCAACTTCTAATTAACCCCACCCAAATTTTATAAATTGAAGCATTTCTAAAGGTTTCTAAACTTTGGATGACCAATGTTAAAAATTGACATTCCCTTCTTCCCATTTTTAGGATCAGATTAATACAAATTGAGATAAAGAATTTATGTCCAAAGGACTTATTACTGAGCTAAAACACACAAGAAAAAATAAACACAATAAAATAGGAAAGGAAATAATAGGAAAACAAAGAAAAAAAGAAAACTACTCTAATCCTACCTACTCTAACTCTAAATAGGCTTACTATCCTTATATAATTGGCGATAGAGTAATAGATAAATAATGCTTCATGTATTATCCATTGACTGACAATTTTAAGTCATTTAGTTGTAAGTCTTTGAGCCTAAATGTGGTTTAATCTAGTATCTCTACCACTTGATATAGTCTAATCTAGAGAGGAGTGAACTTTTCATGATGTCCTTTCTTTTCATGGTTCTTGTCCCATAGTATGATCATGTCTAATATTCAAAATGTTTTAACCTTGGCTCACTTATCAAACAATCTAATCACAACATCTTGATGCTTTCTAAAGTTATTCAATACTTCATCTTTGGAATCTTCCATTTAAATGATGTTAAGTACTGAATATTGTACTCTTTCATCATATTCCATATACTCAACCATAAATTAATAGGTGGGTAGCTTCAATGCGATAGGAAAAATAGGTTGTTATCCATAAACAAGTAAGAATGGGTATGCCTTGAGAGCTTGTTTATATCTCATTTTATCTACCCATAAATCATATTTTAGTAGGGACTACCATTCTCTAGGTTTCTTTTTAGAAAATTTATTGATGGCATTCATCACATTTTTATTTATGGATTCTACAACTCTATTACCTTAAGGGTAATAGTTTGAATTAGACTTGATAAATAGCTAGTTGTCATATGCCCATTCAGTGAATTTAGTTGATATAAAAGTTGGGCCATTGTCACATAATAAAGACAGAGGCATCCCAAATCAAGTGATGTTATTTTCTTCTAAGACTTTGATGACATCAATTATTATTCTATTCTTGGTGGACACTACTTCAGTCTACCTAGTGTAGTAATCTATGGTAGTGAGTACAAATTTGTGTCCTATTTAGGAGTTAGAATTTATTATTCCTACAAACTTGAGTCCCCATTATGCAAATGGATTTTCTTCAATTACTAGCTATAAAGGCATGACTAGCTTTATCTCTCTATGATCAAATACTAGACACTTATGACATGTTTGAATATGAGCATGGGCATCTCTAAATATGGTTGACCAGTAGTACCCAACCCTCAAAATATTATGTGTTGTGGTATGCTCTAAAGGGTGAGCAATTCCTAGTTTGTCATGGGAATTGTTCATAATTTCCATGGCTTTAGCTTTGGAAACACACCTTAGATAGACTCCCTCTTAGGTTTTTATATAGAGGACTCTTATTTTGATCATAAAGTGGGATGATCTTAGCCTAAGGGACCTCTTATTATACTTTTTAAGGTGTGGGGAACAAACTACTTATAATGAAGAGGGAACAATGTCATTATACCAATAATCATTAGATACTTATTCTACTTCCACCTACAAAATGTCAATACATTGATCAATATTTTTGATAACCTAGATGAAACCTTGAACCCTAAATAATTTAGCAAATTTTATTTATAATTCATATTCTTGGAGTTTAGTCATCCACTTCCCTCTTATTTTTCTAAGTTTATTCTATCCAAACATTAACTTGACAGTCAAATAAAACACTATGTCATAAGTCTTGTTTCTCAGGATGTAGTGTTTGAACTTCTTGATAGCCTTTACTAGTGCATAGGCTTGGTTATCTAGAATAGGATAGTTAAGCTCAAAATTCTTCAAATTGGTGCTCATGAAGGAAATGGGGTGTTATTTTTCATCTTCTCTCTGAGTTAAGATAAAATCAATAGTGTGATTAGAAGCAAAAGAATAAAGATAAAAGTCTTTGTGGAAATTATGACTTATCGAAAATGAGCCTGAAAAATAACATCCTTGGTGTCTTGGAATGCCTTCTTTGATTCATTGGTCCATTCTATCTTATCATCCTTATTTATCATGGTATTGAGTCATCTCAAAATATCTGCAAAACTAGAGATAAAATTTCTTACAAAATTGATCTTGCCAAAGAAAGACTTAAGCTCTTTTTTACTATTAGGGACTTCTACCTTTGAAATTACATTTATCCTAATAGGGTCAATAGTCATACCTTCTTGGGTGATCAAATGTCCTAGAATTTTACCTTCAGTTACATAGAACATGATTTTCTTGGGGTTTAAATAAATGCCATAACTCCTACACCTCTCTAACACATGTTCTAATGTATCATGTGATAACCTCTATTTTTAGAAAAAATTATTAGATCATCCATGTAAATAACTATGCACTTACCAAAAAATCTTTGGAATGCATAGTCCATTAGTTTCTAAAAAGTGGATAATGCATTGATCAATATGAATGGAATTCATTTGTAGGCAAACGTTCCCCACTTAGTGGTGAAGTCAATTTTCATTTTATCACTCTTGTTCACCAAGACTTGGTTATAGCCTAAAAATTGTTAATAAAATACATAATTCTAGACCCACTCACCAACTAAATGAATTCATTTGGGATGGCATGGGATAATTATCCTTTTTTGAAGATTTATTCAAGTTTTTAAAATCAACATAGAGTCTAATTTATCCATTCTTCTTTCAGGTAGGCACAAGATTGAAAACACATGTTGATTGCCTTATGGGTAATATTATCCTTGCATATAGTAATTTATTTACTTCTTTATAAATTAGTGGCTCTAGTACTAGATTTATTGGCATCTATTTTTGCCTAAAAGGTTTGTAGGCCTATTTCAATGGGATAGTGTGAGTAATCACACTAGTGTCAAATATATTAAGGTCATCATATGACTAGGCAATAACATATTTTAACTTGGTTAAAAGGGCGATGACTACCTTTAGCTCTTCATTGGTATAAACCAAACCAATGTTAACATTTAACTCATTCTCAAGACTTCCCAAGTTGACTTGCTTGTAATTTTTTTAATCACCTTGGTGTGTTTCTCTTTAGTTTTCTATTTGTCTAGGTTGAACATCCTCTCCAAGGAGGTCATACCTTTAGGGATTTAATTCTCTTTAACTTGAATCATTATTTCTTCACTATACTTAAAATCTTGTACAAAACTTTCATCTTGTTCATTAATGATGTGGGACTCGAATATGCTAGAGCTACATAAGAAGTCAATTATCTACTTACCATCATCAAAAACTTGGAATTTATTAATTTTATATGGCATATATGGGTATAAAATTAACTCCATAGTGATCTCTTATAGATTTAAAGGTTCTATAGGGACCAGGTTCTTTGTTTCTAAAGCTAGAGCATCTATCAATTGGTTTTACTCCTTAGGCAAGAAAACAATATTAAATGAGTCAAAATACTAAATTAAATCTGAAGATCTAAATTTATACTTTATTAGAAAAGAAATATTACACTAATACTTACTCCTGACTTGATTAAAAACTAACTCTGAATCACTATAAACTAAAATTTATTTTACCTTATGTTTGATTTTGAATTGAAGTCCTAAATAAGAGATTTATATTTTGCCAGATTATTAGTACAAGTGAACTATAATCTATAAGAGGCTAGATATTGTTTTCCTTCAGGATTTGTCAGAACAATCCTAATGCCATAACCTTGCTTAGCTCATGCACCATAAAAGTGTAATGTCAAGAGACCTTTGCTTTCTTCTTTCACTTTATCATCTACAATAATATTATTAGTTTCCAAAGTATACACACATAAATTAGAGGATTGGTAGACTACCTTCTCATTCTTGGTGTTATATTCTATGATCATGTATTTCATTTTGGGTTCCCAGTCAATCCTTATTTGATTGGGAATACCATGCCAAGGTAGATGTTGGCCAAATTTGGCCCACATACAAAGCTTCTACCTGGATAAATTAGTTGAGTAGAGTTTGTAATTGACCAAATGATTAAATGACCTAACCAAGTGAAGAAGATGGACTAGACCATCATCAAACATCATACAAAAATAGACAAGTCAGTCTAGTTACACACTTCATAAGTTTACTTAGGATGCCTATCAAAGACAAAATATTGCACAAACATGACGTTATTTATGCCTTGAATAGTCTTTGAAAATTTTGTGACTTGATGAGTTATCTATCTAATGATACAAGCATTTAAAGATAGATAAGTAGAATGAGACGTACATGGGGGAATCAAATAAAAGTCATGAAGAATAGCCATTTGAATTCCAAAAACCCAAAAGGATCATGAGGATGAACATGGGGTTGAAAAGTGTCCAAATCATAGAAGCTTAAGTCAAGATCCAATGACAAGTGGGTAATCACCAATGTCAGTGGGTCTAAAAGATCCAATGATGCACATTAAATCATGTGATCAAAGATTAATGGTGAGAATAAATTCAAAAGGTTAATGGACCAAGGATAAGCAAAAAGGTGACAAGTGTCTTAATCATGGTGCACTCCAAATTAGATCAATGGTCTACATTTGATTTGATAAACCAAGGATCTAATGGTGTATGTGTAATCCTAAGCAAGCTGATTGATAATGAGTGAGGGGTCAATGAGTGAACATATCTTGAGGATTAATATGAGGTTACCACATGACACAAATATAGAAGTATATGAATCTAATTGTAAGATCCTAAGGATAAATTCATAATTTCTAAGTGTTATATTCTCAAATAATAGAATCAAAATGAATGGGGAGCTGAAAATTTGCATAATATGATCAAGGATCCCAAATCAAAATTGATGATTGATACTAAAAGTCGAAGATAAGAGATTTCAAAAATAAGTTGAATATGATTAAGTTCAAACCAAGATCAAATATTTTAAAGGGTGTATACCACCATTAGAGATCAATAGAGAATACTTAAGCATAAGATGTAGTTATATAGTCAAGATTATCAATGATAAATTTTTAATGCCATTAAAGCATATTTTAAATCTAGTTTGAGGGTTTTTAGAACTTGTAGGCCTATTTCCTCTGAGATTATAGTAATGCTCTATATTTTTGTTTGATATTATTTAGAGAAGACCTATATATATATATATATATATATATATATATATATATATATATATATATATGATTTCTCATCTTCGACAAGGTTCAAAGGTAGAATAAGTTTGTTTAGATCTAATATAGTTCAAAATAAGACTATATAGCCTATAGGTTCTCATTGACATGATAACTATAGGAAAACCAATAAATGAGACTGATTTTTAATCTATAATAAATATATATTCAAGATGTAATATGTGAAAATATAAACAAGATATGTAAGAGTGTCTTATCTTCAAAAATGGCCACATCCTCAACAAGTAGGTACCTACATCTACTAATATTAGACATGATCATGAATCTATTAGTTCCATGGGTATGAAGAATTTGTACTTATAATGAAAGCAAGTGAGAGATGGTGTAAAAGATCAAAGGAAAGATATTTGGGGATTGGAGAGTATAGTGGAGCATTTAATTTTTTTATCATAGCCTTTAAGGATTTTATTTTCTTGGTAAGATCATGACCCATCATCTTCAAAATATAATCTTGTCTTCTATTGTATTTCCCAGCCAATGAGAAGAGCTTGCAAAATTTTGGAGTAACTGAAAGCTATTCTATCTATGATGTATTAACCTTGATTTGATCAAATGATGGTGGAGTATTAATTTAAATATGGTGTCATGTCATTTAATTATCTTAGTTGGCATACTCCCTCTCTCTTCCCTTTCTCCTATATCTCTTATTTTATTCCACATTATACATTATAAATTCTCTCTCTCTCTCTCTCTCTCTCTCTCTATATATATATATATATATATATATATATATATATATATATATATATCAAATTCTAGACTCTCACAAGGACTCCTTGATCTTGAAGAACATGGGACTCTTTGAGATATCTTGGAAAGATATGCTCATCTTGATAAGGTCAATCCCTATGAATAATTTTTAATAATACCTCTTGATGAAATAAAATACTTTATTTACCTATCTCTTTCCTTGGATCAGTGTTTAGTGAGTTGTGCATGATGGACTTGTGAAGGATATTCTTCCATATCCATTATCCTCCTTCCTTGCCTCTTCTAAGGTATTATCAATTTATTTAAAGGTATAGATTTGTGTTATTTATGTAATTAATGTAGGATTATTTATGGATTTAAAATCCCTCCTTATTTCCATTCATTGCTTATTAAACCTAATTTATGAAACACTTATGCAATTAGTTGGTCTGTGAGGTTGTGTGTGCTAGAATTATCTTATGTTGATCTAGTGTGGGTTCAAGATTATGGGAATCTTCCATTTGTATTTGGTGCATCACCTGGTTAAATTTATTAGGAACCATTTCCCCATTTTTATCCCTTTTAACTATAGTATCATTAGTTTATGTTATCCATCAAGAAGAATCCATCCTTCTCCAGAGGTTCAAACCCACCATAAGATGCCCACAACCTGGGGTTGTTCCCATATTATGACTAGGAGTGGGGGATTATAAATAACTCATCCACAAGGGTGTAATATCACATCATAATAGTTTATGTAATACCTAGTGGGACTTACTATGTTTTTCACTAGTGAAGAGTTTTGGTGCTCTCTTCATCCAATCATCCTTTAGAGGTAAGTGTTCAAACATCAATGGCAACTCTGAGCATCTATCAACTAGTTTAAGTAGCCTAAATAAGTACCTAATAATCATAATTTGGTATGTATAATAAACCATATTTTGATCATTATGATTTTATATACCCTTACATATGGCCAAGAACATACTTAATGAACCTATTATAGAGGTCAAAGATAGCCCACTCCATTCAGAGGAGGAGAAATTAGGCTTAGATCAGACTTCTTAGCATGGTTTTGTTGAATTAGATCATGAAGGTAGTATTTATGTATTAATATTTGAAGTTATGTGTATTCATGATCCAAATAATATAAAAGTAGACTTTGATTAGACTATTGAAGACCTAGTTTTCATATATATATAAGAGAAAATCATATCAAACCTTGAGCAAGATAAATGTGATGTTTTGGACCTTTAATGGTTAAGTCAACCCTGATTTTTAGTTGAAGATCAAGATGTAATATTGAATGAGGTTGATGAAAGAGACATCTCAAATGCTCAAGATATGTAGTTTGATGAATATGCTAGTAAAAAACTTGAAGGGTTGTGGCAGCACTTCAATGCCATAACCAAAGATTTAGAAGAGATTAAGGGAAATGTCTTTATTCTAGGAACATATGAGCATGATACTATAAGCATGGTCAGTATTAATTTCCACAAGAACAATGGGCAAGGATATTTTCTTTTTGAACCATCAAGTGAACCAAGTGCAGTTACTCCCAAGAGCCTAAATGAAGTCTTCATACAAGGATTTCTCAAGGGTGATGAGCAACATCAAGAAAGTGCTCCTACAGTCCAACATGAACCAAGATTGGAAAACTTGGACTATTATGTCTACATTGGAGACATGTTTGTTTTATTTCATCCATTGGAGATCACATCAAAAGGATTATCCATCAAGCTATTTGGTTCACCATTCTTGGTACCTCTAAATCAAGGTATTTTTCATCTTGGTTTATTACAAGTGAATGAAACTAAAATTTTCCCATTTGACCTAGGAGGGAGGTGATTTTAAATCATTTTAAAATATTTTGTATATTAGATTAGATTTCATGCTTTCCTCTAAGTGCCTTTGTGTACATTTTTTAGTAGGTTAGTTGTTGTTTTTCTTTCCCCGAAGTGCTTACATGCACTTTCCTTTGTTTTTTTGTTTATTTTGTCCCTATTTATTTAAGAAGAAGTTTTGGAAAGGGACAAGATTACTCAATTCATATCAACCTATGACTCCCAATGGATCAAATAAGGTAACTAGCCTGGGTTCTCAAGCATAACAAGCATGCTTCTTTGTGAGTCACCAAAGATGTTAGCCAAATTTGGCACACATAGAAAGATTAAGCCTAAATAGATCAACTAAGAAGACTTCTTGATTGATCAAATGATCAAATGACTTGAGAAAGTAAAGAAGATGGACTAGACCATCATTAAATGGCATGCAAAAATGGGTAGGTTAGTCCAGTTACGCCCATCATAATTTTGCTCTAGAGGCCTCTCAGAGTCAAAGGATTACATAGACATGAGTTTTTTCATGCCTTGAACATTATCTAAAAATTTTATGACTTAATAGAGAGGTGGATTCTTCTTTACGTGCATTAAGTAATTGTGTTCTAGTATGCATATTAATAGATGTTATTTTGACACTAAGTGATGGTGTTTTATGAGAAACATATTCATGATCGTTAGTTTTTCAACCTTATTGTAATAATTTCTATGGGAGTTTGTGTAAATAATAATCCCTGAGAAATTAGAACAAACACTTGTATCCTAAAAATGAAATTCATGACTTAGATACAAGTTTAAAGTGGTTGTGTCACACCATTCTTTGTATAATAATAAAATTAGTATCAAAAAAATGGGGGATCCAATTTGAATAAAATTTAAATACACTTACAAGGAATATCATAAATACAAGAGGAATAATATGATTGGTTCCATGTAGCAGTTGATTTCCATATCCATGGATGTTTGTTGGGGATGTAGCAAATAACTCATATGGTGGCCTACTTAGGTGGCACATGGATAATTTGATATGATGTTCCAACAAACAAATGGATTTATAAACCTTGTTGGAAGAACAAATTAGTTCTCCATCAAGTACCATGCCCTTTTAAGGGGGAAGAATGTAAGGCCGCTCACGAGAAAACAAGGTGATTATGCAAATCAAATATGATAATCCCTTAGCAGTGTTGATTTCAAGGTGAGTGGATCATGAATATGGTAAGAGTTAGCTAAGAAACACTTTAATTATTACCTTATTTTGTAATTAAAATTTTACATTCATTAGGAACTGCATGAATATCACTTCATGACCTTGTGAATTATTTGGTAGATTAATTATGTTGGTTTAAATTGAATAATCTAGCATGTTATGATTGAAATATTTATCTATTAAGATATAATATTTCATGGGTACAATAAGTGTGTAGGAATAGGTCATTTCCAACAAAGGTAAAAAGGACTATGCCAAACATTGTTGCATTATTGCATCACATCTTATCCCACCTCTAACCTAAATCTTATCTTGAACTTTTCTTAATACTAATTAAATTCCTTGTATGCCATTCAACCCCTTATTTAGGCTTGGTAAGTCCATTTGGTTTGTAATCAATGTTGGGTTGGTCAGACCATCTTTGGTTAATTGTCTTTAATGCATGAGGATAAAGTAGTCCAGCATCTAGATTACCTTATTATAGAATTGTAGACTTGTCCATTAATTGAACTTGTATTGATCCTTGATTAAGGAGGTAAATTATCTTAGAATCTATTGTACATCTATTCTAGAGTCATCATGTACCATTATGGGATGATAATATAGATTTTCCTTAAGAAGGCATGGTATGGATAACATAAGTGGCTGGACAATCTTAGTAAAGAACAAACACATGTAATGTTCTAATTGGGTGGTAAGAATGAGAGAATAAATATTTGATGAAGGTGTATCTCTTAGAAATGGGTTATGTTCTTTGAACTTAAAGTTGTTAGTCACCCTTTGGGACTAACCTAAAATAGGAAGTAATAACAAGATGGATCTTAGATAGGGAGAGGTTGGCTGATTGTAACCTATAAAAAGGATCCATAAAAGGACATGGGTCATTAGGTAGGTATCTTATTGACCATAATATCATGTTGTTAGTCAAAATGAAGTTTGTGTGATTATTGATGTATCCTATATTCAATATGAGTAAAGCCACTTGGATTACTTCTTCTCCTTGTTTATTTCTCTATGGTTGTGCTTCAATCTCCTTATAGTGTTATTACCCTTGTGTGGGAGTTTGGAGTTTAGATATTCCTCCATGATAGTCTTATTTGTTTAGAATTTCACTTGCCTTGAGAGAAAAGGTTTTACCATCAATGAATTCTATTGTTTTGAAATGCCACATTCTTTTTGATGGAATAATGTTTAGGCCTCTCATGTTGGACATGATGGTAGATTGACTAGGCCCTATCATGACTACTTTTAGAATATATTTTAGTGGTTGTAAGATTGAAATTTTTTATCCTTATCTTTTTATCTCTTGTGTGTTTTTATTGCTAAAAATATATCTAAGGTTGGTAACCTCATGACTTATAGATGCTTGGATTTTCACCTTGTGAGTAGTTATATCCCTGAACCCAATGTATCTTTATTTATGTTTTCCTTTATTTAAATTATACCATGATGTGAACATGCCTAGAGCTAGGATTCCTACTTGTGGGTGCCTAGAGTAGTCACTTGATGATGGAAAAAGTGTGGGAGGTGAGCCCAACTTATATTGGCTAAATTTACACTTTTATTTAAGAAGATATCATCTTCAGAGATTGATCGTTATTGTTTGATTCTTTCTATAACTATCTATAATCCAAGTATTACTTACTCTCACTTGAATCAATTATATTTATGTCATTGATTTATTATTGGCTAAGATGTGATCCACTATACTTATGTATCTTAATAGATAAATGTGTTGGTTATTTTTGTTGAAAAATAATATAAAACCTATTCATTATATTTTTATAATAAATCTTCTTGTGGTAAGCTCATAGTTGAGGGCACAATTATAACGAATGTTTGATTATTCATGTATGAGCTTGGTGAAGTTAAGAGCATTAATATATATAATATTTTGAATACTTGGTTTATGTGTTCCCCTTATGTCTTAAGTTATTTTCTTTAGTGATATTCCTTAATGACCTTTTTATGAATAATTTATTAGATTCGAAGGTAGTGGGTTAGACTACCTAAGCTTTTGATAATAAGATAACATTGTGTTTTACTTGTCTAAACTTGGTTATAATTGTCAATTTATGATGAGGAATAATATAAGTAAGGTAAATATTAAACACATATTAGAGAGAGTGTGAGTGTTAATGATAACCTATTTAGGTCTTGACCATAGATCTCCTGATAAGGAATCTATCAAGCAGGGATTAACTTCTTATAAACATAGTATTGAAATAAGGGGAGATTAGTATAGTGTTAGTGCATGAAACCAAATATGAAATAAAACACACTAATGTTGGCACCTTAATCCTATCTCAATGGGGGATTATAATAAAAAAAACTAAATGAGAAACATAACTAGAATGTAAAAGATAAAATAAATCCTTCACCTTCCTTGAATGCTCCAAATATATTATTGAAGTGGCTTTCTTGGCTTGTGTCCAATGAGTCCTCATCAAAGGATTTGTTTGGCTCCTTCTCTCCTTAGCACCAATAATTTTTTTGATGGTTTTGGATTGGCTCAAAAATTGGGCATGATAAAAATACATCAATGACCTAATAGGTATTTTTAGCATTATAACTTTACACCAAGAGAGCTTAAACTTCAATAGGTAAGGCCTCTTATTTAAAAATTTTTGTAAATGACCAGAATGAACCTAAACAATCCATCTCAAGAAGAAGATGTGTGGATAAGAATAAATTCAATTTTGAAGGCCAAATTCAATAAATTCCCTCATAAATATTTTGGATAGAGAGGCATTAAAGAGGCATGGAAGGAATTAATGAGGCATGGGAGGACTTGCTCAAATATTTTATGCATTTATGGCCTAGGTATATCTTCCTAAGAAATGATGTCACTTGATGATGCATAAACTCATAACCAATTTCCAAAAATAAATATTCAAAAATTTCCATGGAATTATTAATTAATATTTTGATCCAAATTAGTCTTACACATGATTTATCAATTTTGATGCAAATCTTGGCCATTAGTGCATACATTAATCAAATTGGTCAGAATATTATATTATTGGATCAAAATTTGACTATATTAGAATTAGGATGTGATCTTAGATAAATTGAATCCATTATCACATTTAGGATGTTTCCAATAAAAAATAACAAAGGCACATGTTTCATGTAATAAATTTGGTAGAAAAGAGCAACCTAGAGAACCTTGATGTGAAATCATCATTTTGACTCAAAATGATCTGATCAAATTTAGTTGTCCCATTAATTGAATTGCCACATTTGATGATACTCTAGCCAAGATCAGCGCTTTTATATAACAATTTCAACTCATTTAATGTGTTTTAGTTTTTTAGGCCAAATTATGATGTTTTAATAAAAATTGGTCAAAATCTTGGTTGGAGGTTATTGGTGGCTAGTTTTAGGTGTTTATAATTTGCCCCTATTTGGGAAGGCATTATAATATATAGGCACAATAATGTATTTTGATAGAATGAATAGGTCCTGTATGCCTAAAACTTCAATGATAATAGATGAACTATATGATGCCCCCTTGAGGGAACTATTGGCATAAGTAGGTCAGCAAATGGTCCCTTAAAAGAAAGAAGTGAAATGAGGGGACTAAACATATGAATATGATGGGGTGAGAACACAATGAGTTTGAAAAAGTAGTCAAAATCATTAATAATGCAAGTGGGATGGTGTATAATTTTTTCCCAAAGGTGGTTATAAGCATTGTACCTTGATAGTGGCAATATGGTATGATAACACAATGATTTTCCCAAAGGTTGTTATAATAATTGAGAATATGTAACTTCCCCAGTTATGATAGACAAACAAGATAACAACATGTCACTATTTGGGCAAAAAGAGAGTGAATTTGATGATAACACACTGATTTACCCAAAGGTGATTATAATCATTGAGAAATTTAGGTGAGATGGTGTATAATGATTTGTGCATAGGTAGTTATAATCATTGGACCCTGATTATGGAAAACATGATTGATTAGATGATGATGGAAAATATGATGTGGATTCCTTGATACAAAGGATAAAAATGAATTAAGATAACTTCATAATAGGGAGATACTCATCTGAACTAACAAAGGTTGAAATTATTTTGTTGTGTAATTACTCTACTTGGGATATGATTGGGAATAGATTAGGATATGGGTGTTGAGGAAATGTTGATGCTACCCTTGTAGATTAGACTTCTTGAAGTTGATTTTTGTTTTAGCACTTGACAATAATCATCATGAATAACATCATGAGGAATGGCCAAAAATATTCATAAGGACTAACTCCCATAGTCCAATATTCAAGGGAAAACAATGCATCAATGATAAAAACCATGATGATAATGTAAACATATGAATATGGATGGATTCAAGTATAAATGCATAAATAATCACCTAATGAATGTATAGAGACTAAATCAAGGTAATAGTTTAAAAATAAAATAAACGAGCACACAAACAACAAATAAATAAATAAGTAGAGAAACAAAAAAAAAAAAAAATAGTTAGTCCTAATTTTAGTATAAACAACACAACTTAAACCTATGATATGAACATTGCCCCTATAAAATAGGTGATAACTTAGAAAACAAACATGATTGGGGGAATAAAAGAAGAGAAATGGGGTCACTGAGTTATCTCCATATGTGCTAGGAAAGTGGATGTTGCATTCATAGTTCCATGGACATAATATTCAACAAAAAATTTAGGTCAAATGTAGTTCTCCTAAGAAATGGGAAGAAATTGATAAATGATGAAAAATAAACGTGATGGATATGATAGAAGAAGAGGAATGGTCTTGTAAAATGGCAAGTGCATGGGATAAAAGCCTAAAAAGGATGGGGAAACTAGGGAACAAGTGATTTGATTGTCAATTAGTAAGGGTTCCCAAAATCCTTAAGGCAAAGAAGTGGTCAATGTTTTTGTTTTTTAAATGATTTTATAAATGTTATTGGAATTTTAGGAGTATCTCAACTCAATCAAGAATGACGAGACACTAAATTGTCCAATATCACAAAATGGTGAGAGCATGGATTAGGGTTACTGAGTTAAACTCAAAAAGTAATGAGCATTACCTACATAGTCCCAAGATGGGACCTCAAGTCATCATAGTTTTATCTTACACTGGTAGAATCTGATTAGTGTAGTAGCCAATTTAAATAAAATAGGCATAGTTGGTATAAAGGCATAATATGACATATGAAATGGCTAGTTGGTACATCAATGAATGATAAAAAAAATATTACCCCAATTTTTCCCATAGGTGGTTATAGCTAGGATATAATGATAGAGGTCAATGATACTAATTTTCCTATAGGTAGTTATAATTAGGAACAAGACTAGTGAGACATTAATTTTCCTATAGATGGTTATAATCAGGCACACTTGAAAATATAATAGAACATGAAATGAAGGATGTCACTGCCAAACTATTATCTTACTGCTCTAAAATACTATCTCTATCTGGAATGA
The DNA here is from genome assembly GCA_037957365.1 of Torreya grandis. NCBI lineage: Eukaryota > Viridiplantae > Streptophyta > Pinopsida > Cupressales > Taxaceae > Torreya > Torreya grandis. Next base: position 1,747,854 of record JARHVA010001605.1, on the reverse strand, counting down.
GTGAGAAATCACTAAAAATGGATCTAAAAACTTTTGCTAAAAATGGTGATGGAACCAAATGGAATGAAACCAAGGTCATAGGGTCAGGTAGGGAGGGAAAAAATAACTTGGTTGATGGTGAAGGTATGATATAATAGATATGTGATAGGAAAAAGTGATAGGTTGGTAGGATGATAGGATAGTAAACTAGTATTATATAAATATTAAGATTGATAAAATGGCACAACTTAAAATGGTCCTTATAGACAATACACCAAGTCACTCAAGCATAGCACCACTTTAGGTGGATAATGTTCATCAGCTCATCAAGTTCATGTTTGTCTAGTGTAGCAAGCCTCTATGTCCTATTCCATAGTTTATCATAATTATGAAAGGACCAACCTAGGTGGGTTGGAACTTTCCTTTATGCTTTTTTTTTACCATGGTATTATTTTAGTTCTCTTTAAGGAAAAGATCACCAATTTCAAATTCTTTATGTTTCACTCATTAATTATAGTGGCCCTAAAGTTAGTTTTGATAAGCTTAGATACTTTTCATTACATAAATGCATTTTTCATCAAGTAACACTAGATCTTGTAGGTGATATACTCAATAGTCATTGTCATCTAGGACATGCTTGAAATAGATGTGTAGAGAAGGTAATTTAACCTCAATAGGAAGAATGGCCTTAGTAATATAAACAAGTGAATATAGAGTGGATCATGTGGGTGTATAGTGATTGGTATGGTATGCCCAAAGGGTGTAAAATATCTAAAGGTACCAATCATGATCGACATCATTGACAATATTTTTGAGAATTTTTATAATGGTTTTATTCGATGCTTCAACCTAACCATTACCTTGAGGGTAATATGATGTAATTTTTTTTTGTGTGATGTGGTATTTATCACATAGCTTTTCAACATCCTTATTATTAAGTGATCTTCCATTATTAGATAAAATTTTATAAGGGATACCACAATAGTAAATGATATGATTGAAAAGGTACTTGGAAATTTACTTTCCAGTCACGTAAGTGAGGGGTATAGCTTCAACCCACTTAATGAAATATTTGGTGGTGATAAGGATATGTTTATGGCCATTAGATAAGATAGGATTGATCTTCCCAATGAGTTTTAGGCCTCATGTAATAAATGGGCATGGTGGAAACATTGGTTTTAGAGTCTTGGCCAGGGCATGAATCTGATTAACATGCCATTGACACTTGTCACACTGCTTCACATATGTAGTTGCATCTGCATCCATCATGGGCCAATAATAACCAATAAATAAAAACATTTTAGACATGATAGCCCCACTGGTGTGGGCTCCACATACTCTTTTTTTAACTTCCTATAATTCTAGTGTAGATTCTAGCAAAGTTAAACAAAGAAATAGAGTTCCATCAAAAGTATGGTAGTAAAGGGTTGATCTAAGTAAGGTATAATGATTTGTGTAGTGCATGAAGTCTTTAGATTGATTTTGAGATAGGTTGGGTGTTATAATTTGGATTTAGAGGTAATTATAAAGGTATGAGTACAATATATAACTACGACCAATAATATCACAAATCGTTGGGAGGGTTGAAGGTTCATGAGCTAGTGCTAACAAATTCTTGACAAGGAATTAATAATCTTTAACCATATCTATTTATTGAATCAGAGATCTAATAGTGGACATAGAATATATGGTTTTTTTACTTGCCCTTGGTATATGTTCAAACTAAATATTGGCAATCTATTGCTTGAGAGTATTGACCATGGCCTTATATGGAACTAGCTTGTCATGTTTGGTCTAAAAGTGGTTTGTAACCTGATTGGTGATTAACTAAGAATCACCATAAACCTTGAGATGAGCTATGTTCCATTGCAACACTTGGAAAAGTCCTAAAATAATTTCTTCGTATTCAACCATGTTGTTGGTATAAGGAAAATTGATCCTGAATGATTTAGGGATTAAATCCCCCTGTGGTGTAATAAATAAAAGGCCTACCCTTGATCCATGTGAAATAAGTGATCCATAAAAATAAATCTTCCAGTGTTGCTCATCAAGTGGTGTGTCAATTATGTTCATTATGTATTCATCAAGAAATTAGAATGTGAGTGGCTCTGTATTAGCAAGGGGTGCTTCAATAAGCTAATTTGCAAGAACTTGCCCCTAAATGGCTTTTTAGTTGGTGTATTCAATGTCAAACTCACTAAGAAGCATGAAACATGGACATGCATCCTTGTAAATATATTTTAGATAGTAGATACTTGAGAATATATAATTTTTAAATAACCATGATCTTATTGTTTAACATGTAATGGTGTAGTTTTTGAGCTATACAGACCATGGCTAAATAGGCTTTTTCTAATGGCATATAATTATGTTCATACTTGACCAGTGTATGGATTAAATAGTAAAACACTTTATATTTTTAGTTATCATCATGATAAGATAAAAGTTCCCCCAAGGCATTATTAGTAGCTGATAGATACAACAAGAATGTATTTCTTGGCATAGGAGGCAACAAAATATGTGGATTTGCTAGATAGTCTTTTAGCTACTAAAAGTCTATCTAATAGTGATCATCCTAATGAAATATGACTCTCTTATTTAGAATATTCATAAAATTATGGAATTTATTAGATAATTATGATATGAAGCATCAGATAGACTTGATCTTTCCCTATAAAATTTAGATCTACTTCAAATTAGTCAGTGGTGGCATCTCTGTTATAGCTTGGACTTTAGCTAGATTGACTTCAGTGCCTCAATGAGACATAATAAAGCCAAACAATTTTCCTAATGTGAATCCAAAGATACACTTATTAGGTTAATTATGACTTTATATTCATGTAGTATTTCAAATATTTTTCATAACACTACTAGATGATCGACCCTGATCTTTGATTTTCCATGAATGTCATTGACATAGTCTTCAACAATGTCATGCATCATATCATGAAATATGATAGTCATGGATCTTTGATAGGTGGTGTTATGTTATTAAGACCAATTTTCTTAACTTGATAACAAAATATTCCCCATAGAGTGGTGATTATTCTTTTATGTTGGTCTTTTGGTGTTATCCTGATCTAGTTGTACCTTGAAAATTTGTCCTTTAATGAAAGAATTTCATAACCTACTATGGAGTCAATAATCATGTCAATGTTTGGTAATGAAAAGTCATCCTTAGGGAAATATTTTTTTATATCATGTAAATTAATACATATTTTGATTCCTTTTGTCTTTTATCTAACTAGTACAACATTGGAGATCCACTCTAAATATTTGATCGATCAAATACATCCAACTTCTAAAAGTTTTTCCAACTCTTTCTTTACTAATATAGTAATGTAAAGATTCATTTTATGCAACTTTTTATTTAATATTTTATTATCAAGATTGGTCCAAACATATCATGTTATAATATACCCATGTAAACATGTCAACAAACTCCCTCAAAAGGTCTGTAAGGACTTTAAGTCCTTCTCAATAAGGGACATGCCTAGCTTGATCCACTTTGGGTCATCTAGGGACCTGATGTTAACCTCTATTATATCTTCCACTAGAATGGTCACACTATCTTCAAGGATAATGGGCAAAGATTTAAATTGGCTAGAAATATTAGAGTCCTCTATTAGGACTAGCTCTTTGAGTTCCCCTAGGCATGATGAATCAGAGTCCCCTAATGGGAGATTTGGCCATGTAACAAAAATTATTGGAAACTCTTTAATGATTTGACCAAAATATTGTTGTTATTCAAAACTAAACTTAGACTCATAGACAATTTAACTTTTTATGGTCTCCTAAGCTATGTTTGAAGAAGGTTGAACACCCTTATCTAATGGTGCCTAAAATAGGTTTTCAACACTATACTAGTCTTTACTTTTTCCCTAGTCAAAAAGTGCCTCAAAGAGGTTTTCAATTTTGGACCTAAATGTATTAATTATTTTATTTTGGCTAAGGGTGTTCACCCACTCTCTAAAATAGGCTTTATGATCCATTTTGATTGAGAACCCTGAGCTATGGTCCCCCAATGGAACATTGTCTCTAAGGTTAAGAAAATTAAATAAATCCTCACCATTTTGGAACTCATTAATTAGCACATTGGATTCTTATTGGTCCCAATCTATCAGTTGGGGATAATATAATGGAATTGGGTTATGATGAATGACTAGTATAATGGTATAAATAGAATGAGAATTAAATAGGTTGGTTTCAGCTAGGTCATCAAAAAGGCTATGATCAGACTTTGTTTTGATTTCAACATCCTCATCACTAGTTGATGGTGATGGAACATTATTAATGTACATGGGATCATACCTTGGTGGTTGAAATCTAAGTACATAAGGCCCTTTATATCTAGTCATGAAAATTAGCTCAAACATTCCTTGTTGATTTAGTCTTAGGCCTCTTCCTTCATAATCTTGATTTATCACGAGCCTATTAAGAATAGGATACTTCACATTCTCATAACAATAGAACTAATTGTCATTTAACAAACATGATTCATCTCCCTCAAGAGGGTCATGTTCTAGGCCAAATGCTGGTATAAATGTGATAGGTCCTTTACCTTTTCCCTTTTGTTGCCATTTTAGATGAAGTGGATTAGATTTAGGTATTCCAAAGGACTTTGGGTTCTATGCAAGGTTTGTGATATGAAAGGTATCATGGGTTAAATACTCTCTTGGGTCATTAGGATATATGTTATAATGGTTAGATATCTTAAGAGGTAGCATATGGGAAAGGGAATCAAGATTATTAGGATCAATGCAGTTGTCATCTAGAGAATCAAGGAGTATTGCCTTTCCCTTATCTTAATTGGCCACTAGATTCATGCTAAAATGATAGTTATAATTCTTGAACTTAGCCTTTAGGTGTTTACAATGCTCGTATGGATTTAAATCTCTTAGTATACAAACTTCCATACCTAAATGGGAGAACTTGATACATTACTGCAATGTCAATGGGACTAAATGAATTTCATGTAACCAAGGTCTTCCCCAAAGCATATTATATGACAAATTGAGATCTAGCACATAGAAAAGTGTATCATGGGTCAAGGGCCTAAGGATAATTGGTAAATAGATGGTTCCTTATGATTCTCATTCCTCATTGTCATAGGATTTGATGGTTATCATTCATGATTGAAGATATGCCATTATATACTTGAGAAGCTTGATAAGCTTTAGAGACACTATGTTTAGACCTAATCCATTATCTATAAGGAGACCTTTCAATTTATTCTACTTTATGAAAACTTCAATGTACAAGGGGTTATTATGAAATGTGCCAAGGGATGACACATCACTTTAGTTGAATGTGCCTTGTTAGGCCAGAGCTAGGTGTCTAAATAAAGCTTATAATTTTTCAAGGGATGTGTCACTTGAAATCATAGATTGGCTAAGGAACTCATTAAAAATGTTTTTGTGTATTGTTGACATGCAAAAAAATTATAAAATGGAGATTTGTGTAGGCATCTTTTTCAATTATTACACAATATCAAAATTCTTCTCTTGGTCAATGTTAAATGGCTTGTTCTGAGGTATAATAGTTGGTTGGGTGATGGGTGATGTGGTAGATGGCTATAGGCCTAGGATGGTAATCTTCAACCTTTAAGTTATGATTGAATAGTATAAATTAAACATAAGACCATGATTACTAACAAATTATGGTGATGGTGGGGGACCAGATAGGATAAGTCTTAGTTGTTGTTGCACTTGTGCATGGTCATATGGTAATGAATAGTTATCAATGTAGGGTATAAAATTAGTAATCCATTCTTGATGGTATGCCTGCATGTGGTCCCTAGTCAAGGAAGGATTATCAACATGATTTGGAGGATTGGAATTATTTATCAAAGATCTTTATTGATTGATATTTGGTCTCAAATTAATAGAGATGGTGTTAATGTGACCTCCTACACTATGACTTAAAACCCTATTGTAGTCATGTGTAACTACATGGTAATTATGTTGATTTTTGTCATTTTGACCTTGGTTCTATCCATTATTTTGATGTTGTTAGTTTTGTTGTTTTTTATTCTATTGATTCTACTAGTTCAACCTTTATTCTTGAAACTATTATTGTTATTGTCGTACTAGACATTATTATTATTATTATTATTATTATTATTATTATTATTATTATTATTATTGCTATTTTTACTATTGTGGTTGGTTGTTATATTGGGGAAAGGGGTTTTGATAGATTCTAAGGGTCTGATTAGAAGTAGAAGAACCACCATCCAATGTTATCCCCCTATTCTCTAATGTATTCTAAATCAAAATTTTAATTTACACATAATGGCACAAATTATGTCTATTAACTTGATGATATACACAAAATTCATTTTGGAGTTACCAATCAGGATAAGGGATGCCCTAAGGATAATGCTTTGATATAGGCCAACTAATCATATTAGTAGTGGTGAGCTTATAAAAAATACATTCAATAGTTTCTCTAAGGTCATTATAAATGTGATGAGTAGGCATTTCTCTCCTTAGAGGATGAGCTTGTAATAGCAAAGGTTGTTATATTTATTGCATTAGCCTAGGCTATTATAATTGTTATTTTTCCTAAAAATATTATGTGTTAGGAGAATTTAGATATGTTATGTGGGTTGAGTAGATGGTTTTAGCACCAGTTGGACATGTCTTTAATTTTTTACTCCATTTCCAACAACATTTTTTTTTGGTTGAATTGCCTTGGTCTATCATTATTATTGCCCTATGCTAGTTGTGATGCTTGTGCTTAGACTTGATGTTAGTTTTGACGATTTATTAGATTGGTACCTTGATTATAATTTGATGAGGTAAGATTCATGATCCCTTTGTTAATAAGGTCTATCTTGATCAACAAACCTTTATCAATGATCTCCTTAAAGGTATGCACACACTATAGTTCTAGATGATAGGATATCTCATTGTATAAGTTTATAGTAAACACAGTGGCTAATTGTTTATCTAGTAAACTATGGCTAAATAATTTTGAAAGGGATCCCCATTTCTGTAGATAACTTTAAAAACTCTCACTAGACTTTTGCTTGCCTTATGTCAAGTTGACTAAATAAATCTCATGTTCAAGATTTTATGAAAAGTGTTGCATAAATTTGTCTAAAAAATCATCAAAATCAAAGACCAAATTCCTAGGCAACTTCAAAAACCACTCCAAGGCTTGTCCTACTATAATCCTTGGGAACAAAAATAAAAGTTATATGTCTCTATATGCCACTAGTTGGCATGGAATAAATAATTTTATCAAATGAGTCTTGGGGTCACCTTTCTTCTTGTATTTGTTAAAATTATATGGTTCATATCCTAAAGGAAATGTTATCTACAAGTAATCCATATTAAATGGATAATATCACATGTCATCCAAATTAAACTTTTTTTTTTCTCATCTTAGATGGTAGTAATTACATCTTTCATCTATTTTATTTCTTGGGCTAGGAAACTAGAGGGAATATTGGCTTGAGGTGGAATATTAGCTTGGGTAGATGATTGAGTGGTCACAAGTAGAACACTTTGACCAGGGTATGATGGAGGTATTTGATAGGGTATGTTAAATTAGTTGGGGAATAAACTTGGAATATTCATGTGTAGATTAGGGTTTGAATGTTGAATTTTCATGTACTATAGTGTAATATTCTAGTTTGGATTAGGTAAGTAGGTCTAATTTTGGGGATTTTGAGGTTGGGATGGAGGAATATGACTATATTATGCCTATTAGGGTTGAATAGGTACTTGGTGCTAATTAGTAAAACCTTTTTGTTGAAGGGGTACTTGTGAACCAAGACCCTATCATTAAACTAGTGGCACATTCTACATAAAAGGTAAAGGTTACCTAATTAGTACTTGAGGAACATTGGAACCTCTAGGCTACATGAATCCTCATTTTAAAGTTGATTCTTGTTGAAGATTTGGAATTTTTCATTGACCAATATTTATACATTTTTGGTTAGACATCATTTGGATTTGAATTGATATATTGGTAGACGAGGAAAAAGGTATGTTTGTTACTACTTGACGAGGTAAAACATTGGTTAACCCATGTTGAGGTGGCAATATGTTATGTCTTTGTTGCATTACTATGTTGGACTATGCCTATTATTTTGGAATATTAATCATTGCCTATCGAGTAATATTCATTACATTTTTTAGTGGAGGCATGATATTGGTCATTGGCTAACTACCTAATCTTATTGGTTGAGCATTTGAAAAAGGAGCTAGTTGACGATTAGTGATATTAAATGGTTGAGGTTGGGATGTATAAACTCCTAATCTATTTAAGAAACCACTTATGATGTTAACTAAAGTTAAACTTGTTTGTGGACTAGTTATTTGTGTACTTACACCACTTTATTTTGGTTTGGATGTTTCTTACGCACTATCCACTATGTTTTTCTTAATATTCTACATAGAAGTAAAAGACACTTCTTTGATGGTTGGTATATGAAAAAAATTATCAATCAAAGTGTTTTTCATGAAGTGGTATACACCTTGATTGTCTTAACTAGTCAATTCTATTATCACTCCTATTGAAGGAACTAAATCTATGATAGACCTATTTGACATGGTCATCTAATTAAAATTGTGTGTTAGCTTCAAGTAGATATGGTACGATGTCTACATTTTCATAAATTTAACTTCCATGAGGTCATTTCCTTTGAAAATCATACTAAGGTCTTGATATGTCATTTGAACTAGAGCTAAAGGATTGTTAGAAGAAGCCTATTGACTATAAATTATGTTGTGAGGCATTTTTACTAGACTTGACAAGTTTTCATGGGGGAAGTCCGTAAAAAACTTATCCCTTACTTATATTTATCTAACCAAAATATCATCCTTATTTTCCAACAAGTGATTCTCAAATATATAAGGATCATACATGGATGGTGTAGTAACCTAGTATGGTTATTTAGGAAATGGTTCTTTAACTGTAGGTGAAAAAGCTAGGTACTAATCTATTTATGTTTTATCCTTCTCTAAGTAGGGAGGTGTGTTTATCAAATAATGAGCTGATGGGTCTTGGTTTTGTGCCCCTACTTGAGTGTCATAAGATGGATAAGGATCTATCTCATAAGCAACATTTTTACATAAGGGTCTTGAACCATTTCTTCCTATGCAACCACATTACTAAACCCCGAATTGTACATTATTCCACTATAAGTGTAAGAATACATGTTGGGATCCATATTAAATTCTCTGTGACTAAAAATAAATAGATTTCTACAATCTCTAGAAAATCAATCTCTAAAAAAAGGTTCAAACTTGGTCTAACCTAGTCAAAAATATGAATATGTATATCAAAAAACATTGATACAATGATGTGGGGTAAAAGAAGCTAACATCAAGTGTCTAATGTTACACATCTCACACAAAAAGGTTAAGTAAAATGACCATAAATCAAAATTCCAAATTCTAGGTCAAAGTGTTTCAAATGAGTCCAATCTAGGAGAACAAAAGTTACTAAGAATTTTGTCTAATTGTGGCATAAAAAGATAGGATCAAAAAAATATACATGATAGGAATTTTGGCCAAATGACATCAAAATCTAGACTTTAAAAGATGAGATTTTTAATCTAATAGATTTGAAACACTTCTAACATAAAACTAGGCATTTGACTCTTTGACATAAAATTGATTAATAAGTATGAGGTATAAAACAAAAGGCATTAGGAGATAGTTTACTTTCCCCTAAAAATGGCACAAACTAGACTCTTTTGACTTATAATCTAGATAAAGGTGAATGGTGTAACTACACTAGATAAAGGCTCTCCAAGAAAAATCAAAATGGTTTGGACATTGGAATAACTTCGACTCTATGCGAATAGGCCTATGAAACAAGTTTCAAAATGATTTCAGTAATGTAACCATGCTAAAATTCTCAAAAGGTGTGGTAAATTCTTATTTCAAGACTCTAAGGCAAAAATGGTCTAACATGATTTTGGTAGTGTAACACTAATTTCCTCAACTCAAATGATATACACACACACAAAGCTTGACAAATGTCTAAGGCAAAAGTGTCATATCAAATAGACTCAAAATAAATGGTTAAATAGGATGGGTAGTATAAAATGTAGCCTAGGACTCAAAGCGTGAGTGATACACCACATTATTTGAGTCCTACCAAATGATGATAATAATCATGAGTCTAAAAATAACCCTCAATTCAAATTGGGAATTGAACTCAAGTTAAAACAAGTCAAGTGTAAAGTGGTGAACCCAATTTAACACATCAACCTTTGAAATTTAGAAGAGTTCAATTTCAAATTTCAACTAGTAAAGAGGTACTTAATAAAATGTGGAAAATGGCTCAAACTCAAATGGGTATCTTAACTATGCCAAAATGGAAGGTATGACACAAAGCTTATGATAAATTTTTGAAGGAAAAAGATGATTTTTACTTGGGTAGCATAACACCTCTTTATTTAAGAAAATGGTGGGCAATGTGTTTATTTATGTAACCCTTTATTAACAAATAGTTTTGACTCCAAACAATACCATGTAATCTAAAATAAAGATAAATTAACTAACTAATCATCTTAAATCCTAAACTGATGAGGTATGGTAGAGTGGGGTTAAATAACTAATTTTTTTTTAATCATTTAGATGGATCAGATGCACAAGACTTTCACATCAAAATTCAAGAGAAACAACACATCAATTGGGTTTGTAACACTTGGCTTGTTGTAAAAAGGTCTTACCCTTTTTACAACCACTACATCAATCACTAACTTAGTGTAGTGTGATATATAATATGCTCAAACATCCCAAGATTAGCCTCAACTATAGGATATGGTTTAACCTCTCAAATCATCATCCTAATGGGGTGATCCAAATTTATATACCCCCTTGTGGAGAGGGGTTGAAGACAATGCTGGAAGATGAAACCCTGGGTCAAAGCTTCCATACAGAACTTATGGGAGGTGATGAAATCCTCCTCACAATAAAATATACATATAATAAAAACTAATTAAAACATATTTAAGGTTATTTCTAGGTCACCCAAGCCATGCAGGTCTTCGGGAGATCCTTCACAACTTCTCTTTTATGGCTTTAGACTAAGACACTTTGTAATGAAATTGGCTCTTTTGATCCCACAAGTTCCCTATAGGGGATGGTGGGATAGAATACATTAACAACTCCCTATTTTATCAATAAAAACTAACTAAAGAAACAAATATAAACAACTTGTAAAAATTTGAAGTGTGTTCAATTTTAAAACACTAAATGAAATGTGTGTTGGTGTTCTTTAGCCCATTGGCTTTAAGTTGTAAAAACTTATAAATAACCTTTATAAATTATCTATGTAAACATCTAATTGTTTTCTTAAACACCAAAATGAAAGTTCCTAATAATTTTTAAGCACTTAAAAATAGGTTAAAAAGAATAGATTAAGCTCATTTAGATAATTTGTCAAGTTGGCCCTGCAAGGGAAAAGTCAGAGTTTTGCTTGGCCTTGAAGCACTTGTCTAAATGAAGCAAATAACTTTACAAATTGAGATCTTATGTTTTACATAGTGTAATCCCTCTAATCCATAGTATAATCCCACTACTTTAACAAATCATGACTCAAATAGGAAATATCTCTACTCAAGTTATTTAACATAAATCCACAATATCACTACTCAAGCTAACAATCTCATAGGTCATAGTGCAATACTACCACTACGAGAGTTGCATTATTGTCACTTAACCACTAGTAGCTTACCTAAAATACCATGACTTTAATAGGCAATATCATGACTATCAATTCATGCTATTACAATATCATGACTTTCTAGTCATAGTATTGTAATATCACTATTTAGGGAGTAGCAGTGTTGTAATATTGTTACTAGAAAATCATAGGGTTATAATATCTCTATATGTCAATAGTGGTATTGTAATATAGCTACAAGATCTATAGATAGATAAAAGTTTAGTCCAAAAAATTAATTTAAACACAATACCATGACTTCAAATGATAAATGTGTGACTGTGTTAGTGGTAAGATTGTGGTCTATAGGATAAAACCATGACACCATAGTGACAAAACTGTGACTTCCAAAAAAATGGATTTTTTCTCAAATTTTCACTCTCTTTACTCCCATACTCCAAGATCCTACATGAAAATGGTTAGTAGGTTTCCTGTAGGTTCTATTTAACTAAATTTATGATGCTAGGTCCCACTGGGCATGCCATTTGCAAACAGAAGATTGTAATAAGGGTAGATTTGTATAGTGTTGGTGCATGAAACCAAATCCAAAGCAAAACACACTAATGCTAACACCTTAAGTCTATCTCAAGGGGGGAACATAATAATAAAAAATTAAATGAGAAATACAACTAGAATGAAAAAGAGAAAATAAATCCTTCACCTTCCTTGAATGCTTCAAATAGCTTGTTGAAGTGGCATATTCAGCTTGTGCTCAATGAGTCCTCATTAAAGAAGTTATTTTTCTCCTTATCTCCTTGGCACCAATGTTTTTTATGATGGTTTTGGATTAGATAAATAATTTGGAATGATAAAACTACATTAATTACTTGAGAAGGCTTTTTAGCATTATAATTTTACATCAAGAGAGTTTAAAATTGAATAGGTAAGGCCTCCTATTTATAGATTTTTACAAATGACCAGAATGAACCTAGACTGCCCATCTTAAGATGAAGATGTGTGGATAAGAATGAATTCAATTTTAGAGGCCAAATTCAATAAATTACATCACAAATATTTGGGATATAAATGAATTAAAGATACATGGAAGGCATTAATGAGGCATGGAAGGGCTTGATAAGATATTTTATGCATTTATGGCTTAGGGTTGTCTTCCCAAGAAATGATGTCACTTGATGATGTAAAAACTCATAATAAATTTATAAAAATAAATATTCAACAATTTCCATGGAATTATTAATTAGGCTCTTGATCCAAATTAGTCTTAAACATTATTTATCAATTTTGATGCAAATCTTGGCCATTGGTGCACAAATTAATCAAATTAGTCAGATTATTTATTATAGGCTCAAAAATTGACTAGATTAATATTAGGATGAAATGTTAGATGTGTTAAATCCATTATCCCATTTATGATGTTACCAATATAAAATAATAAAGGCATGTGTCTTGTGAAATAAATCTGGTAGAAAAGAGCAATCTAGAGCACCTAGGTACGAAATCATCATGTTGACTCGAAATGTTCTGATCAAAGTTAGCTACCCCATAAATTGCATTACCTCATTTAATGGTACTCTAGCCAAATCAGAACTTGTATATAAAAATTTAAATTCATTTAACGTGTTTTAGTGTTTTAGGCCAAATTTTAATGCTTTGATAGAAATTGGTCAAAATCCTAGTTAGAGGTTATCAGTGGCCATTTTTAGGTGTCTGCACTTCTAAGCCTGTATGGATATTTAAATGAACTGATGAATATGATTTTATTCACTAGAAATATTGGATGATAAGCCTAAGAGATAAAAATTATGAATTCTCATATGTTTTATTGGAATTTATATTACAGACTTAGCTTATCCATAAATGAGTAAATCTCAATTAAATGGTTGAGTACTTGCTAAGAAGAGAAAAGGCGTAATAAGAATATATAATCTAAGTATTGGATATTATGATAAATAAATTCCTTGTGAGGTTCATAAAATCAACCAAACTAATAATAATATTGATTTGGTGTCAAAGGTTTGTTTAATCCTTGACAACCTCATAAATAAAATAAGGATATTAGTCGATCTAGGATCTTGAGCTAAAATGTTATACAAGATAATTAGAATGTGTCTCTAGAATATTCTATAAGCCTTTTTTGGTTGAGTAAAAAAGTCAAATCATAGGTTACATTGTAATAAAGAGGTGTTTTGGCTTGATTGAGTTGTCTATTGATATTATTTTAATTGAGTAAGCTAAATGGGAATATTATCTTATTTTTGATTTATCAATTTAGATTATGACTTATTCTACCAATTGATCAAATTCATATTTCAATCTTCAAACCTTTATATGCTTTGATTTAACCTTTTAATTCTTGACTTGTCATGTCATTCTATATTAATGGTTTAACTGAATTTGTTACCTTAGTCAAAATATTTCATGCCTTAACAAATTTAATGTTGACCTTACAACACATGTTTTGTTTGAAACCTATGATTTCCTAGTCCAAGAAGAAATGGGACTAAGACATTTGTAAAATAGTTAGGGTAAAGTTTGGAAGGGTCTTAACCTTCATGTCATTCATTTGGGGATAGTCAAATGTTGCATAGTTAGTGATTTTTCATGTTACATAGTTGGTTAGGCATAGAATGTGCAGTCTAGGTAGTTTTTTTCTACATAGTGAGTCTAACTAATTAGAAGGGCTAAGTCTAGGCTATTTCTTGACATTTTACCTAGTCAATTATTCACTTTGGCCCCCTTTGTTTTCATTTTTTCCTTAGTCATTTTCATGACTTTATGGAGTTGATCAAATAAATCCACGTGTTATCTTCCCACTAACCCAAGACTGATGTTAGCTTGGTTTGTGGTATGGTTAGTGTTGGGCTAGTGAAATGGTGGGATGTTTTCACATGGAATTATCTCAGTAACTTAGAATCTTATGAAAGACCATAAAAAGTGTCAACTCTTTAGGTAAGTGGGTGAGTGGGATGTTTCCACATGGCATCATCCTAGTGATCCATGATCTTAGAGAGGGATGTATAGGGAGCAATGCCTCTAGGCAAGTAGGATCATGGGATGATACCATGTGGCATCATCCAATTAACCTGTTATCTTGGGGTAGTCTATATTAGGCTTGAATTATAAGGTAAATGAAGTGAGTGGGATGTGGTCATATGCCAAATCTTATTTATCCATAATTCCATAAGCATTCACACCAAGAGTGAAGCTTGTGGGCTAGTAGGCTAGCAAGATTTTATTGTGCATCACAATCCCACTTCTCCACAGCCTCAAAGAAGGTGTGTTAGATTATATAATGGTAGGGAAAGGAGTTAGGGAATTACCACCACATAAATCCTTTCTAAAATTTGTGAGGAACTACCAAGTGGTAGTGTTCTAAAATATTGAAGCCGTGGGAAGATTAAATTATTGAAGTCTAATGCCCCAATCATTTACACACTCTAGAGAGCTAAGGAGCTGCCATGTAACACCATATTAGTTCTCAGAAGGTTTAATATTTAGATCTATGGATTTGAAATATTTTTCTTGTCAATAGACTTGGGTGCCATAGCTAAAAAATATGGCATGTTTTTAACCCCTAGTATCTTAGCCCAGGAAAGAA
Source organism: Torreya grandis (assembly GCA_037957365.1). Taxonomy (NCBI): domain Eukaryota; kingdom Viridiplantae; phylum Streptophyta; class Pinopsida; order Cupressales; family Taxaceae; genus Torreya; species Torreya grandis. The sequence goes on along the minus strand of JARHVA010001605.1, from coordinate 1,732,625 downwards.
CCAAGGTCACCATGTAGTTCCCTAATGCATTACCAAAGGACTGGGTCAAATTTGATGTCTATCTAGACATCATTTGCATTGTATTAATTTAACATGAACTCAAGAAGAGATACAAATTATTGGGCCAAACATATTAACAATATGGGCTTATGAATTAATGGATTATGATTATATGAGCCTTTTCGTAGTTGTAATATTCTTGTTGTGTTTGGATTGGTTATGAGCCATGGAATGGATTTTTCTTTCTATCCATGTCTCATAGGTGATTTATGGGTAAAATTAGTATGTTGTGTTCTATATTTTTGAGAAAAAATTAGGTATGACATAACTATTTAGGCACATCTTATTTATGTGGTTCATCAAGGTCCTTAGTGTTGAGCCCATCTTCAGCTATTATCTAACATAAACCATGTTCCTATTTTGTCAAGATAGGCTTGACTATTATATTAAAACCATTATGATGGTATGTAGGTTTAAGATATAATATATGGATTGATTGACCATCTTGACTAATACATAAACTTGTTTTCAAATTGAGGAGTACCTAAGTTTATCATTATTCAAACCATAACTCATGAACTCTATAAGTGATTTAATTCTTTCATTATTTTTATATACCAATATTATTGATAAAGTGTGTTTTGATGCATAGTAATTTAATATAAAGTCTTTGTTTAAATCAGGGCATACTAGGGTCAGTGCTTTGGAAATAGAAATATTTTTTCATCAAAAACTTTCTTACATTCTATTATAGCTAATTCCAGTACCCCTCATTTAAAACTTACAATTTTCCAAATTCTCACATATGATGGCTTAAGCCATGAAATATAAAACTTATTAGTGAGGGTTAATTTGTTTACATATACTTAAAAATTATCTCATGTGTATATGATTAATATGTGATATAGGAATGTGATGATTTATTTTTAAGTTTCATAATATCATTTAATTGAAACAAATATTATATAGCATTTTTAATCGAATTATCATAAAATAATCATTTTCTCTACATTTAATATTACAATTAATGTCTTATCAACTGTCATAGAATTTTGAGTATCTATTGATAATATGGAACAATATAGTTACAAGCTAGTGGCTACTAAAATATGTTGATCTTGGTATTGTCAATGGATATGCTTCAATATTGTAACTTTTTTATTGTATTTATTATAACCTTGAGTCTCTTTGGCTCTATTTTTCATATAGGTTGAAGTTGGTGAATACAATTGATAATATAAATAATGGCATGTAAACTTGTTATTAAAATTTTGCATTAATAGTGGACGATGCTATGCATTTTTACTTTCTATATGACCTTAAGCTTATTCATTTATATGATCTTAGAGGTATTCATGACCTAGCTCAAATAACTTTTTTATGGTGACCTATCTTCTCACAAAATTTTAATGGTCATGCTTTTATTATCAATATGACTCATTTTTTTTCAATATTTGAGGCATTTATTGTTGATTATTGTAAATTAAATCCAAATATATAGTGATATTATGATGTACATTAAATATCTAGGTATTTAATTTAAGTACCTATGTTGATTTTTATTATTAGTAAAATAAAATAAATTTAGTGAGGATATATTAATAGATAAATTTATGTTTATTATGTTCATATAACTATCATTAAATGTATTGTTTTATTTTGGATTATTTAGTGGATAGCTAGAAGATTTTGTTATCCAACAAAGTTGGAGAACACATTATCCATAGCCATATTAATACACATATTAGGAAACTAGTCCATCATAAAAGTGACAATTATTTATATTTGATACTCATTCAAATCAAGTTCTTTATAAAAGGCAAACCCTAAAATTTTGGTTTTGGATATTGAACGAGTTGATTTGGCTTAGACTCATTTGATTCAATGTGCTTAGATTTCTTGGTAGGTATGGAAAGTACTCTATTTTTTTAATGGAATAATTTACACATTGGTTGATGAATATTTATCTTTATCTTGAATTTTATTTTCATGTTTTTCCATTGATACATCACAATCATTCATTCATTTAAATTTAGAATGGTGTATTAAAAGGAATATTTTAATACTCCTTATTTATTATGAATAGGGTTATCAATTTATTTGAAAGAGTTGATAATACTTGGTTCAATATATTACAGGCAAGTATTATTTTGTAGTCTATGAGTTTATTTGAATAAATGGAAGAAAATTTGAGAAAATAATTAAATTAAAAAATATTCTTTTAAATAAAATGAATTCTTTATGGTTATTTATAGTCATGAAATCAAATGATTTTATTCTTATGCATTTTAAAATGACGCTTTTAGGTTTTGTGCATACAAATTATCTAAACAATAAAATAATAGTTCCCTATTTTTCATTCTTCTTATTTTAGACCATAGTCTTCATGTGTTTGATAAAATATTAAAAGAACTTTTAGATTTACTATTATGACATGTTTCATATAGTAAAAACTTGAGTTTTTTATTCAAATGGTTATTTCAAATGGAGCATTTAAGGTTTAATTTTGTGTTTCTTATGGCCATATGTTAATGTATAAGTGGTTCCCTTTATTTAAATTAATTATTGATATAATTATTCTATGTTTTATATAGTGAAATGTTTATAATTATTCTTTTTTAGTGAATGCATAAGTTTCTCAAATCTTGAAAACCAAGCTTTATTGCATCAAAAGTAAAAATGGTTTCATTCAGATGTTTTGTTAATTTTTTTAACTTTTCCTTTGGTGATTATTTTCCATGAAACCAACAAGTTTAATTTATACAAATGTTTAGATATGGAATTTGAATACTTAAAATTCTTTCAAAACCCTCTATTTTCATTTTGATACCTACATGAAAAATTTAAGTACTTGTTAGAATTAGAAGTGCAAAGATAAAGGTTTTATATGAATAAATTACATGTTTTTTTATCACATTGGAATTATGTTGATTTTTAGGTTTGAAAAATAATGTCAAATGATGAATTTATTAACTAGTAATGACCATATTTTCTCAAGACATATGGATTCAGTGCAATGTTTTAAGTATGCAATATATTTTTGTAAACTAGTTAATTTAAAGTAATTTCCCTCTAAAGGCATTTATGATTATGCATCATTTAGATGAATATTTCAATGCTTAGTTTCTATTTAAATATAGATATTTTAGTTAGAAAAAGGAAATTAGAATGTTATTAAGATAGTTTTATAGAATGATTGCTGATATGTGAAAATTTTCATGCAATGTTGTAATGAGTTAATTTCACTCAAAATTATAAATTTAAGGTATTTTGAGTCTTTATTTAAAACTTTTCAATATAGATCCATGTCATGTTGAACTTCAGACGAAAGGGAAACTAACATAAATGTTGAGTGTAGAGACAATGTACAATAGAGTGGTCTTACTCCCTTACACAGTAGTCACCATGATAAATTTTTTTGGACCCATAGGTATTGAAATACCTTATTTCAAAAATTTAATAGTGGAACCCATGTTTATATTAATTATTATGTCAGTGATCTAAATTTCTTAATTTTATTAGATAATATGCCATCTTCATATTTCAATATGCAAGGTAATATTTTTCATAGAAGTCTGATTTGGGACACTTAGAGATATCTTCCATTTGGGAAAGGTATGCCAATTGAATCCTCCCAATTCATGCATACAAATCTTGATTATACACCTAATACCAATACTTTTTAAAATCATGCCAAGTTATTCATTGAGCTTAACCTTAATCTCACAAATCCCAACATACCTTTGGCCATTATTCTTAGGCTTACTACTTTGGTTCCTGATAATTTTTCATCTTCCTCTAAGAAGTGTATTGGTAGTCCTATATACCATCTTGTGGTCACTCGAGTGCTAAAGAAACTTAAAACTTGAAATAGATTATTATTGTGTGAAAACTAATATAGTTGATTTTCTTTCTTATGTTAGAACATTTAATGTCTAAGTAGGATAATTTAGACCCTTATCATACTTTATTTTATTATGAAATAATAATAATTTATTATTTATTAAACATGAGTTGAAAACCTCATGTAAATAAATAATAAAATTTTATGATTTATTATTAACCAATTAATTTAAATGATTCTTGCGAAGGATGGACCCATTGGTTACAATGATCACCTTTCCTCGCATTTTATTATAAATAGGGTCTTACCCCTATTGTATTGTTCATAAAAATACACTAATTGAATTTAATATTTGTTTGTGGAGAAAATTTACAAAGTTTATGTTAAGGCTTATGTGAATAAGTGAGAAGGGAAGGATTTTTATTGGGATGCAGAGTTTCTCAATTATTGAATATCATCTTTGTGGGTGTTTACCTCTTAGAGGTTTTCCCAAATTAAATTATTATGTATTGTGTCAATTCTTTGTACTATTTACCATCATTTATTATTCTATATATAATCTATATTTCATATATATATATACATATATATATATACATATATATATATATACATATATATATATATATATATGTATATATATATATATGTATATTATTCCATTAATTTTATCATAGAATTAGAGCCATGAGATGATTGGGTGATTGGAATGATTTTTTGTTGAAAGATTAAAAGTTTATTCAAACAAAATTTTTATTTATCTGATCTTGAGACACCATAACTAGCCTATAAAATCTCAAAAAATTGATTTCATTGTCAAAATTCAATTTTTTAAATTCCTTCATTGTTAAAAAAATCTAAAAGATTGGAACAAATTTCAAGATTTTTTAGTGCATCTACAAGTTTCTAGTGAAACAACCCCCCCCAAAAAAGTTGGAATTGTATATAACAGTACATTTTGGATGCATGTTGGACCCAATTACCTCAATTGATGATGTAAATAATAAATTTTTAACACACTCATGTACATGTAACTGGTACCAAAGGAGGTGAACTGAGGTAATTATCTATGGGTAACATCATATTAAAAGTGATATGGGGAATCGCGTTACCTTAATGATGTTTTATAGGGTTCAGGGCATATTGGTGTATGCATAAATTATTAGGTCCCAAGTACCATATGCGGCACTCATACTTCCACATAGGACCATTTATAGGTCCTTAACTCTACGTAAATACCTCACTCTCCTAAGTGGGTTTCAGTCCCACTCAAGGATGATTAAGTTCTAATATTAGTTGAATTGGTAAGGATAACACTAACATCCTAGGTTATCATTCAGGTTAAAATAGGTTTATGTTAAAAGTATAGGTTACTAAACTCATAATCAAACTTGATTTTAGACAAGTAATCATAATAACAACTAGAAATCAATTCTATCATATGTAGATTTATAATTGATTATACAACAAAAACATTATTTCATAAAATATTACATACAAGAACAAATTAAAACTCAAGGATTCATAGTGTTACCATTTTAGGCCATAAACACCTCACCACCTTTAAGGTCATCACACCATTACATTAATATTTCACATATCCCTCAATTGTTAAATATGGATGAGGTTATTAGAATAATGATCAATGATATAGTTATGATCAATATCAACATTCATCAAATAACCTTTAGGCAATCTAAAATGAATCCATATAACATCATTATATTGGCATAGCCGATGTGATATTATAAAATAAGAGAGTTCAAGACATAATTCATCCAAGGTATCTAATTAATTAATCCTTAAATATCTAATCATTTCAAGGAAAAGAACATATGTATTAATCTAGTAGTTAAGTCATTATTAGATAACTATATAAGAAAGGAATAAATTCTTTTCATATAATGCTTCCAAGGAAATGCATACATAATGAAACATCACATTCCATAATTGAACAAGTATAGTTGAACTTGTATTTAAATGAACTAGAAGAGAGAAGTAAATGATTTACATATAACAAAATATAACATAAATACATACAAATAGAATCCAAATGGGTTTCAATTTTAGTGGAACCCAAATTAAATGTTTCACTTAATGAAATTTCACAAATATCTGTTGGGCAAGCCATGGGCAACAAGGCAATCAGATTCATCTATTAGAAGGGAAAGTGAAAACACATGCGGCCCAAGGAAATAAAAACCAATAAATAGGCATGCCTCAGTCATATATTTATGACATACTAAATGAAGTAGTAAACACTATTTAGCTTTCTCATTTCATCTAATTTAGTATGGTTGAAACATTAGATTCAAAATAATCCAATTAAATCCTTACAACTTCATCTCATTACATAACTATCATATACAGAAATACTATGCATGTTTACGAAATGTCTTAATTAAGTGAATTGAATAGGTCAACTTATAATTCATTTATTATTAAATGAAAAAATAAAAGTAGTATTTTTTAGATCTAATATATGCAGCATACATACCTTTATAAGCAACTAGGTATGTCTAAAACAAGTTTTAGGAGTGAGGATTTTGTTTAAGTTCTTGTATGCACCAGTAACTAGTAATATTGAATAACTCATACATATCTGAAATAACTAAGAAACACATATTCCATGCATCTATGTAATTGGATTCACAATATATAATGTGATTTATCAAAGATAATTTTTGAGCTAGTTTACCTGCTTAAATTAAGTCTATGTATTTCTAAATCAAGAAAACATAGTATGTGCCTAAGTGTCTCTATAATAAATTGAAATATTATTCCTACATTAAAATAGAATTCTAAATATTAAATATACATAGTAGGCTCTTAAGGAATATTATGTAGCTATCTAAGTGAATCCTACTTATGATAACATCAAGTAGATATAATCCTAATATCCAAATCATATAATTAAACTAAGGAATCAATATTACAAAAATTATTTTGAGTTAACAATATACAAGAATAGGTGTTAACTCAATTATAGATTAATGTGGGAAGATTAATTTTGAAAATAGCATTAACAGAATGCTTTATCATTATGAAAAAAGTCAAAATAAATTTTAGTAACTTAATATACATTAAGTGAATTACCTTCAATAACATATCAAATTAGCCTCTTACCCCTTTCAATTAATATTTAGCCTCTCATTTATTTTCCACATTCCATTATTAATACAAGTTAGCATTAACATGATTAAACAATAATACTAAAGATTGCATATTTATTAAGTCATAATTTAAATAACATTGATATAATAAAAAAATAAAATAAAACATAATTAATTTATTAACAACTTACTTCATGTGTATGTGAAATCACTAAAGCATGGAATGGTAAGTGAATGAATTGGATAGGCCCTCCAAAATAGTCCTATGATCCCAACCATCAATGATCCTTACCACCCCAACCCTCAGTAGGATGGTGGTTGTGTCAACCAAAGACATGAAGTGATTTTTGAGTAATTATATTTCCAAAATAGAGGACATATCAACAACAAAATAATATAAAGAAATACAATGATTCAATTCTAAAGTGATACAAGAATGATTAATCCATCTTCACTATTGATGAAAAGAAGGGATAATTATCAGAGGATCACAAATGATATAGAATAGATTAAGAACTAATCCATTATATAGATTTTAAGATAGCCATCTTGGATCCCCATCTAAGTTTATGGTCAATCTCAACCATCCCAACTACCAATATATGTCTAGGTATAAAACATACCAATTATTTAATTATTCAAGTCTAGTCTAGGAATGGTGACTCACTAAGCATGCAAACATATAAAACACATAGTCAAATGCCATCAAACATAAGAATTTAGATGAGTCATTTATTACATTCAGACATACATAATATTCAAACCAAAATTAATATAAATATTTCCAATAATTATAGGTTAAACACAACCTAGGTATGTTGGAATAATTGTCATTGATGTCAAAGTAATTATAACAGATATGAATGGAAATGTCAAACATAATTATTTACAGAAGTGAACGAAATTGTTGTTAGAAGTGAATGGAATTGTTGCTGGAAGTGAATGGAATTTTTTTTGGAAGTGAATGGAAATGTCGATGGAAATGTTAATAAAATTGTTGATGAAAATGTTAACAGAATTGTCAATGGAAATGTGGATAGAAATGTCAATGGTCGCATCTTTTGGTGAAGAGGTATCTCTTGGATGGGACACATCCTTTAAATGCTATATAAGGGAGAAGAGATGTGGAAGTATAACAAGTATTCGATTTGAATGAAGATCATATAAGTGTGAGAGAGAAGGAAGAGAGGAAGAGCAAAAAATGAAATATAATATATCTTAAGAAAATAAGTATGAAGGGTAGATTTATTTTAATGAAGAACATTCTTTTAGAATTGTGAAAGAGAGGAGAGAGAAAAGTATATAATAAAATTAATGAGAGATAAAGTGTAAGAGAATAAAATTCATAATTTAATTGAAGAAGTAATCATAGATGATGGAATATATTTGGCTTAGGGTCGGTGCCTCATAGTCTAGGGGTTGGTGCTCTTGTGGGTTGGTGCTCATGAATTAGGCAAGTTGTTGCTTAGCGAAGGGGATCAATGTCTCTAGTGGGTGGTTTCTCATGAATTGACTAAGTTGGTGCTTGGTTTTGGGATTGGTGTCTCTAATAGGTTGATGCCTACAAACATTGTAAAAGAGTTATATATATAAAAGGAATATTTCTCTATCGTTTTCTCCTGAAAATTTTTCTACACAAATCAGTGTCTATTTGTATTATGTGGTTTTGCATTGTATTCTTTTATTTTCTTTGAATATATTAATTATGGATTAATTTGAGGCTTTATATTTAATATTAATATTTTAAAGCAAAAATACATATCTTATACTGATTCACCCCCTCTAAGTATAAGCTTGTGATTAATAATTGGTATTAGAGCCGGTTCCTTTGGTGTTAGCACGACTTCTAGAAGGTAGAGCTTGGAAAGCACATATGGTAGGATCTCAAGTGTTAGATGGTTTCTCCACTAATAAGGATCCTTTGTTTAATGTAATGGATTACACATTTTGTATCATAAGGATGAAGACTTACTTGATGGCACTAGGTTTTGATATTTGGCAAGCAATGGTAATAGGATACACAATGCCACAAATTACACCAATGGATGTCACCAAAAAAAAGGCCAGTGAGAATAATGTGAAAGCTATGAATGTAATCTTATGTAGGCTTTCATAAAATTATTTTTTTAAGTTTATGCATTGTTAATCTACAAAAGAGATATGGGATAAACTCAACACTATTTATGAAGGTGATAGTAAGGTGAGAAAAGCAAAACTCCAAACCCACTAGAGGTAGTTTGAAAGTTTAAAAATGAATAATGATGAAAACATTGTTGGGTATATTGTTCATTTCAGTGAGATTGTTAATGTCATTTGAGGACTCGAAGAGAAAATTGAAGAATCTGTAATCATTCAAAAAGTCTTGAGATCCCTACCTTTGAGATATGATGCGAAGGTATCCTCCATTGAAGAAATAAAGGATTTAGACATGATGAAAATGGATGAGATCCATGGAATTCTTATGTAATATGAAATGAGAACCAAATATGAGAGGTAGTTGAAGAAGGAAGCATCATTCAAGGTCTCCAAGAAAGAGAAGATCAAATAACCAGAATCAAGTGAAAATTCAAGTAGTGAGGAAGATAAAAATGAAGCTCTATTCATTCAGAAGCTAAAGAAAGGATCAAGAAAATATAAAGGAAAGTTATCATTTAAATGATTTAATTGTGGTCAAATTGATCATTTTTTATCCAAATTTCCAAATAGAATAAATAGCGATGATGAGGGAAATAAACCAAAGTACAAAAGGGGATTCAAGCTGAGTAAAGACAAGTAAAGATTTGAGAAACAAAAGAAAATCCTATACTCCAAGAGGTATAGCTGCTCATCCAAAGAAAACAAATAAAGTGATGTTGAGAGTGATAATTAAGAGATTTTGTTCATGACTACTAAAGAAAATGCCACCACCAACAAAAATATTTTGGAGGAAGACAAAGACATGGGAGAAGAAGGTGATGTGAACCTTGAAGAAGAACTTATTTATGCATTGGAAGAAATAAAAGCATTTAAGAAGAAGAATCAAAATCTAAAGTTATAGCTCTAAAAATATGAAGAAGAGAATCAAGACTTCAAATCAAATACATCACAAGTCCTTGAGGAATCAAACAAGGTAATCATTGATCTGAAAAATCAAATAAAAAAAGTTAAATAAGTTGTGGAAGATTTGAGAAGTCAGCTACAAATGAAAGAAGAAGAGTGTAATTAGTTGAATACTGAGTTAGGTTATTTGAAAGATAAGCATGAGAGGCTTATAATCATGGTTGAGAAAGATCATGAGATATCAGTCCAAGGTGAGAAGGATGCAAATTTTATGGGAAATTTAAAGAAGCCAATCATTGAACCTAATGCTTTCAGGTTTTCCAATTCTTTTCATGGCCATTGTTTTGTTTGTCATCATGTTGGACATAGGAAAAGAGAATATTTGAGGAGAATCAATCTATTAAAGAGATATCTTAGTCACCTTCAAGTAAAAGGTATGAGAAATGTTGCTTGATTTTGTGTCATAAGGTTGCCCATATTGCTAAATTATGTCCAAGTGGAGTAAAGAGATCCTCAAGGTATGTCAAATGTTATGGAGCCCCTAGAAGATATGAGAAGGGTCAAACTCAAGTTTGGAGACCTAGGAAAATAAAGGTTGATTAGATTGAGTCTAAGAGTGAGAATGGATTACTTTCTATAATAGAGAAAGAATCAAATAGGAAGGACTGTTTGAAACTCTTATTATCAGGAGTTATAGAAACGACAGTGAATACTAGTCCTAAGTAACCTATATATCAAATAGAATCTCTTGTTACAATTGAGCATGAGCCTTTTGAAGATTTTTTATTATTAGTTTCTAATGATAGGGCATTGGAAGGTAAGATAGTTGCAAGAGTTGAGAAAATGAACAAAATCATGGATTTTGAGGTTAGTGAGTTAAAGAAGTTAAACATGCCTAAATGGATTCTAAGAGAAATAAATTAGTCTCATGGATACAAGAGGATAAAATAAGTAATAGGGGAGTTATGGGACTCTCTTGGGTTCACTTTGTTTTAAGAACCTTTGTGTGGGGTGTCTCTTCTAGGCTTCAAAGAGACACTTTACAGAAAAAGGAAGCATGGTGGATGCATGTTGGGTCTTGGCTATGTTGCATGACAAGAAAGTCATGAAGTAGGGAATCATTAAGGTCAATTCCAAGGATCAAGTGATAAGGTATGAATGGGTTCAAGTAAGATCAAGAGCTGATGGAGATCTATGGAGTCATGTGTCAAGCTAATGAGAAACAGGTCAAGTTGAAAATAAAATGCCTAAGGTCAAATCAAGGAGGTGAGTTTATATCAAATGAATTCATTAAGTTTTGTGAAGATTATGGAATTATGAGATAATACTCAAATACAAGGACTCCAAAATAAAATGGAGTGGTGGAAAGGAAAAATTGAATCATTCAAGAGATGGATAGAACTATGTTGAATGAATCTAAGCTATCAGATAGATTCTAGAGAGAAGCATTGGTTAAGGGGGAGCTAAATTTTAATTTAGCTCCTTGAATGACCCTTTGCCATTGATGTCAAAGGGGGAGAATGGTAGTATGAGTAGTAAAAACAAGGGGGAGTTGTAGAAAAGAAGATGGGGAGTTACAAAAAAGAAGATCTTTTTAGAAGGTTGCCATCAATGGCAAAGGGGGAGATTGTTGGAATAATTATCATTGATGTCAAAGGAATTGTAATGGATATGAATAGAAATGTCAAATGGAATTTTTGCTGGAAGCAAATGGAATTATTGTCATAAGTGAATAAAAGTGTTGTTGGAAGTGAATGGAATTGTTGCTGGAAGTGAACGTAAATGTTGACAAAAATGTTAACAAAATTGTTGACAGAAATGCCAACGTAAATGTTAATGAAATTGTTGATGAAAATGTCAATGGTCATATCTTTTGGTGAAGAGGTATCTCTTGGATGGGACACATCCTTTAAAGTCTATATAATGGATAAGAGATGTGGAAGTATAAAAAGCATTTGATTTGAATGAAGATCATATAATTGTGAGAGAAAAGGAAGAGAGAAAGAGCAAAAAATGAAATAGAATATCTCTTAAGAAAAGAAGTATGAAGGGTAGATTTATTTTAATGAAGAATATTCTTTTAGAATTGTGAAAGAGAGGAGAGTAGAAAGTATATAAGAAAATTAATGAGAGAGAAAGTGTAAGAGAAGTAAAGTCGTCATTTGATTGAAGAAGCAATCACAGATGATGGAATCAATTTGGCTTGGGGTCAGTGCCTCATAGTCAAGGGGTTGGTGCTCTTGTGGGTTGGTGCTCGTGAATTGGCCAAGTTGGTGCTTGGTGAAGGGGATCAGTGTCTCTAATGGGTACATGCTCACAAATTGATTGAGTTGGTGCTTGGTTTGGGGATTGGTGTCTCTAATAGATTGGTTCATGTAAACATTGTAAAAGAGTTATATATATAAAAGGAATATTTCTCCATGGTTTTCTCTCGAAAGGGTTTCCACACAAATCTGTGTCTATTTGTATTGTGTGGTTTTGCATTATATTCTTTGATTGATTTGAATATATTAATTGTGGAGTAATTTGAGGTTTTTTATTTAAGATTAATAGTTGAAAGTAAAAAAATATATCTTATACTGATTCACCCCCCTCTCAATATAAGCTTCTGCTTAACAAGGTATTCAATAAATATAAATGAAACTCCTTCAAACTTGTTGATGCCCTCACAAACCTAGTAAACTATAACATGTATATTAATGACAACTTAATAGAGGTGAGCCCTTGAGTCTTATGTAGGATCTAATCATATATAAAGAACCAACATAATCATGCCATAATTCAAAAATAGGCCTGACTAAAACAACCAACCAATCATATCCAAATATTTAAAATGTATTCAAAATTTAACACCAAAACTCATTCAACTAATCCTTCTTAAGTCATGATAAAGTGATATAAAATGCAATCAAATATACAATAAATAAAACCCAGATTAATATCATGATATTACAACATGGCCTAGAGAATATAACATAATTGAATTTATCAACAGTAACATCAACATTCTTCATAATCTTCATAGTAAAAGTAACAAGAAACCTATAACGAATCATGTTTCATGGCTACACAATATCTTAATATGCCTTATTAAAAATCTAATAGAAGATTTATTATAGAATGAAGTCAATATATAAAACCTATTTAAAATAACACTCAGCATCCTCAACGAACTAAAAATAATCAAACATAGCTATATCAAAATTGAATCAGCCTGAATCAAAAACACAATCAAAATATACCAATGGTTGAGACCCATCTTAATATGTTGTTATAATGGTATGTGACTCGATTTGATTAAAATAAGAAACAATATAATCATATTTCATAAAGAACCCAAAACCTTTATAGAATCATTGATGTGTAAGAACACACAAAAACTCTATTAACCAATATTATTGACAATTGTAAGTCAAAACTTGTACCATAGTTCATATTGAAAACATAGTCACTATTATGAAAAATCCAACTGATAATCAACATCCTTACATGTAGTCAAGAAAGGAACATCACAATTTGATAAAACTAATAACCCTCAACAAGATATCAAAATGTATAGTCAGATTTAACTGGGGCTGAGTCCATATAGCAGTTTCCCACAAAAATATAACAACATAAATATATACATAAAAAATAAATTGAAACCATGAAACCTTTACATAGGTTGAATAAATACCCATAAAGACACACACACACACACACACACACACACACACACACACACACACACACACACACACAGATATATATATATATATATATATATATATATATATATATATATATATATATATATATATATATATATATATATATATATATATATATATATTAAGAACACAATAAGGTAAGGAAACCACCAACCTTTTATTTACTACATAGAACAACCAAACCCTATGGGGTAGCAATTATAACTCTAATGAAACATTTCCACACACATAGTCAACAGAATTTGATCAATATTTAATAAAAAACCAATGGATATGAAATAATAAGATAAACATATATCCATTTTTCAATTTTATATACAAAATTATAATATTGATTCACATTAAATCTCTTGAAGGTCTACAAATGCATCCAAAAGTCCTAATAATTTTGGATGTTTATGCAACCTTTTCATTTTTCTAGATTTCACTGACAAAATCAAAATAATTAGGAAAAAATATAGCTTACCCAAAAATTCAAAGATAAATATCAAAAATCCAATAAGATATAAATGAAAACCACTAATTTCGAAGCCGTGCATCTAAAATCCAACATGATTACATTAAAAAACTAGTCGAATTCCATTGTTCTCCTCATTTCTTTTCCATATTCTTAACTCTCCACACCTTCCATCTAGTTTCCCTATACCCATTCATTATCTACATTGAATCTAAGGAGAGATAAATCCTCATACATTCACCAATGCAATCCCTACCAAATTCACCATTGAATGCAATGGTTATTAATTGACCTATCCTAAAGGATCGATCCACCAACCAAAAACCAATGAGTGAAAACATAGATTAACATTTAACCAACACAATTAACATTAATAAGATTGATTAACATCCTAACTCCCAAGGTCTGTGCCACTAACCAACTAAATACTCATAAATAATAATAATAATAATAATAATAATAATAATAATCTATGGTATGCCATCAAATATACATCAATCTAAAAATAATTAAACCATGTTTAATCTCAACATTAATTTCAGTGCATAAAATAACTAAGCCACATAATAACCATGCCACCACTTTATTAGTATAAGGTTTTTATATAGTCTAGTGAATAGTCCAAGGGGTGTCAAGGGTAAGTCTAGGTAGGTCCTTAGGTAATTATTCCAATTAGGTGAGTAAAATCCATGCAAGTGTGTAGGAGTAAAATGGAGTTTTCATGGAAGGAGTAGACATGAGTTAGTTGTAGAAGTAAACATAAAAGACTACAACTACAAACCAAATAATGGAATATAATGATTGTGATAACCTTATAAAATTATAAACAACATACATTAAAATATAACAAGTACCAATGTCATGACAATGACATAATCAATAACCAATTGAGATGTCCAAATGATGGTAAACATAACCAAAAATAAGTATACTTGTCAAACTTATCCAACTTACTTATAATTTCTTTTTGTACAGGGTGTACCATTGTTAGCATATACCTATCTCATAGTATAATACCTAGAACCATAAAAATATGTAAATATTACCATATCAAAAAATTGATAAATAATTATAGAATCATAATAATATCAACTACAATAATAATTCATAAAATTATTACTTGAAAAATTAAATTATAGTCTAAATACCACTAAAACAAGTCTAACATATAATCCAATTGAAGTAAAGCAACCAATAATCAGTTATACATCAATAATAACAATTTTTAAAATAGTAAAATTGATTATAAAAATTTAGGGTTATAACATCTTCCCCCTTGAAAGGGAGCCATTCCAATGACTAGTCAAATATCCATGCATAATTCTACCTCAAAATATGTGCATCTTCTCAAGTAGTGCTTATTTCACTCAGTGGGTCCTATTACACCAAAATATACTGTATGTATATTTTTCATGTCTTAAGATTATGATGTTCTAGGATTCTCAATTGTTCCAACTGGATATTTTCCTCTTTTGTGACCTGTAAATGAGTCCAATCCAAAACATGAGATGGATTAGGTATATATTTTCATATCAAAACAAAATGAAATACATCATGAATCCTTGATAGAGAATGAGGAAGAGCTAGTCAATAAGTAGCAAGACTAATCTTTTCCATAATTTTGAAGGGCCTGATAAAATATGGATTTAACTTAGAAGCCTTGTCAAGATTTTTAAAGCTTTTCTGCAATCTAACATGCAAAAAAAAATTATCACCCATGTTAAATTCACATGTATTTCTCTTTTGATCAGCATAACTCTTTTGTTGATCCAAAGCTACTTAAAAATTGTCTTATTAATTCCATCTACCTATCATATTCTAGTAGCAAATTAGGTATCATAACAACCTTATTTTCCAAACTATGTTGATCATGGGGATTTTTGCACTTACACCCATATAGAGCTTCAAATCAAGCCATCATAATTATAGAATGGTACAAATTATTATATTCAAATTAAAATAAATGGAAGTAATATTCCCATTTAATTTTTTGATCTATGATGTACATATGTAACATATCCTTAACCACCTAATTGAGCCTTTCAGTTTGTCCATCCATTTTTGGATGACATGAAGAGCTAAAATTCAACCTTGTTCCAAAGGTTGCAGTCAAGGTATGCCAAAATCTTGAAGTAAATAACTTTTCATGATCTAAAATAATCACTTTAGGTATGCCATGAATTATAACCAATTCTTTCATAAAACATTCCACAAACATGGAAGCATCATCCATCAAATTTATAATAATGAAGTGGCTGACTTTAGTGGCCTTATCAATTACCACAAGGATAATATCATGTTTTTTGTAAGATTTGGGTAGCTCCATAATAAAATCAAGTGAGACTAGAACCCACTTTTCTCTTGTAATATCATAGTAGCCCTCTTAGATGGTAATGCCCAGCCTTAACCTATTGACATTTCAGGGATTTTATTGCAAAATAAATGACATCATGATTTATTCTAGGCCAAAAATAGAGCCTTCTCAGCTCATGCATCATTTTTGTGACACCTGAATAAGCATAATAAGGTGTTGTATATACTTATTTAGCATAGAATTTCTCAAGTCACCCAAACTAGGTACATAAATTTATTTGTATGCCTTATAAGACCATTTATTTCAATAAAAAAATTTAGAAAATCTTTTTACGACATGCTCATCAACAAAAACTACTCTTAAATCATGGAAAAATATATCAGCAAGTTGCTCCAAAATAGCACTTCTAAAATTTATTTGTAAAATTGACAAGGCAACAAGGTACATGCATCTAATAAGTGCATGAGCCATACAATTCTCCTTATCTTTAACATATGATATGTCCATGTCAAAATTACTCAAAAATTATAGCCACCTACACTGGCATTCATTTAAATCATCTTGAGAAAATAAATACTTAAGGATGTAGTGATCAGACTTCACCTTGAAAGAATTTTGTAATAGAAAATGTTTCCATTATTTAAGCACATGGACAATGGAAGAAAACTTCATGTCATGTGTAGGATAGTCATTTACATGATCCTTTAGTTTTCATGAATCATAAGCCACTATTTTTCCATCTTGGGTCAAGATGCTTCCATTTATTTCCTTACAAGCATCAACCCAAACTTCAAAATTACCATTTGGGTCTAGAATGATAAGAATATGTGTTGTTTTAAGTAGCACTTTTAGCTTGTTATAAACCTCCTCGCACTGAGGGGTCCACATAAATTTCTTGCCTTTGGACTATAAAGAGGTAATGGGATGGGCTCCAATGGAAAATTTTCCAAAAAAATGATGGTAATAATGAGCCAAACCCATGAAACTACACACTTCATGCATATTTATAGGGGTAGGCCAATCTTGTATAATTTTAGTTTTTGTGGGATCAATAGCAATTCCAACCTTAGAAATAATGTGGCTTAAATAATGATTTTATAATTCAAAAAATGTATATTTGGAGATTTTTGCATGCAACTTATGTTGTCTTAGTCTTTACAAGATTAAACAAAGGTGATGATCATGCTCAGCCCCATTTTTATAATAAATGACAATGTCATCAATAAAAACTAGCACAAAATTATCCAAGAAGTATCTAAAGTTGTTATTCATAAGACTCATGAAGGTTACATGTACATTAATTAGGTTAAAAGGTAGAACTATGAACTCGTAATGTCCATATTGAATTTTAAAAGTTCTTTTATGAATGTCCTCTTCTTTGATTCTTAGTTGATGGTATCCTAATATCAAATCAATCTTCATGAAGAATATAACACCCTTCATTTAGTCAAACAAGTCATCAATCTTAGGCAAAGGATAATAATTCTTTATTGTCACTTTATTTATCAAGTGGTAATCAATGCAAATCCTCAATATATAGTCTTTATTATTCATAAATACCATTGAAACACCCCAAGGGGACACACTTAGATGGATGCTTCCACTATCCAAGATTTCTTATATTTGAACTTTTAATTCTTGTAATTCAGTCACATTCATGTGGTAGGGAACTTTATAAGTAAGGGCAAATCCAAGAATTATATCAATCTAAAAATCAAACTCCCACTTAGACACTAAAATAGGTAGCTTCTTAAGAAAAATATTCATGAATTCCCTTAATATAATAAAATCTACGTGTACTTACTCCTTTTACTTGGGTAATTCTTATAGCTAGACTATGTAAAGCTTACAGCTTCTTCTAAAATCCCTTTCTAGTTCTAAGGCTAAAATTGTTTTACATCTTTCTGGCCCTTGTATACCTTGAAATTCTCTAAGTTATCTAAGGTCATTGATGCACTACACTCTTTTTCCCAGACAATCAACCATGGATTGATATTCATGTAGCCAATCCATCGTAAGCATGAGATCATAAGACTCTAAAGGTGTAATAAAAAGATTCATCTTGGTCTTGGAGACCCCAAGATCAAGTTCTACTTGTTTTAATCACTCAATAATAGTCACTTTCTTTTTGGTACCAAACTCAACCTTCAAACCTTCTCTTATCAAAATAAGTTTGATTTTACATTGATTAGTAGTAAAAGGAGATATAAAATAATTGTTTTCACCTAAATCAATCAAAATACTCAAGGTAAAACCATTTATTGTATCTTTGGTTTCAATTGGAATGGCCTAAAAATTATCATTATGATTATTAAGAACATATACCCTATGATTATTTACATAGCCTAGTTTTAATTTAGGATAGTCCTTTTTATAGTGGTTATCACCACATTTCTAGCATATAATAGGTCTAGAAGATACTATCAGAATAGTATTAGCACCCATGTAAAGTCCACATTAGTAGCTTTGATGTTTTTCCTTCTTAAAAGAACCAAATTTAGAGGATTTATGAAACTTGAAATTTCTTCTCTAATTAGAAAATTTTCTAAAAATTTTTTTGCCACAAAAAATCTATAATTCTAATCTAATTTCTAAAAGTTCTTATTCATGTGAGAAAGGTTTTTCACTTTAGACTATTTCCTATTTGACTTAAATTCTTATCTTACCTTTTGATGAGACTTTTCTTTTTCATCAGCCCTGTAGGTTGATTTAATTATTGTACCCAATGCCTTTGGTTTATTCATATTGACAACATTTATAAATATTTCCTTGAGCCCATGTTTTAACTTAGTAATCTTGATTTCTTCATCATTCATATAGTTCACATGGTGTAGAAAACAAAGAAAATTATTTTCATATTCACCAATAGACATATTTTCTTTCTTTAGAAGCTAAAAATCTATGATTTTATGATCTTTATAATTGGTATTTAGGTATATTTTTTATTAAAATAAGTCTAAAAAATATACCAAGAAAGGTTCAAGGGTTTATATCCTTCAATGGAACAAAGTTTATTCCACCAAAAAGCTATAAGACCAACCAGTTGATAGGATGATACCCTCATTTTCACATTCGATGGCATGTTATGTAAGTTGAAATATCTATGTAAGTGTACCATCCATGCATTGTATGTGTCACTTGATTCATCACCCAAAAAGTTAGGTGGTGGGAGATTTTTTATTTCTTTGATGATTGGGTCAAGTATGGTCAAAGGTAATTCTTGAATCATAAGTCCTTATAATTTCCCCCTTTCCAATCTAGGTAATTCTTCTTGGGATTTCCTTTCAATATTATTCAACCTTTATTCTTAGTTATCAATCTTAAGTTACAAGGTGTTAAGGTCTATCAATATTCTATTAAATATCTCATCATGCTTACCAATTTGACTCCCACTGACTACATCAACATTTGGTACCTTGGTATTACTATCAACATTATTCTTGGGTAGATCTTATTGGTTATGAATGGGGATGTGGACATGATGACCCATTCTTCATCCTTTACTAGTACCCCTAGATGGGTTGACAATAAAATTGTTATCATGGATGTTTCCTCCACTTGATCATGTTCTAACCATTCTAAGATTTACAAAGTGATTACTCAGTAGATTATAGATTTTTTAAAGAAAAAACTTGTTCCCAAAGTTTCTTAGATTAGAAAAATTCTCTTATATTAGATGAATCAACCTAAATTTTTTTGGAATTTTATATCAAAGTACATTTTAGATTATTGTTGGGTCTAATTACCTCACTTGTTGATGTAAGTAATAAACATTTAGCACACTCATGTATGTGTAGCTAGAACTAAAGAAGGTAAACTAAGGTAGTTAGCTATAGGCAACTACATAAAAAAGGTGTTATGGGGAAGCATGTTACCTTAGTATATGTTTTATGGGTTTTAGGGTGTATTATTGTATGCATTCATAGATAGGTCTCAAGCACCATATATGGTGTACATACTTTTACATAGGACTATTTCTATATCCTTAACCCTAGGTAAATACCTCACTCTATTGGAAGTACAACTACTAAGAGGGGGTGAATCAAGAGCCTTAAAACATTCATTAAATTCCACTTGCCATTCATGAAACATTCATCCAAACATATATATCAACCAATGCATAAACAATCATACAACATATGCACGTAAGATATATGTGAGAAACCCTCGTGTTGGATAAAACACACTAAATAAAATCTTAAAATACATTCATATAAGTAATGAATCTATATTTAATGAGGCACCAACCCCATAAGGAACACCAACCCCTCACTAATCAAGCACCAACTTGACTAGACCCTTAACAAGCACCAAATTTCAAGGAGGAACCAACCCCCTAGGTAATGTGATCATAGTAATTTTACAATAAATAAGAGGTTATAATAAGTGTTAGTTTCACAAAACAAAATGAAATCAACACACTAATAAGCTAACATCTCTAATCCTAGATATTAGGGGGAGCATGGTGAATAAAATACATATGAAATCATAACTAAAATTTAAAGAATGATAAATCTATTACCTTCCTTGAGAGATCCAAGTGATATGTTTATGGATTACTTGACTTGTGCTCAAAGAGTCTTTGGCAATGGAGTTTGGCTATCTCCTCTCCTTGGCACCATGGTTGTCTTGGATGTGGATTATGTTATCTTGATGTATTGGCTTATGATTTTATCATTATAATACTATTGCTTTAAATCTTTCTATAAAACATACATTATAACTTTACTCTATACAAACTCTTCAAATGAAGAGGCAAATGCTTGTATTTATAAGTTTAAAAACTAACCCCAACTCAAGGTGAGTTAGAGTGTAGTTTAAACATGGAATGGGTTCAAACCTAACCTAAATGAGTTAATTAACCCTAGTAGATTTAAAAGGTTCCAAAACCTCATTATTTTAAATTAATAGGCATGGGTGAGATATTTTTATATATTTTACAAAGGCTTGAGAACTTAAAAAAGGTAATTATGAAAACCTAAGATTGTTTGAATTTCCTTTCTTATAATTTCATTAATTGCTCATAGATAATTAAATTATGAATTTAATTAGGTTTATAATTTTAATTAAATTTGATTAATTTTTTATAATTTTCAATATTTGATTTAATTTCCATGTTCCCCACTTAATAGGTCTATAGGCCAAATTAAATGTTATGATGCCATAGTATAAATAAAGATGAATCCATAAGAGGTTTTTGTTACTTATGATAGGGTATCCAAATTAGGGATGTCTCAATGAGATTATAAGCTTTGATTAATTATGCACAAGAAAATTTAGACATTTAGTGATTCTTATAATTAATTGTCAAAGATTAGTAAGAATCAGTTTGAAGTCTAGTTTAAGCCATTAGTGGCCAATTTCAGGTGTCTATAGTTTTCTCCTAATTGGGAAGAGGTTTTAAGTTGTAATCATATTAATGTATTCTAAAATAATGAAAAATGCATGTATGACTAAAAGAAGATAATGATTGAATAATAAGCTCCAAATAATTTTTAGGAAGCCTATAATGATTCCCCCTCGAGGGAGTGGTCATCACATATGTTCGAGGGATGGTCCCTTGAAAAGAAGTAAGAAAAAGGATGGAATTAACCCATGGGTGAGATTAATCCAATAAATAAAATACCTTAATGCATTAATTTAAAATGTAATAATATTCCCAAAGGTATTTATAATCAATAACAAAGGTTATGACACTAAATTTCCCCAAGGTGGTTATAATCAGTGGTAATGAAATACACCCCAGTTAGGTTGATGAGTAAAAATAATGATTTTCCCATAGGAGGTTATACTCATTAAGATCATCGGGATTGAATAATGATGTTTGATTGTGCCCGAGTAGGGTAAATTGGAAATCATAACTAGGGATATAACATATTTCACATATTAAATATGGGTGGGTGAAAACATAAATGTGATGGTCTAATGAATGAAGAATCCACAAATAAATAAGCATATGAGGATGCACAAAGTGATCAAAGAGATGAATAGAAGATTAATAGTTAATTAATGTGAATGAATTGATTGTACCTATTAATATGGAAATGTTCATCCTTATTATTATGAACACAACTAGAATGGTCAATGTGTTTATTTGATCAAATAGGGTGGGAGGATTTTCCAAGGGTACAAAGGAGAAACTTATATGGCTTCATTACTTGTAAGACTTCCCAATCTAATTTTTATCATAGGACCTAATAATATTCCTCATGATAGAACACCATGATAAATTTGCCAAAATATGCATAATGACTGACTCTCAATCCAATAAACAATTGTAAACAATGCACCAATGATAAAAACCATGATGATAATGTTGGCATATGAATATGGATGGACTCAATAATAATGTGCAAGTAATCACCCAATGAATGCATATAGACTAAGTCAAGGCATAGTACTAAATGCAAAAAAATAAGAAATAAAATAAAAAATAAATAACTAAGCAAAAAAACACATATGAAACTAAAATTGAAATAAAAATAAAGCATCCTAATAATGGATTTTCCCTAGTAGGACAAATCAAGGATGACTAACTAGGATTAGACAAGAGAAATGTTTTTGGATTTTTAAAGTTTTTAAATGTTTTTCGAATGTTTAGGTATGTCAACTTAATTGATAATGATGAGATACTAGTCACAAAATGGTGAGAGCATTAGCTTAGGTTGATCATAAAATAACAAGAGCATTGGCTTAGGTTGATCACAAAATGGTGAAAGAATATGGAAAAGAGGGACTGAGTTGACCTCAACATAAATTGAGCACATACTATGTAATCCCATTAGGAACTCAAGTCACACTAGTTCAACTAACACAAAAGGTGGTGAAAACTGACCAAGTCATAATAATTTCTCAAATTAAGGCCAAATGACAAGGCAAATAAAAATATCAATGGAAAGGTGATGCAATAATGTATGGTAAAGGTGTTGTTTCTAATTTTCCCATGGGTGGTTATAATTAGAAAACAATGGCATAGGTCTACGATACTAATTTTCCCATAAGTATTTCTAATTAGCAACACAAGGCGGACTACTAATTTTCCCATAGGTAGTTATAATCAATAGCCCCAATCAAATTTAAATGAAAGATAACTTGCCAGATCTAATATCACACTAGTTTAATATACTATCATTTAAACAAATAATTATAAAATGTCTAAAATTAGATCAAAATACCCTCGCAAAAAGTGGGGGAAGAACCAAATGAACCAAGATAAAAAGGGGGTTGGGTAGAACGGATAAAAATAGGCTTTTGTCTAAGAGGGATGACATGGTAAAATAGTATAGGGTATGGTATTATTTAGGATGATGATGGTATGATGATTAAATATATTGGTAAGAGGATTACCCCCAAGTGGTAAGGTAAGGTAAATGAAAAATGTAAATGTTTTTGACCAATGTGAAATGTATGGTTTTATGATTTTGGATAGGTAAATGTCTTTAATTTTCTTACTAATGTGGATATGCACATATAATTGGCATATTATAAAATTAGAATAATAAATAATGTAAATTTATAGCCCACATCTCTTTTGAATAGTTGATCTATTAAGAATCCATTATAGATTTGGATGCCCAAAATGTTATTGTGATATTAATTGGTCATTGATTATGTTTCCTTCAAACATCAAGATAAGGTATCTTTATAGCCTCTATAAAGGAAAGTGAAGCTAGGGATGGTAAATATGGATAAATAGTAGATGATAGGTTTTATTTGGTAATTTAATGGTGGTTGATTATGGAATACATAATGGTTGGTAAATAAATGAAGATAGGGATTTCTAGGTACACACAATGTTGCTAATTTTAGATTTGACATAACTTTGGATGTGGTGGGGCTAAATAATTATGAATATTATCTTGATAGGACCACCATATTTTTAGACTATAAATTGGAAGCTATGTATATTTTATCTTTGATAATGTCTTCATCAAGTAGTGAATGACTATTGTGCTTAGCTATTGGTGCCTTGATGAGGTTTTCACCAATGAAGTTGTCTTGATTGGCCCATAGTGCCTCTAAGAAGGTTTCACTAAGGAATCTTAAATTTTAACTCTAATTTTATTATAACACCTCCAAAAAGGTTTCATTAGAAGATGTTGAGTTTGAACTTTGATTTTCCCTTAATGGCTCTAAAAAGGTTTCACTCAGAGATTATTCTTCTATTGAATGAAGTTGGTCTTAGAATCCATGATGTTCTTTAACTGATATGTCACCATGGATGCAGTTCAACAAGGTATGATTCTATCAGTCCTAATTGACACTTGTGGGAGATGGAAGCTCAATATAATGGCTAGGTTGGTTGGTGATACTGGCATGTGGAATGGTAATGGAATGGGGTAAGGTAGGACAATCCTTATAGAATATACTAGGAGAACTTGTGTCATGACTAAATTACTCATCCTCAAAAACCATAGAAGGATCACAAATGTATTCAAATTGGTCTATAAAGAATGCATAACCAATATTTTAATAGCCATGAATGTATTCTAATTTTGAAGTTGACTATGACTCAAAGGACTCTGAATCTAATGTTGAGACTAATGTTGATTCTACTTTTGATGCTAAATCTTATGTTGGTTGAAAAATAGAACATGAATCTAACTTTGATTCTTTATCTAGTGTGGATACTTCTACAATGATATATAGTTGAATGTTTGGTATTGGATAAGTAATAGCCTATGATGACATAATGGGCTCCATAACATATGGTTTGTCAAAGTAAAACTCCTCAATAATGGGGAAAAGGTCAAGAGATAACTCCTTAAATATTGGTTTTTCAATGGGAGGATCTTTAAAAATATGTATATGGTTAAGGTAATGATTTTCCCAAAGGTGGTTCTATTCATTAAGAAGTGACTCAACAAATATTGGCTTATCAAAGTGAGACTCCTTGAAAATGGGTATAGTATTAAAAGGTGATTCATCACAAGTTGACTCTTCATAAATGTTTGGTTCATCAAAAACATCATGGATTGGTTGGTTGTCTTAGCCTTGGTTTATAAGTAGTTGTAAAATACTAGTTTTGAAAATACCTTGGTCTACAAATGACTGGCTTATTTGGAGAGGTATTTATTGTCTTACTTAGGGATGGACAATTAGTAGGGTTTTTATAAAGTGGGTAATGGTTGGAAATGGATTAATAATGACCAAAATTTGGATAATTATAGGCTTAACAAAGGCTATTTCCCACCCTAGGATAATAACTATGACTCGTTGAGTTGTGATTAGACAACTTGGTTGGGATAATGAGATAATTTATGTAGAAAGGTTGGGAATGGTAATGTTAGGGTATTATGGAGATTTATTTCTCACACAATCTAAAGGATGAGGTTCTGGTATAGAAATGGTAGGGCATTATGGAGTTTGGTTGCTCAGACAAGCTAAAGGATGAGGTCCTAGTATAAAAATGTTAGGGCATTATGGAGCTTGGTTTCTCACATAAGCCAAAGGATGGGGTCCTGATATAGGAATGGTAGGTTTTTTTGGAGCTTGATTTATTACAAAATATAAATGATGAGGAGTTCTTAAAATGGTAATGGTAGGTCATCGTAAAGCTTATTTAACTATATAAGTCAAAGGATGAGGTCTTATTATGGTAATGGTATTCCTTGAATGTAGTGGAGCTTGGTGGTTTGTGCAGTCCAAATGAGGGTTAATGGTATAGGTGTGGGATTGGGTGGTCTTGAAAGGGTGATAATCATACATCAAATTTCCAAAATAAGGTATCACTAAATCATGGACTTATCTTTGTTCCCTAGATTGAGGATTGTATGGAGGATATGGATCCATCTCACAAACCACATTTTTACCATAGGGATCTCAAACAAGGATATTTTGTGTGGCTCTTTTATAATTAATTACATTTTACAAAAATCCACCATAAGTGTAGCTATAAATATCTTCCTCAATAATTAATTGGATTATAAAAACTCTGAAAAGAAATGTCTAAAGGATAAATGGTTCAAACTTGGTCTAACTTGGTCTAGGGAAGTTGTATCTCCAAAACAGTCTATGCAAAAACTTGGTATAAGAAAATTTAACATCATATGTCTAACATCAAATGTATCACACACAAAATTTCAAGTGGATGAATAAAAATTGACATGCCAAACTATAGCTTCATAGTGTTCTAAATAGGTATAATCTAGGAAAACGAAAGTTTTTAGGTCTTTTGGCCAAACATGACATCAAAATATAGGCTCAAACAAGGCATGTGTTAGGCATTTTGGCCAAAAGAAGTGTCAAAAGATAGAATTAAAACAAAGGTGATATTTTAATCTAACAAAATTGGAACAATTTGTCATTTACTCTACATACAAAATCAAACATAAACTTGGTGAATTGGCATAAGACATAAGGAAAATAACATATGGAGTGATAAGAAATTTTATCCCAAATAAAAGGCATAAAGAATAATGAAAACTAGCTTAATTTTATCAAACAAGATATATAAAATTGAATATCATAATGGCATTATACAATAGAGAGGAGTTTAAAACAAGTGTTAGTTTCACAAAACAAAATGAAATAAAGAGACTAACAAGCTAACATCTCTAAGCCTAGATCTTAGGCAGAGAATGGTGAAAAAAATACATATGAAAGCAAAACTAAAATACAAAAAATGACAAATCCCTTACCTTCCCTAAGATATACAAGTGATATATTTGTGGCTTGCTTGGCTTATGCTCAAAGAGTCTTTAGCAATGGAATTTAGATATCTCCTTATCTCCTTAGCACCATGGTTGGATTAGATATGGCTTATGCTTGCTTGATGTATTGTATTATGATTTTGGAACTATTAAACTATTTATTTAAACCTTTATATAAAACCTAAATTATAACTTTACTCTATCCAAGCTCTTCAAATTAAGAGGCAAATGTTTGCATTTATAAGTTTAGAAACTAACCTCAACTCAAGGTGAGTTAGAGTGTAGTTTAAACATGAAATGGGTTAAAAACTAACCTAAGTGAGTTAATTAACCCCATTAGAGTTAAAATGTGTCAAAACCTCATTATTTTCAATGAATAAGCATGGGTGAGATGTTTTTATATATTTTGTAAAGGCTTGACAACTCACAAAAAGTAATTATGAAAACCTGGGATATTCTTGATTTTTGAATTTTATTTTTTAGAATTTCATTAATTTCTCATGGATAATTAAAATAGGAATTTATTTAGGTTTATAATTTTTATTAATTCTAATTATTCTTTTTATCATTTTAAATATTTGGTTTAATTTCCATGTTCTACACTTAATAGGTCGATAGGCCAAATTGCATGTTATGATGCCACGGGATGAATAAAAGATGAATGTGAGATGTTTTTATTGTTTAAGGTAGGGTACCAAAATTAAGGATGTATTAATAATATTATGAGATTTGATGAATGATGCACAAATAAATTTGGGATGTTTAGTGATTCTTAGGCTTAATTTACAAGGGCTGGTAAAAATTGGTATGAAGTTTAGTTGAAGCCATTGGTGGCTAATTTTAGGTGTGTATAGGTAAATCAACACCAACTCAGATACTTGTAATATTTTATCACATTTTTACACATATTTCTCACTCAACTAATGATGCTCACCTTCTTTTGCTCTTCACACTCTTTTATCTCTCTTAAATAACCTATTAGGCTCTTCACTTAATTAGCTCTATTTTTAATAAATTTAGGTCATATCATCTTTCTCATCATCTATATAATTACTCTTATAACTTCATGGCATATTAAACACACCTCTCTAATGGTCTTTAATCCCTCTACCATTTTCTAAGCTTCTATTTCATTTGTTCATGTCCTTAATATTCTAACTAGTCAATTAGGCCTATTAGACCTTGTTTTTATACTTAACTCTTGATTTAACACACCTTAGTTTGAAAAAAACCTATATATATTTGTATCACCATTTTAATATATCAAAAAACATGTTTCAAAAGTGAAACAACCACTACATAGGTTAGTCACCACACATAAGGATCAAAACCACCATTAGGCCCTCTCAAAGCACACCTTTCACCTTGACCACCTTGGAACATATTAAGCCTCCATAAATAGATGAAAAACTTCACAAATGATTAAATTAAATCCATTATAATCTCAACTTAGGTTCTCAACACCATGTATCTTATTTTAGTCTTTAAACCACACCATTATGATCACAATTAGGCTTTCTCACTGCTAGAAAGTATGATTTGAATACCTTAAGTATACACTCAAATTTTCCACATAAACATATCAAAAAATCATATTTATAGAACTTCCATGACCTCAAGTTCATCACCATGTCCATTATATTCCAACATACAAGGCAAAAGACCTCAAACTAACCACTTCCATATGCTCACTCAAAACATAAGTAAGCTTCAAAACCCAATCAAGAACCTTTGAATTTTAACACCATAATAAGATTTTATCATGAATAAAAATTAATTTTAACCTATGAAATATATATAAAAACTTAATTTTAATTGTATTCTTCAACTCTAGACATAATGATTGAAGATTATCAATCTTAATAACACATAGAAAATTGCTTGACTGCTCCAAAACATAGTCATGGAAACAATGATTTAGAACACTTGTAGATTAAGTCTAATGAAATTTAAATAGGTTTATATTATCCTTAATAATAATTATATCCAATTACACTAAATATATAATAAGGACCAATATTTATAAATATTGGTCTTATACACCAATCTCATGGATTCACTGTAAATAGACCTCATTATGTTAGATAAGTTAGTTTGAGATCAAATTTCTACCATAAACACATATTTATATATATTATATTCAATGAGGATATGTGTTACATGTATTTAAAAACAACCCTATGTAATTGTATCCATCACTAATCCATGGAAACACATCCCTAATCTCATTCCCACTTCTACCTAGTTCTCTCACTATCTTCCTCACTAGGCCTTTCTAGCAATAGGTCGACTTCCATGACTAGTTTTATGTATTTTAATTATGTAACCTGATTATAAACTTACATGAAAAAAAACCACAAGTCTCACAGTTCATCCTCCAATGATTTTTATGCTTTGACCTAGTCAACCTTGCTTTCTATATCAAAAATCCAAGAAACAAGGGGTTTCATATAGATGTCACTCACTCTTATAATATACCAATGCCACATGGAGGTACCTAGGATATTCCTATACATTATAAAATCACAAAAATATGTCATTAAAACCATTATGATCCATTTCCAATAAGATCTTCCATATCAAGTCATAGTTAGGGTTTTAAGGCACTAAAAAACTAGTTTTCATTCTTAGCAATCATTCATAAAGGATTTACCCTTAAATCCAAAACCAATGTCATGAAATTTTATCTCGTAGAATTACCAAAATTTTATTTACTTATTATTATCTCATGCAAATTTTTCACATGCCAATGAGGACAATAAAATCCTTCTCGAGTCTGTAATAACTTATTCTATGCATTAAAAAAACCTCAAACCCACATTTAATTATTTATCCTTTATAATTTGACCTCAAACATGGTCAAAAAAATTAAAAAAAAAATCACACCTTTTATAATTCTCTCATGATCCCTATCACCTTGGAAACTAAAATTGATCCCTTATTAGGCCACACTAGGTCTCTTTGCACATTAGGCCTTGAGCTGTCAGTTACACTTAGACCTTGAGAATACTTTTAAAACTTTTTAAATTATCTCAAAAACTCATACTAATTTCATACAACTTCATAACATTCTCACAAACTACCAATATTATTCTCACTATCCTTAGACTTCTCACCTCAATATGCTACCAAGTCTATGCCTTCTAACTAGTTCTCTTCATGTAAATGCATAAGTCATGAACTAGATTTGAAACATCTTATAAAATATTATATAAAATATAAACATGTTTACATAGTGTAAAACATATTCTCACATGATCGACCATTTATTTTCATTATGTATAGATCTTAATAACACATTAAGACTCTTCATTAGGTCAAACATAGTCTAAGACTAGTCTTATTCAATTATATGTTTTAACCATATAGGATCACTTTGAGACACACCTAGGTGATTAAATTAATAATATGCATGTTTAAATGTCTCTCATACATCCTTTTATACCTCTATGTATTCACCTCATAAAGCCATCATACTCTTTCTTGCACTAGACTAGGCATTCCATACACAAGCCTTGTCAAGAACCTTCCACTCAAGAAAAAGTACACAATCATGCATACCATGTGTTTTGATTTAACATAAACCATATAATAATTGTTAGTTTGAGTTAAAACTATCTCTCATGTCAATTTTTTAGTTTTTCTTCCTTGTCACATACCATAACATTGTGCCAAAACCTTATGCAGAACTCAAGGACCTATTAAACCATGATTAAGCCATCATGATCACTTAAAAATAATATTCACAAGAACATAAATGACACTCAAAAACATTTTTCATAAATGAAAACATAAATTCCAAAACACCAAAAATAGGAACATACCTCAAAAATCTCCCCCTTTATAATTTATTGCAAACATTGTATCAAAGCATATCATTCTTATCTCTCCAAGATGTATCTCCTCCCAAACTAGTTTTTCTCCTAATATGGTCTTTCTCCACCTTTTAAATTAATGACAAAGGGTGATCTCTCAAAATATTACCAATTAATACTTAGACTTGAAACATGATTTCTTCCCTAAACAAGATCAATCTTCCTTTGATCAACCAAATAGGAACTCAACTCATTGAAGTACTCAACCTTTTTCCATTTATCTCCATGATATATTCATTCATTGTCATGAATGTGACTTGGTTTGATCAAATCATCATACAAATTTTTTATATCCCATCTCTTACAATCAAACCTCCAACATATTATTGATATAACTTTATATCTAAAAATAATAATGCAAATCTCCCCCTAATACCACACATCTTTCATGGTTATAATTACTAATGGAGTGCCTCCATGAAGCCTAATGGAGTGACATCTTCTCTAGCATACTAAAATAACATAAACTCAGGAGATTCCTAGATATCCATGTCCTTACTAGAATGAACTTTCTTTATGATTATCTTAGTCTTAAATTCTCCAATCTCCATTTGAACAACATTCTAACTTGGTCTATTTTTCTTAAATGCATCCACAACTTGAGTTGATAAGGAGAATTTTTGGAAAGCCTTTACATCTCAACTATGATCCATGATGGAAAGTATTCCACTTAGACTTTCATACTGATCATCATTCACCTTAGCTAACTTTGTTCTCCATTCAATATTTTGTATTCTTTATTACACTTTAGGGGCCTTAATATTCTTATTTTGATTTGAGAGTTCATTCTTAAAAAATTTTACAATATGACCAACCTTTTAACAATTAAAACAAACTATTCCTCTTGATAGAAATGCACCATTACCCATACCTCTATATTGATGACCCTCCTCATAGTTCCATGCATATTTATTCTTTAAGGTTCTTATACAATGCCTTGTTCTATGACCAAATTGGTTATATGAATAACTATAACCATTAAAAGGATTAGTATACCTTAGATAATTAGGATGCATGGTAGGATTAGTATTCATACTTACAGCACCATCATTCCTTAGTTTACCATTGACCTTAAAGTTTTTATTATCCTTAATCACATTAGTATTTTTTTTTGGTCTCCATTGAAACTAAGAGCTCTTTTGTCATTGAAAGTCTTTTGAATACTCAAAATGTTGTCTAGATCATTGGTACTCTTTAAAAACTTCAAAAAGTAATTTAACTTACTTCATGACTAAACCAAATTAGCTCTCAAGGAATCCATTTCAGTTACATACCTAGCACATTATTATTCTTTAGCATTTAGGCTTGCAGTCATAATCTCAATTTGAGTCTCCACCTATTTGACTATCTCTTCTTGTTCCTTGGAGTTGTTACTCAATATATCTTCAAACAAATTGATTGTATCCTCATAATATTTGACAATATACCTCATCACCTTGTTTTTCTTCTTCACCATCTTTATTTCATCTATATCTTTCATCAACTCAACCTCAAAGTCCACCTCATCTCTTTCTTCATCTGAATCACTACTAATACCTCCAAACCACATGTACTCTTCTTGATTTTAATAGCTTGCTTCCTCAGCCATGAAGATAAATTCATTAACATTAAGACCATTACCTTCATGGTCTCTCTCATAATCACTTATCTCACTCTCATTATATGATCTACAATCTTCCTTGTTATAAAAGCTTGTTTTATTCTTGAAAGACTTCTTCTTTTCATCATATTTTCTAAAACTTTTCTTGATCTTATTAGACCTATAAGATTTTTATCATCATCATGACCTTAATCATGATCCTAATCATCATTTTTATTATGATTATGAGGTCACTTTTTATTAAAGTGTCTAATTTCTCCATAATTAAATCACTTAAAGGGTAACTTACCCTTGTATTTACCTAAACCAATTTCAACTTTATTGCAAACATAGATATCAACTCATCATCATTGATAACAAAATAATCATTGATTTTTACTTTATTATCTTGTGTATTCTTCTCCATTGACTTATTTTATACCTTGAATGTAACTTACTTATTTTTAGGCCTTCCTTCACTTGTGCTCATCTCATAGGCTATTAAGGTGCCATGAAGTCCATCCATCTCTAGCTTGTCTAGATCTTGCATCTCTTCAATAGCAGACACTTTAGAATCAAACTTAGAAGCAATAGATATTATTAAATTTTGTACAATAATATAATCTTTAAATTATTCACCTAGGCCTCTTATGATGTTTACCACTTCATCAACCCTCAATAGGTAGGCTTCAATGGTTTCATCTTCATTCATACTTAGGATTTCAAACTATCTTCTATGGGTTTACAATTTAGCCAAATTAACCTTGGAGTCTCCATCATGGATAGTATTAAAATTGTCCCACATATCTTTGGTAGACATAAAATGCATCACTTCACAATTTATACCTTTTATAGGCTAAAATTAATATCATTCATTACTTTTAAATTATTGTCCCTAGCCTTCTTACCTATTACATCTATACCAGAATAGGGGTTGGAGTATATACATCCAAAATTGAATTAAAAACATCATGAAATTGATAAATCAGATTTTTTATCATCATAACACTCCAAAAATCATAATTATATCCATTTAACAATGGATCCTTGCTTTTAGAGAAACCGCCTTGTGCTTGACTAGTGATCTTCACTTGCTTAGGATCTCCTTTAGGATATTAGGTCTTATTCAAAAAAAATCATCTGATACTATATGTTTAAATTATATATAGTGATAGGGGTGATTAATTTGTCTTAATACATTCATTCAATTTCACTTATCATTCATGAAACATTCATTCAATCACATGTATCAACCAATGCATAAATAAGCATTCACATAAGCATACAACATATGCACACAAGAGATATGTCATAAAACCTCATGGGGGATTAAAAAAAATAAAACATAGATTTTAATATATTATTATAATCAATTAATCTATTTTTAGTGAGGCACCAACCCCACAAGGAGAAACAACCCCTCACTAGTCAAGCACCAACTAAACTAGGCCTTTAGCAAGCACCAACTTGTAAGGAGGCACTAACCCCCTCAGTAAATATACACCAAATAAATTATATAGAATTTTTTATCACCTTTATACATATATTTATCACTTAAATAATGATTATCACCTTATTTTTCTCTTCACACTTTTCTATCTCTCTCAAACAACTTATTAGGCCTCTTCGCTCCATTATCCATCTTCTTAACAAATTTAGGTCATATCACATTGATCATCATCTATATAATACCTATAATAAATTCATGAAGTATTAAAAACATATATTTTATGATATTCAATCCCTGTACATATTTTCCAAACTTCTATTTCATTCATTCATGTCCTCAATATTCTAACTAGTCAATTAGGCCTATTGTACCTTCTTTTTATTCTTGACTCTTGATTTCACACACTTTGGTTAGGAAAAAACATATATATTATTATATAACCATTTGAATAAATATAAAAACACATTTCATAAGTGAAAAAACCACTACATATGTTGGTCACCACTCATGAGGACCAAAACCACCATAAGGCCTAATAGAGACCTAATGCAATTAGGCCTTCTTAAAGCACATGTTTCACCTTCACCATCTTGGAACATATTAAACCTAAAAAAATATATCAAAAATTTTAAAAATTATTCAATTATACCACTTATAATATCACCTTATTTCTTCAACACCATTAATTTTATTTCACTCCTTGAATCACACCATTAGGCCTACTCACAATTTGGCCTTCTCACTACCAGAAAGTATGCTTTGAATATCTGAAGTATACAATAAAATTTTCCACATAAAAATATAAAATAATAATAAATATATAACCTAAATTACCTCAGGTTCATAACCATGTACATTATATTTCACCATAGAAGGTAAAAGACCTCAAACTGACCACTTCCATATGTTCACTTAGAACTACAAGCAGGCTTCAAAACCCAGTCAAGAACCTTTGAATTATCACACATTAATAGGAGTTTCTAATGAATAAAAATACATTAAAATTAAACTATGAGACATATATAACATCTTAATATGAATTTCATTCTTCAACTCTAGGCATAATGACTTAGGAACATCAATCTTACTGACACATAGAAACCTGCCTGAATGCTGTAAAACATAGTCATGAAAATAATGATTTATAACACCTATAGATTAAATTTAATGAAATTTAAATAATTTTATATTGTAATTAATCATCCTAAAATCAACTTAAAATAAATAAATTATAAGTTCCAATAGTAATGTTGGTCTTACAAACCAATCTCATGGCTTCATTATACACAGACCTAATTATGTTAGATAAGTTAGTTTGAGATAAAATTTATACCATACACACATATTTAAATATATTATATTATATCATATTATTATATTTATTACATTAATTGAAAAATAAAACTATGTAATTATATCCATCCTTAGTTCATTGAAACACATCCGTAGTCTCATTCCCACTTCTGCCTAGTTTTCTCACTATCTTACTCACTAGGCCTTTTTAGCAATAGGTCAACTTCCATGATAATTTTATAATATTTTAAGTTTTTAAACTAATAATAAACTTTCATGAACACCAAATAAAATTCTCACACATTATACTCTAATCATTTTCATGCTTTGACTTGGTTAATCCTACTTGTTATATCAAAAATCTAGGAAATAAGGGGTTTCTTGTATCTTCCACTCACTCTTATGATATACCAATTACAACTTATAGGTACATATGAGAGTAATATAAATTATAAAATAATAAAAATAGGTAATTAAAACAATTTTATCCATTTCTAATAAGATATTTTATATCAGGTCATAGTTAGGGTTTTAAGGCACTAAAAAACCAATTTCCATTCTTAGCAATCATTCATAAAGGATTGAACCTCAAATATAAAAATAATTATAGTAAATTAAATATAGTAAACTTATAAAATTTTCATGAAATTATTATGATCTCATGCAAAGGTTACACATTCCAATGAGTATAATAAAATCCTTCTCAGGTCTGTAATATCTTATTTTGTGCACATAAAAAATATCAATACCACATTTAATGATTTATATTTTATAATTTGAACTTATACATGGTAAAAAAACTTTGAAAAACATTTAAAATATATTTTAATGCTATCATGAGATCTACCACCTTGTAAACTTAACTTGACCCCTTATTAGACCACACTAGGTCTCTTTATACATTAGGCCTTGAACTGTTAGTTACACTTATACCTTAAACACACATTGAAGCCTCCTTAAATTATATAAAAAACTCATAATAATTTCATAAAACCTCATAACATTCTCACACACTACCAATATTATTCTCATATGCCTTAGACTGCTTACCTGAGCATGTTACCAAGCCTATAGCTTCTCACTAGTTCTCTTCATGTAAATGCATAAGTCATGAGTTGGCCTTAAAACCTCTTATGAAATATTATATAACATATAAAAATGATTAAACAATTTCAAAAATATTATAACATGATATACCATTTATTTACATCTTGCATAGATCTTCATAACACCTTATGACTCCTCATTAGGTCAGCCATAGTTTAGGACTAGTCTTATTGCATGACAACTCTTACCCTTGTAGGCTCACTTTGAATCACACCTGGGTGATTCAATGCTTCATATTCATGTTCAAAAATTTTCATACATCCTTTTATACCCATTTTAATTCACCTCATAGATCCATCATACTCCTTATTGTACTAGACTAGGCATTCCATGCACAAGCCTTCTCAAGAACCTTGTACTCAAGAACATGTAAATAAACATGCATGCCATGTGCTGATCCTTGGAATAAACCATATAATAATCATTAGGTTTCCTTAAAATTATCTCTCATGTCACTTTCTCACTTTGGTTTCCTTGTCATATACCACAACATTGTACCAAGACCTTATGCAAAACTCAAGGACCTATTAGACCATGCTTAAGCCATCATGATCACTTACTAAGAATATTAAAAAGAAAATATATGGAACATACATGATACTCAATTTTTTTTGAAAATAATGAAAAAATTAATGCCAAAACACAAACAATAGGAACATACCTCAACACACTCTCCGCAATGGGTTTTAGTCCCACTTGAGGATGGTTAAGTTTGAAGATTAGTTTAATGCGGAAGGATAACTCTAAAATCCTAGGTTATCATTCAGGTTAAAATAGGTTTATGTTAGGGTCTATTTCATAGATAATAAAGGGTCTAGATTAAGGGTAAAATCTAATCAAATGTAGTAAAAATATATGATTTGATTAATTTAATCAAATTAATTGCATATAGGAAGAAGTAAACTTATCTAGAAAAACAAGTTAAAATAAATGACTCAGGGGTTGAAAAATATTACACAAGATTAAGAAAATGTGAAGAACTTGGATATAGTTTTCATTTAATGAAAGGATATGAATTCCAAAATAAGACACCTTAGGGTCTAGCGCTATATTCCTTTTCTACCATTGTTATCCCAGAGACCTATATTTTTTGGGTTTTGTCTATTGTCCCTATGTGAACCTATATATGAAAAATCATATGTTGAATGTTGAAAGAGCTCACTGTATATCCATTTCAATATTAAAACCCTAGGTCTATCTACACACATGAAATAAAAAATACATCAAAAGCATAAGGGGGAAAACTAGGTTAGGATAAGTATGATCACATGATCTAGAACCTTTGTTTTCCTAATGACTACTTACATTATCCTTCAAGATAAGGTCTAAGATCAAATGTAGGTCTCCCTTAGGGAGCTTGTGTAATCAACATGCATGGTACATTAAAGAATTAAATTTCACGTAGGCCCTTTTTTGATTAATCATGTAAGTTTATGTGTTATGTAGAACACTAAGCTATACTATTGACTGATTTTAATTATGTAATGTGCCAAAGTAGTAAGTGCTAGATATAAAATGCCTTGTGTAGTTATTTATATATGAGACTCTTTATTTCAAATTTGGGAGATTTATTTTCATTTGACTAACATTATGAAAACTTAAGGATGAAGCTAAGAAGGGATTATGACTCATTCAGTGAGGGAAACTGACCATTGGAGATAAAAATGTCATTGGACAAGAGTGCTAGAAATGGACACCCTAGGGTCTAATGATATATTTCAATCCCAGTGCTCTTATCCTATAGGATTGGGATGTGTTTGATGGAATTAACATATATAATAGAGTCTGGCTGAGCTAGAATGACCATCTAGAAGGCTACAAATGTTTGGGAATGAGAAAAAATGTGACTATATTAAGAGACAAGACTAGGATGAGTAAAAACAAAAGAACATGGCTAATGTAAACAAGGCTCATATTCTCCCGTCAGAGTCTCCTATAAATGGACTATGAAAAGACATGATATGTGTGGTTGCTTGACAAATTTAGGGTGTATAAAATTTCCCCCCTTTTATTTTAATGATGTAATGAAATGAAGTACTAGAGTAAAAGAAAGAAAATAAAATGTGTACCTAAACCTACCTATGTGGAGATAAATTTATTGCAAAGGGTCTAACTCACTTCCTAGCCAAGGAAGTGGATGGAGATATTAATAGTGCCTAGAGAAATAAATAATCCTTGAAATGGATGCCCCTTATACTTGAATATTAAAGTGGAATCCATGTAATATGGAGGAGGGAAATGCTTACCCCCTATACTGAATTTAACTAAAATGAGAAATGCTCAAAGGCCCAAAACCAATGTCTACCCTCTATCCCACTTAAACTCATGTAATTTATAATATGTGTATAGAGTTTTTATGTTTTTAAGAGAAAAATATGTTCTGCCCCCACTTAAATATCTAAACTAGAACTTAGAAATGCTCAAAGTCTTAAAACCAATATCTATCCTCTATCTTGTGTAAACTTGTGTAGTCTTGGTCTAGGTAAAATAATGGACCAACTACTCCATATGACTATATGGTTTATCCTAGTGACAACCTAGGTATATATAGGTGTAAATTGAAACTCTATTCAATGTGTAATAAGAGAATGACATGTCTTTACATTCCATTTGTATAATATTAGATGATGAATAACATGAACATTTGTGCCATGCCCCCAAATCTAGTATGTGAGTGATGCATATGTATAATCTTGTAATATGTATAACCACATGTGATATGACCTATTTTTCCATGCCCCATATGCAAAATTAGAGATCAAGACACTATGCTTTGTATTATGCCTATAATTTGTTATCTAGTTCTATAACCATGCCATATTGTATGAAGCTATATGTGTGAGACATTTAATAATGTGCATGCCCCAAAATCTAGTATCTGAGTCTGAATCTATATTGAAGTCATTATGAATCCATAAATTTGAAATATTATATCTAAATAGTATATGTATCTGTAAGTTAAAATCACTATGGATCCATATGATATAAACCACTATATTTGAATAGTCTATGTGTCTATAAATTGAAGGTGTATCCCCTTGAATTTATTGAGTAATGATGAGTGACCCACGTAATTTGAATCACTATATATTTTTACCAATCTAATTTAAATCTGATAATTTGAATATTAGAGGTGTAAGAACCATGGTGTATTCACTTATGAGAGTGGATGGGTATGTTGGGTAAGTGTAGGAATGGTAGGAATGATGCCCCCTTTTAGGGAGAGGGATGAAATTTGGGATAAAGGAAGTCAATCCAAAATTTATGACTAGTGGCATAATGATAGAAACAAGGATGTTATAGTTTGAATTGATTGAGAAGTTATTTGATTGATTATATTGAGTTGTTGAAATTAGAATAAGTTTTTGATTGGTGATGATCAAGCTGCATGTTTGGGTGCAAGATAAATATAGAGATGTGCATGATGTAGTAGGTAAATGATGTAGTAAGAGATCAAATCTTACGTGATGTCTAAGGTATCATTTTCATGATTCCATGGAAGAAAATGGTTTGAAAAATAGAGTTACAGGGTTCAAGTTATGGGTAAAATGGTATTTTTCTTTGATTGAGAAAGTTGCGTAATATAAGAAGTTGGATTTGTTCTTGATTCATTTGTGTATTGACTAGGTTGAGATTTAGAGCTCTAGAGTAGGAGATATGCTAAGGAGATGATCACCTACCATGATTCGGTGTGAGTAGTTGGTAGCCCAGGTTCAGGGTGGTGGTGATGTTACCCTGGTATGTAGATGAAACACATGATTTTTGTCTATTTGGAAGCCTATTTCTAACATTTTGAGCCATTTTAAAGTATCTTATGACACTTTTCACTAGTTACAACTCTCTTGTCCTATATTTAGTATTCATGTTTAGGGTTCAATATTATTATCTAAGTTCCAATACTCTTGCCTAGTGTTGTTGTCTTATACCCAATGTTGTTGTCTTGGAGGCTTGGTTTTTAGAGATATCCTTTGGTTAGGTGCTATTGTTTTTTATTGGTTAGTGATTTGTCATTGTGGACTAATATATATGCTATTCTTTGGTGTTTTTAAGGTGAGGTGACAATGAGAGAGTTCCATAAGGGCTAATTTATGGAGACATTATGGATGTTACCATTATCTACTAATGAGAGAGCTATCATGGATAGGGAAAGGTTAGGCCATGTGTGTGACCTAGGCATAGTGCAGTGTGATAGATATCTAGTTACCACCTTATGTGAGAGGTAGAATGTAGATAAATGTACCTTTTAGCTTCTTATAAGGGAGATTACTATGACACTAAAGGATGTGTATCAAAATTTTGCATTTACTAGTTAGTGAACAATGGGTGACATTACAAGATGGCATGGGTATTGATGTTATTGATCATGAATTCTTACATTTTTTCATATAACTTTAGGTATACATCTAA
Organism: Torreya grandis; assembly: GCA_037957365.1. NCBI lineage: Eukaryota > Viridiplantae > Streptophyta > Pinopsida > Cupressales > Taxaceae > Torreya > Torreya grandis. Next base: position 1,691,785 of record JARHVA010001605.1, on the reverse strand, counting down.
GAGGTAGTGATAGCAATGTTTTATCATTAGTTATAGTACATTCTAGTGTTTCATGCCTATAGAAGTGGTTGGCTATGTTGTTTCCCTTGTTTGTTGCTATGGATGGGAGTGGAGTATCAATTACATATAAGGTGTATAGGATTATGTGCAATGTAGAGGTATATGACACTTGTTATCATGGGTTAAGACTATTATTACCCACCTATATAGGGATATTTACAAGTTTACATAGGAGGAATTCAATGGTGGTGTGATTGTAGCTACCTTATTGCATTTTTCGGCTTATGGGCATACAACAGTTGTGTGATCGATTAAATTACCTAGGCTAAAGAGGGCACCTCTATGGCCATTTGGGGAGTGGTAAACTATTACATTAGCTATTTTATCTCCTAGGATAGATCATTATAGATAATTTTTAAATATATTGGTGGCTCATGATATCATATGGAGACCCTATAGGGGATTTTTTGGATGGGAAAATGAAGGAGTGCAGTTATGGTAAATGAAGGTCAATTGTTGGATACATGACTGATAGGTTGGAGTGTATGAGAAATTTTAATATGATTATGTGATTATATAGTTTTGGGTACCAGAAAATGTGCCCCCTATATCATGGGTATGGGTGAGGAGTGCAAAGGCACCAATTATGGCAGTAGCTCATGAGAGGCCTACTAAGGATGAGTTATCACCATTACCTTTGGATGCACAAGATGTGGCTATGGATATTATTAATGTAGATGATTTTTGATGTACAAAGGCATACACCACAAGGTGGGTTAGGCATTGGTGGGATCCATTATATCTTACTGATGGAGGAGATGCTATTGAGTATGAGGATCCTACATCGATCCAAACAATGAGAGGTAATAAGTAATTATATTTGAATTTTGTATAAGTTTGTGCTTGTGAGTTTGAATTAAAAATATATAACTAACCTAGTGTCATAATTTGTGTTTAGGTGGAGTGAGAGTTTCTTAGGATGAAGCATAGGGTGGGGTAGGAAGTGGAGATGATGAGTACTAGGAGACCATCATTGAGTCTACAATCTGAGAGTTTACATAACATGTACTTGATGATGCAGTAGAGGAGGTTTTGATATAATGAGTGATAGTTACATCTAGTTTTCATGCTCATTTATTTGATAGATCTATGATAGTGATGACTACATATGTTAGAATAGTAAGAGAGAGATGAGTTGAGGGCTAATCTAGATAGGCATAAGATGTCCCCACCTAATTTTGGATCAATGAGTAAAAGTATTATGGATGATTAAATAGACCTTCAAATGTGGTATGTTTACTTTTACGAGGAACATGGTCAGCTATTTAAGTGAGAGAGTCATTGTAAGAATCATTAAAGAGCTTGAATAGGTGTGGGGTCATCGAGTTCTAGGTTGGATCATGGGAATAGTACTAAATGAGAGACTGAGACTGAGAGTGAGGGTATGATTCCCATTCATGATTGATTGTATCTTGATATGATTTATGTGTTTTGAAAAATTGATATATAAATGGATAGTTTTTTTTATTTTTAATCATGTGTATTGTGTTATGAATTTTGGAATATAATGGTATTTTTATTATAACTGGTTGATTTAGAAGTAGCTAATTTGGTATTGATTTTGATTTTGTGTATGTTTGATAAGATAACATTTTGGGATGTGATTTGATTGTTCATGGTATGTCCAAGTGTGATGTTAGGTTTGATTTTTAATCAAATTTGAGTAAAACTTTTGTTGGTTTTGTAATTGGTGAATTATTTTGATAAAGTGAATTGGTATAAGATTTGGAAAAATAAGATATTGGTAAGGTCAAGATTTGGATAATTTAGTTTGAACAGGGATGGTTATTTGGAACAAAGAATGTTATTTATTAGTAAAAGGGGATGTAAGAGAGTGTTATGTGCTCAATTCCTTGAGAGTTGCTCAAGAATACAAAGGCTAGCCCTTTGGCTCCATCATTTCATACTAAGTGAAGCTATGTAATCATGTATGTGTTATCAATGTTTGGACTATGTGTCCAATTCCTCTAAGTAGGTGGATCAAGAATACAAAGGATGGCCCTTTAGCTCTATCATTTCCCCATAAAGTGAAGCTATGAACTAATGCCATTATGAATGTGTGTCATGTCACTATTTAAACCTTGATGGCCAAATAAATGACCATACTTCTCATGATGTGTTGAAACATACATTGTATCTAATACTATCTATTATATGCTAACTATAGCTATGCATGGAAACTCTACCGAATGTAACCTTACTAGATTTGCAACTAAAGCTCTATGCTATGAAGAAATCTCATCTATATATAATCATAGTGGATTGTTATGTGAAATAGTACCATGTGTCCTTTGTTATGATGCATATGACTGAGTGATAGATTAAGATTGAGCTAAAACCTATGATGGTGGCTCATCTAATATTAATCCTAATGATTTGGTATGTAAGATAGGACTCAAAAGACTTGACCATAGTGAATATATCTTTGGAGTGATACTTTGTGATGTGGGTTCATCTAATATTAATCGTAGTGGGTTGCTACATGAGATAAGACCTAAAAATCTTAGTCGTAGTGAATATCTCTCTAGAGTGATACTCTGTTGTGGTCCCTATGACTATGCTAGATATGTATATGGAACTACACTATGTACTCTTCATACTATATTACTATATTTAGGTTTCTCTTACTGTACTAGTTTTTAAACTATCTAAACAGGTGGAATAGGAGATCTCCTATGAGGCTCTATCCTAGAAGCTATATTACTCTCATGATGAGTAATTGATGATTTTGGTGAAGGAATGTCTTGGGAGGACTTAGCCATGGAGGAATGAGGTCTATGAATCCATGATAGAGGAGATATATGTACCCCTATGTCAATGTTTTGATGCCATTATCAATGCATCTATTAATGTAGTCTCTGAGTCTATAACAATCATTATCTCTATGTCTATGGATATGACGATAGTTACAAATGGGATAATGTGGCTTTTGATATAAGAGATGAGGATATCACTGATGAGTAGAAGGTAATGTTTTTAACCACCTATATATAGTACTAATAATATGACACATGGGCTATTCCAATCTAAATCAAATTGTAATGGTGCATTGCTACTATTCTCTATAGTGCATATTGTAGGTTGTGCTCTAAAAACTAGCTCTCTATTCTTAATTGGTTGATTATTTGGTTTTGGTCTCCTATCTTATTTAGGACATGGTGGATGTTAAGTGATAATATATATAGATGGAGGTACTAATATGAAATCTAGAGTAATACGATCAATTGAATCTACCTCAATCAATCCCAATTTATTTTCTAAGGCTAGAAATGTATAACATAAGTGCCTAAAAGAGGAATCTATCTGATATAATATATGCTTGAGGAGAGGTTGATGAAGCCCCTTAATAAAGATATGTTAAATCTCTAAATATACTAGTTTATAGATCAATCTTAACATGTACATCTTGAATAGTAAGATATAATCAATAACTGGCTCTGAAGTATTTTGATGCAATGTGGCAAGTTTCTCATATGTAACATGAGGGCCCATATTTACTATGTAATATCTAAGAAATGCCTCCTCTAAGTCATCATATGTGTGAAAGGAGCCAATGGGGAGTAGATTAAAGAACCAATTATGTGATTCACCCACTAATGTTTGTTGGAACAACTTTAGTAAAATCAAAGGACTCGCATGAGATGGTAAAGCCTTTTGAAAGGATTGAAGGTTTATGAAAGGATCTCCAGTTCCATCAAAGTGAGGTAATAAAAAATTCTTAGGTAATGAAGCTTTTTAAAATGTCTTTGGAAGAGGGTTACCATGTAAATTATTGGCATCCATCCAAGACTTGTAATCCTTTTTTTCCAAGGTGATAAGATGTACTTGGTGTTGTAATTCATCAACTCTATGCATTAAATAAATAATCTCTTAGGATGGTATATTATCATCTTAAAGTGGTTTATTTAATAATTTAATTTGATCATTAATTTTAGACATGATAATTATACACTTATCAATTGGATCATAGAGAGGGGTGTGCTCACTTGAACCTTCAGAGGAATTGTAACTTGGACCTTAGTGGAGGAATGTGAGCTACTATTCTCTCTAGGTGAAGAGTGAGAAATAGGTGCTACTGTAGTAGGAGGTGACTTGGGAAATTCATTGGTATATTTATGCTTTAGTGAATCATATTTTAATTGAGTAGAGGATTTGATTTTATCATTAATATGTGCATCATTTGAAATAGAATCTTGCATAAAATTAAAATCAACATTTGGCAGTGTATTATGTTTGAGAGGAGTGAGAAAAGAGTTAGAAACATGAGATGCATTTTATTCTTCACTATGTACATAATATCCATCATTATTCCATGCATTATCATAGCTGTAATATTGTTCATAATCACTCTCATTTTCATATTCATTTGCATGTTCACTATCATACTCATTATCACTTCTATTGTCTAAGAGAAGAATTTAATTCTTTTATAATATGTTATAAATTATCATGTGAATTTGGAATACTATGTGCATATATGTTATCCATCAATAGAGTGTATGCATTATATTAATTTGAAATATGAGAAGTAAGAGTAATATAGTTGTCATTTAGACATTATTTTGATAAAGTAGAGTTGAGAGCATGACATTCTTTTGAACTATGCATTGGTAATTTGATTTTATTTCATTTATATTATTGTATTTTGGACATAGAGAGAGAGAGAGAGAGAGAGAGAGAGAGAGAGAGAGAGAGAGAGAGAGAGAGAGAGAGAGAGAGAGAGAGATTAGGTTCACATAGAATCAAATTATCACCAATAAAAGGTGCACTTGGAATTTCATGACTAATTTGTTCATTTGGTGTATTTGCCTAGGAAAATGAGGTGAAAAGTATATTTCCCATTTATCAAAATTATTTTCTTTAGAATAAGGAATAAAAGAGATAGGTTTGAAAGAAGAATATGCATCTAATTTTTCTTCACTATCACTTTCACATGTATCATCATATTCCTCATTATAATAATGGTAATTATCTTCATTTTAAATGAAATCATTTTCAACATTTTTAAATAATGTGCAATTTTTCAAATTTATCCATTCATTATCATAATTATCGAAGATCAATGGGATGAGAGGGAATAAGTTCATTAGTGGACATTTTATTTATTTCACCAAATAAAATGTGAAAAAGTATTATTAAGAAAATGAATGCAACAGTAACTACTAACATAGAGATTTTAAAAATATTTTTGATAATCAAAACAATCTGCAAAAATTACAAAATATTTTTATAAAAATTGCAAGGCTTGGGGTTGGATGACCTAGTTTGGGAATCTATGGTTTTGGATTGGGGTTTTTAAATTTTTGAAAATTATTTATATAATTTAAATTCTAAAGTAGATTTGAATAAGATAAATGCATAAAAATTTATACAAAAATCAAATAATTGAAATTTAATTTTTACACAAAATAACTAATAATATTGAGAGTTTGAAATTTTTTTGACACTCTAAATAATTTGAAAAAAAATCCAAAATATTTTTCTAAAAATTGTAAAGGATGAAGGCTTAGGATTTGAGGATTTGGTTTGGAAATCTAGGGTTTTAGGTTAGGATTTGAGAATTTTTGAAAATTATGCCAATAATTTAAATTTTAAAACAATATTTGAATATAATTAATTCATAAAAATTTGTGTAAAAATCAGAGATCTGAAATTAAATTTGTGCACAAAATTTAAAGGAAAAACCTTAAGTGTACCTAGGGTTTTAGATTTGTTCAAAGTAAGTCAAGTTTACCAAATGTTTTTTTTTATTTTTGAGAAACTAGGGTCTATTTCCTAAATAATTAAGGGTTTAGAGTAAGGGTAAATTCAATTAAATATTGTAAAAACATAGGCTTTGATTAATTTAATCAAATTAATTGCATATAGGAATAAGTAAACTTATCTAGAAAAATAGGTTAAAATCAATGATTCAGGGGTTGAAAACTATTACATGGGACTGAGAGGATGTCTATAACCTCTATATAGATTTAATTTGGTGAAAGGATATGAGTGATAAAATAAGACACCCTAGGGTCCAATGTTATAGTCCTTTTCTACTATTTTTATCCCAAAAACTTGAGTTTTTTAAGTTTTATTTGTTATCCTTGTGTGAGCTTGTATATGAAAAATAAGATGTTGAATGTCAACAGAGCTCATTGTAGATCTATTTCAATCTTAAAACCCTAGGTCTAGCTACACACATGAAACAAAAAATACATAAAAATCATAAGGAGAAAAAATTGGTTTAGGTGATGTATGATCACATGATCTAGAACCCTTGCTATCTTGATCACTACCTACATTAACCCTTAAGCTAGGGTCTCATATCAAATGTAGTTCTCCCTTAGGGAACATACATAATCAATGTACATGGTAGATTCAGGAATGAACTTTTGCCTAGGTCCTTCCTTGATCAAGCATGCAAGTCTACGTGTGATGCAAAATGTTGAACTATACTATTGATTGATTTTAATTATGTAATGTTCCAAAGTAATAAGTGCGAGATATAAAATGCCTTGTGTAGTCTTTTATATAGGAGAATTTTTATTTTGAATTTGGGAGATTTATTCACAATTTTTTGATAGTAGGAAAACTTAAGGATGAAGCTAAGAAGGGATTGGGACTCATTTAATGAGGAAAATTGACCATTATAGCTAAAAAAACTATTAGATAGGAGTATTGGAAATGGACACCCTATGGTCCAGTAGCATAGTCCAATCATAGTGCTCTTATCCTATAGGCTCAAGACCTAGGGGGATGGAATTAACATGGGAGATAGAGTTTGGTTGAGATGGAATGATCCTATGAAAGGCTACGGATGGCTGGAAATGAGAAAAAAGGTTACCAGAGCAAGAGACAAGACTAGGATGAGTAAAAATAAAAGACAAGGCTAATGTGAATAAGATTCATATTCTCCAATTGGAGTCTCCTATGAAAGGACTATGAAAAGACATGATATGTGTAGTTTCTTGACCAATTTAGGGTGTATATAGCTTATGTTAAAAGTATAGGTTACTAACCTCATAATCAAACATGCTTTTAGACAAGTAATCATAACAATAACTAGAAACCAATTCAATTCTATATAGATTTATAATTGATTATACATCTAAAAGATTATTTCATAAAATAGAGCATAATAAGAATATATTAAAACTCAAGATTTCCCAATGCTACCACTGAGGTAATAAGCACCACTTGTTCTTTAAGTTCACCAAACCATTACATTAATAGTCCACACAACACTTAATTATTAAAAATGGATGTCATTATTAGAATAACAATCAATGATATAGTTATGATCAATATCAACATTCATCAAATAACCTTTACGCAATCTAAAAATGAATCCATATAATGTCATTATATTGGCATAGCCAATGCGATATTATAAAACAAGAGAGTTTAAGACATAATTCATCTAAGGTATCGAAGTAATTAATCCTTAATTATTTAATCATTATAAGGGAAAGAACTTATGCATTAATCCAATAGTTAAGTCATTCTTAGATAACTATATAAGAAAAGAATCACTTTTTTCATACAATGTTTCCATTATCATCTAATTAAATGCATACATAATGAACCATCGCATTCCATAATTGAACAAGTATAGTTAACCTCACATTTAAATGAACTAGAAAAGAGCATCAAGTGATTTATATATAATAAAATGCAAAATAAACACATAAAAATAGAATCTAGCCAAGTTTTAAGTTGAGTGGAACCTAAATAAAATGGTCCACTTAAGGAACTTTTACAAAATTTTTTTGGGCAAGCCATGGGTAACAAGGCAAGTAAATTCATCTATCAGAAGGGAAAGTGAAAACACATGCAACCCAACAAAATAAAAATTAAAAAGTATGCACGCCTCAGTCATATATTTATGAAATATTAAATGAAGTAGTAAACACTATTCAGCTTACTTATTTCATATAATTTAGTATGGTTAAAACATTAGAATCAAAACAATCCAATTAAAGCCTTACAACTTCATCTCATTACATAACTAACCTATGAAAAAATACTATGCATGTTTATGAAATGTCTTAATTAAGAGAATGGAATAGGTCAAATTCTAATTCATTAATTAATAAATGAAAGAACACAAGTAGTATTTTCTAGATCTAATATATGCAACATACATACCTTTATACACAACTAGGTATGTTTGAAATGTGTTTTAGGAGAGATAATTCTATTTAAGTTCCCACATGCACTAGCAGCTAGTAATATTGAATAACTCATGCATAGCTAAAATAACTAAGAAACCCATATTCCATGCATCTATGTAATTGAATTCAAAATGTGTAATGTGATATATCAAAGATAATTGTTAAGTTAGTTTACATGCTTAAATTAAGTCTATGTATTTTTGAATCAAGACAACATAGTGTGTGCCTATGTGTCCATATAATCAAATCAAAAGATTATTCTTGCATTAGAATAGAATGCTCAATATTAAATATACATAGTAGGATTTTAAGGAATATTGTGTAACTATCTAAGTGAATCCTACTTATGATGGCATCATGTTGATCTAATCCTAATATCTAAAGTATATAATTAATCCAAGGAATTGATATTATAAATATTATTTTGGGTTAACAATATCCAAGAATCCATGTTAACTCAACTTAATTATAGATTAATTTTAGAAGAGTAATTATTGAAATAGCATTAATAGAATTCTTTATCTATATGAAAAGATTCAAAGTAATTTTTAGTAACTTAATAAACATGAAGTGAATTACCTTCATTAACATATCAAATTATCCTCTTATCCCTTTCAAGAAATATTTAGCCTCTTATTTATTTTGTAAATTATATTACTAACACATATTGCCATTAACATGATTAACCAATAATAATCAAGATTGCATATTTATTAGGTCATAATTTAAATAACATTGATATAATCAACTAAATAAATAAAACATAATTAACATAATTAATTTATTAATAACTTACTTCATGTGTACATGAAATCACTAAAGCATGGAGTAGCAGGTGAATGAATTAGATAGGCCTTCCCAACCATCCCTATGATACCAACCATAAGTTTACCTTACTATCCCAACCATCATTAGGATGGTGGTTGTGGAAACCAAGGATGTGAAGGAAATTCTGAGCAATCAGATTTCTAAAGTAGAGGATAAATCGACAACAAAATAATAAAAATAAATACAATGATTTCATTCTTAGGCAAGATGGGAATGATTAATCCATCTTTGATATAGATAATAAGAAGGGATAAATATCATAGTCTATAAAATGATATATAATGGATAACTAACTAATCCATTCTATAGCTTTGGAGATAACCATCTTGGATCTCCATCCAAGTTTATGGTCAACCTCAACCATCTAGACTACCAATATATACCCAGGTATACAACATATTAATTATTTAATCATTTAGGTCTAGTCTAAGAAAGGTGACTCACTAATCATGTAAACATATAAAACACACAAATAAATCATATAAATCATAATAATATAGATGTGTCATTTATTACATTCAGACATAAAAATTTTCAACCAAAATTAATATAAACATTTCTAAGAATTATAGGTTAAACACAATCTAGGTATTCAATAAATACAAATGAAACTCCTTCAAAATTCTTTGATTCCCTCATAGACCCAGCATAATATAACCATGTATATTCATACCAACTTAATAGAGCTAACACATTAAGTAATATGTAGGATCCAATCATATAGAAACATCCAACATAATCATGCCATAATTTGACAATAGGCTCGACTAAAATAACCAGCCAATCATATCTTGATATTTAAATTATAGTCAAAGTTTAACACCAAAACTCATTTCACTAAACCTTTTTAATTCATGACACAGTGATATAAAATTCAATCAAAGATAAAATAAAGAAAACCCAAGTTAATATAATGATATTGTAATGTATCCTCAAGAATATAACACAATCAACTTTATCAAGAATAACATCAACATTCTTCAAAGTCTTCATAGTGAAAGTAACATGAACCCTATAATTAATCATGTTCCATAGATATAGAGTTACCTAATATGCCTTATTAACAACCCAATAGAATATTTATTCTAGAACAAAGTTGATATAGAAACCCTATTTAAATAACAGTCAACATCCTCAGCAAAATAAAAATAATAAAATATAGTTATATCAAAAGTGAAGAAACTTGAATAAAAAATATAGTCAAAATATACCAAATAGTCGAGACCCATCTTAATATCTTGTTAGAATGGTAAGTGACATGATTTGAATAAAATAAGAAAAAACATATTCAATTTTCATAAAGAACCTAAAACTTTACAAAATCATTGACATATAAGACACACAAAAACTCTACCAATCAATATTATTGAAAACCCTAAGTCAAAATTCATACCTTAGTTCATATTGAAAACATAATCACTATTATGAAAAACCTAGTCAACCATCAACATCCTTGCATGCATCTAAGAAATTAGCATCATGAATTGATAAAACCAAGAACCCTAAGTAATATCAAAATTTACACAATCAGATTAAATTAGGGTTGAGTCTATATAGCAGTTGCACATAAAAATATAGTGGCATAAATCTATACATAATGAATAAAATGAAACCATGAAACCTTTACATAGGTTAAATAAATACCCATAAATACACAAACACACACACACACACACACACACACACACACACACACACACACACACACACACACACACACACACACACACACACACACACACACACACACACACACACACACACACACACACACACACACACACACACACACACACACACACAAACACACACACATTAAGTAGACAACAAGGTAACGAAACCACCAATCTTCCATTTACTACACAAAATAACCAAACCCTAAGGGGTAACAATTATAAATATAATGAAACATTTACACACACAAATTCAATAGAATATGCTAAATATTTAATATAAAACCAATGGATAAAAAATAGTAAGATAAACATATATATATATCCATTTTGCAATTTTATATGTGAAATGCCAATATTGATTCACATTGAATCTCTTGAAGGTTTGCATATACATCTAAAAGTCCTAAGATTATCAGCTATGTATGCAACCTCTTAAGTTTTCCAAGATTCCATAAATAGAATCAAAATAACAAGGCAAAAATATAGTTTACGAAAAAATTTAGAGATAAATCTCAAAAATCCAATAAGATAGAAACCAAAACCTCCAATTTCTAATCTATACATATAAAATCCAACATGACTGCCTTAAAAAATAATTTGATCTCCATTATTCTCCTCATTTATTTTCCATCTCCCTAACCCCCTCAACTCTTCCCATCTACCACTTAACTCTCCATACCTTCCATCCAATTTTGACATGCACATTCAATGTTTGCATTGAATGTGAGGAGAGAGAACTCTTCCTGCGTTCCCTAATGTAATCCCCACCAAATTTGCCATTGAATGCAATGGTCATTAATTGATCTATCATAAAGTATCGATCTATCAACCAAAATCCAACCAATGAAAACATAGATTAACACTTAACCAACACAATTAACAATAATAACACTGATTATAATCTTAACTCCCAAGATCTATGCCACCAGCTAACTAATCAATCATAAATGTTAATAATCCTATTAACATTAATCCATAGTATGTCATTGACTATATGTGGAGCTACAAATAATTAAACCATGTTTAATATCAATGTTAATTTCATCACATAAAATAACTAAGCCATGCAATAACCATGCCACTACCTTATTAGTATAAGTTTTTATATAGTATAGGGAATAGTCTAAGGGGTGTCAAGGGTAGTTCTAGGTAGGTCCTTAAGTAATTCTTCAAATTAGGCAAGTAAAATCCATGTAGGTGTGTAGGAATAAAATGGATTTTGCATGGAAGGAGTAGGTAGGAGTTAATTGTAGAGGTATAAATGAAAGATTATGGCCACAAACCAAATAATGGAATATAAGGACTATGAAATAACCTTATAAAATTACAAACAACATAAAATAAAATGAAACAAGAACTAATGTCATTATAGTGACTTAATCAATGACAAATTGAGATTTCCAAATGATAGGAAACATAACCATAAACAAATATACCTATTAGACTTGTTTGATTGGTTCAAAATTTCCTTTAATATTAGGTGTACCACTACTAGCATCTACCTACCTCATAAGATAATACATACAACCACAAAATTACATCAATAGTACCATATTGAAAAATTGAAAAATAATTATATAATCATAATAATGTCAACTACATTAATAATTCATATAATTATCAAGTGTAGAATTAAACATGTAGTCCAAATACCACTATAACTATTCTAACATATAATCCAACTGAAGTAAAGTAACTAGCAGTCAGATATACATCAATAATAAAAATATTTTGAATAGTAAAAAAGATTATAGAAATGTTGGGTAGTAACATCTAGGCTCTCCCAAGAATTTACAAGGGCACCATACTTCAGCCTGGGTAATTCAAAATATTGAATTCTTCATCAAAAATTTCATTTTGAGGGTCCAGTTGTGTTTATCAAACAATAATGGAGGTTTGTTAAATTTTTTAGAAAATTCGAGACCTATACAATGAGTTATGATATTTTGAAATTATATAGAGGATCCATGAAGCTACATGTATTTTTTTAAATCATATAGGTTTGAAAAAGTATTTAAAAAATAAACTATTTATTAATTCTTTTTCCAAACCCTAGGTCTCACCTTAAAATAAATAATTACTAAAAGTCATTTATTTTCTATTATGTTATTTACATGCACCTAATATAATATATATATATATATATATATATATATATGTAAGTCATAAAATAAAAGGTATAAATATAGATTAGTGCATGTATTATTGTTAGAATTAGTTATAGGATCTAATAAATCTAATAGAAAGCATAAATAAGAGATAACATAGTAATAGTAATAAACAATAACTATATATCTAGGATAATAACATAAATGAATAAATAACTCAAATATGATGAATTACTTTGATAATTCAATATTAATCTAATATAGAATACATAAATAGCCATTGCTTATATAGAGCAAGGCATGCATGATAAATATCAAGGAACTCACACAACATGTGTAATTCAACTGATATCTGTCTACATGAATAGTGGAATGTAACTCCACACTAACAAGATAGGTGTCCAACTTGTGTAAATAATCAGCACATGTTGACTATTAGTTAAATAATTGTATCCTATCTTACACTAAATAGTGGAGTGTAACTCCACTGTAACAAGATAAGTGTCTAAGTTAACTACTAGATAAGCAAACTTACCCTATCTGGTGAAAATTATTAATAAACATAATAAACTAATTACAATAAGTAATTAGTGCACCAAAATAATAAATATAGGTAAATGCAATAAAGCAAATAAATGAACCAACACCCCCCATAAATAAAGATTAGGTAGGGATATGTAGATAAGAGTCTTGAAAATGTGTAGCCATATTAGGTACTCTATACAAATAGATGAGGAAAGGATAAAACCTAAAGGAAAAAAATTCCTCCTCAAAATGAATGTCTAGGAGACCCCCTTGAAGAACTAATGTCTCACACACCCAAAAGAGATTGAAAGTGAAGATACTTTCTCTTAGTGAAAGGTTTGGTGAAAATATCTACAATTTGATCCTCTATAGGAAAATATTAAAGATCAATGATCTCCACCTGAATTACCTCCTTGATAAAGTGCATATGGATCTCTATGTGTTTAGTTTTTTAATGGTGAAATAGATTCTTTGAGATCTGTATAGTGCTCTAGTTGTCATAGTAGATGAATGATGGATTTCAAAATGGAATACCAAGCTCAATAAGAATATTTTGAAGCCAAATAGCCTTAGTAATGGCATTAACAATACCATGATACTCAGCGTTTGTAGATGAAATAACAATAGCATTTTGTTTCTTTCTCTACTAAAAAATGGGGTTAGATATGAAATGAAAGGTTTAATTAGAAGTGGACTTGCGATCATCATAATCACTAACCCAATTAAAATCTATGTATCCCACCAAGTCTAAACCTAATCTTATTATATAGTGAATCCCATATCTAATAGTGCCCTGAATGTAGCTCAAAATTTGCTTGATGGATCTCTAATGAAGCTCATGTGATGTCTACATAAAGTGTGAAACCATGCCAACTGAATATGAAATATCAGATCATGTATGATTCAGATAGATGAGGATACCTACAAGCTATTGATATAATGTGGCATCAACCAAGGAAGTGGAACAATGAACCTCAAGTCTAACTCTAAATAATAAAGGAGTTAGTTCGGGCCTACAATCAACCATGTGAAACTGAGCTAACAAGTCCATGGCATACTTGGGTTGTGAAAGTGTAATCCTGAAAGAAGACTATCCTATCTGAATCTAAGGAAAATAATGCAATAATCCCATGTCTATCATAGAAAACCTATCATGAAGTTCAATCTTAACACTGATGATGATGGATGTTGTGTTCTTTGTAATAATGAGATCATCAACATAGAGCACCAAGTACAATAGTGAATCCTCCTATCATATAATGTAGACATTTAGATCTGAGTGACATCCTGAGAACCCAATGGAGAGAATAAATGTGTCCATCTTAGAATACTAAGCCCTAAGGGCTTATTTTAGACCATAGAGAGACTTATTCAAGCAACATACCATTAAAGAATCCTATAAAAATCCATGTGGCTACTCCATATAAATATCCTCATGAAGATCCCCATGAAAAAATGTGCTCTTCACATCCATCTAATGTACATGCCAACTATGAGCTACACCAATAACTAATATCAAGTGAATAGAATTCATCTTAGCAACATGTAAAATGTTTTATTTATAGTCAATGCCTTCTATTGACCAAACTTTACCTTCAAGCAAAAATTTTGGTCCCCTTCTTTCCTTGCTATTCAATGCCAGTCATTTTCAAGTTGTACAAGTTCATTCCATGGTTCTTCGGCTTGGTTGAACACTTTGGTTCAGCCCCTTGGTTCAATCGGCAATTGGTTCATCCATCTTCAAGTTCAAACATCTCAATTCAACATGGTTGAATTGCTTGAACCATTGAACCAATTTTAGTTTAATGGCTTGGTTCAATGAGCTTGGTTCAAAGTGAGTGGTTCAATGTTTGGTTTAATCAATGGTTCAAGCTTTGGTTCAATGGTTTGGTTTGAAGATTTTGGTTCAAGGCCACTAGTTCAACACTTGGTTCATCAGCCTAGTTCAATCAGTCGGCTCGTTAGCCAGTTCATTGGCGCACAATGGTTGAACCATTGAACCATTGAACCTTTTTGGTTCAAGGGTATGCCAGTTGGTTGAGGGGTAGTCTTCAAGTTCAAATACCCTTGTGGAGGGTAGGTGCTTTAAAGGAAAAGGACCAGGTAAGTCTAAATTTTTTTAAGTCTAAATTTGTTTAAGTCCCAAATTACTTTAGACTTTTTGTCTAAAGGAATTCCTTTAAACAAAAAGTCAGAAGGAATTCAAGCCACATATACAAAGCAAAGGCTAGGGCTAGGGAGAATTTACATAGACTTTTTGTCTATGGGAAAATGTTTGTGGACAAAAGTCCGTGAGACCCCGGGAGATGGTCTGATGGAACAAAGGACCCACCAAAGGACCCCAAAGGGCATACGCCCTTGTGGGGGACTCCTGACCCAAATACAAAGGGCACTTTCAAAGGCTAGAGGGTCACTTTCCCTTTGGGAAGGTGTTAAGGAGATACAAAGGCAAAAAAGTGCCCGTAAAGAGGGCTGACAAAAGCAAAGCTACAGAAAGCTAGCGACGGACCTGATGATGTTTTGGCAGGGATGAGAACATCCTAGAGGCTATAAAAATTAACAAAGCAAATTAGCCATTGGTTTTCAAACTAATGACAGCTGGGTAAACATCAAAATTAGTGCAACAAAATAACTATTTGTTTTCAAATGAAAGAGTGCTAACCATGAGAGCCCAAAATGCAGCGACCCGCCATAAGTTCACCCCCAAGGGCTGAAGGAGCTAGAAGACACAAGATAGGGAAAAGACAAAGTGACAAGCATAGAATGAGAAAGTAGGTAGTCCAAGTGGTGAAGAGAAGTGCCAATTCAAGAAGTGACTCCAGCAGGTGAAATAGTGCCAATGAACTGAGCATTAGAGGATGCAAATAGCTAGCAGTGCAATTAGTTTTCTCCATTTCACATTAATGAGTAGACAAATTGTGTAATCACCTTGATGAAGTGGCCTTACAAACAGACAAAGCACGTAGCTCATTAATGTTTTGAATGACTTGATCTTCCCATTGAGGGGATGTAAATGGGCCACTTGTAAAAAAGGGGTACCAAATGGGCCTCCTTTCTTCTCTTATATATTTAGGACTTGTCATTTAGAAAAGACATCTTCCACATTTGTAAGGCCTAGCCCTAGAAAAATTTCACCTGAATCAATAAATGAATTTTTACCTCTATCTTGGATAGAAATTTTTGAGTATGTCTGGAGTGTTTTTTTGTGTTCAGTCATTGTTTCTTTATGCTTTCATAGGTTCAACACCAGCATAGTTGTTGTCTACAAGGCACCATCTCTATAATTGATAGGAGGAGAGTTCTATTTGGGGTGTAGAAATAGAGAAATTGCCTTTCAGTGTGCCTCTCATAGCACCTTTGGTGAACCTCTATTCTCTATGTTTTCATTAAAACCTCCCTGTCAAGCTTTTGCAGTCTGGTCCTTCTACCAAGTGTGAAGCGTATGTTTGCATTCATCTAGTTTCAAGAGTAGATGTGAGAAGGTCATTTCATTCTGGTGTATCACCTCCTTAGAGTAGTTTGTTTTCTTGTAGATTTCTCCCTTTTCATCCCCCCCATTATATATCTATATATATACATGTATTTACACTTGCTAGAATGAACATGATGCATCAAAGGGAGCTAGCCCTTATCTAGAGACTCTCCCCTCTAGCTTCACTAGTCCCACAGGTGAGAGGGGAGTTTCTATAGTTGCAAGGAGAAGGCAAGAGCTCAGCTTCCTACCAAGGGTGCAATCTTTGACGTCAATAGTTTTGGCACACTCGGTGGGACCCAATTTAACAACTTAGTAAGGTTTCAAGATTGATGCTGGTCCTATTACAACAATATAATATTTCCAGCATTTGGTGACTCCATTGATAAGAGCTTTAGTTTTCCAATTAAGACCAATTTCTTAACTTTTTATGCCTAAAGTCACCACAAGGTCTATTTCTAAAGGGGTTCCTTTCGATTTCATTGAGTTGCCTTTAAACCCTGCAAAAAGACTAAGATTTGAGAGGACCCATCCTTATCCAACAATCCACCCTTCCTAGACCTATTATAAGGGATGCATATGCAGCAGAGCCTCAATTATAGCCAATCCCAGTTATGGCTTTACCTTTTATGGCTTTTTGTGGTTAGATCCCCTTGAATCTCCCATGTTATGATCCAATCCTGGGAACAACCCTCAAAAATGTGCCTTCTTTCGATGGAGAGGGGCCCATTATAGTCATTGAGCATATTAGGAATATTTATAAGCTTTGCAATATTCATAATGTCATAGAGGAAAATATCACCATCAGATTGCTAGCATTATCTCTCAAAGGCAAGGCTCTTGACTGGTACAGAACTTTGCCCATAAATTCAATACATTCTTGGAATGAATTGCTCACTCAGTTGATAGATCATTTTTGGGAAAAGAGTGATGGCCTCTCACTTGTTGAGCAACTGATGACCATAAATAGAGCTCCACATGAGTATATGCAAGATTTTAATACATATTTCAAAAGACTTCGGATAGAATTCCCATCCTAGTAAGACTGACTCCCAGCTATGTTTTCCTATATTATTTAAGAGTATTAAATAGTGGTATTGTTGTGATGATACAATCCATGGGAGGGCATATACTACCAACTACTTATGACATAGCCATAGTAGCTAAAAATTGCTTAGTATAGGCTAGGAAAATAGCCCCTCAGCCTCACATGCCACTTTTCCTAGAAATGTTGCCTCCAATTCAGACCATTACTCCCACATTAGCCCCTCTGCCTAGTATAGAGAAACTAGCTATTGTTCTATCCAATGAGCTTCATGAAGTAAAGAGTCTATTGTAGAGCATGTCAAATGAACTTGTACCTCTTAAAAGGCAGTAAACTCAAAGCAATAGACTGAACTAGGGTTACCATCATTATGGTCAAGCCCTTAGACCCCCTTTTTAGAACTATAATCAAGGACAAGGTTAGCTCACTTAGACTAGACCATTTCAAAACTACAACCCAGGCCCCCCTTCATCATCTAAAGTCATGGTGCCAGTTCAGAATAATCTAGTACAGGAGCAGCCAAGTTGTTCAACCATGGGATATGGTCAAGAATAGGTTGTTTACACAAATGAGATGATGAGTTATTTCCAAAATGTAGACAATTAGGTAGTTGCTCATTCCTAGATTTTTGAGGCTCCAATTCAACCTAGCACAAGTAGTAATCAGGCCTAGCTAGATTCTACCCTCATGAATCATCTGGAAGGGGAATTTTATTCAATGAATTATGTGGGCACTACAAATAATCAAGCTGACTGTGTTGCAGCCAACACAAGATTTAAGAGAAGAGCAATGGGAGAAGCATAGGCTACCACCCAAGTGGTAGCAGTACCTTCTCCATCACACTCAAATTTAAAGGCCCCAAACTTTAGACAGCCATTTGTACCTTCAGCCCCTCAGCCTATAGCTAAGGTTGGAGTCAGCCCCAAAGAAAGCTTAAAGGGAGGCAGTCCCTAGGTCAATATAGTGGACTAGATGAAGAAGCTACATATGAACATCTCTTTATGGGATTCATTGTCTCTTCCAAGATAGAAGGACGTATTGAAGAAGGAATTGCATGAGCTAGATCAACAAGCTATCCCAACGAGCACTGATAATGTCTTGATGATGAATGGATAGCCTTCCACTTCAGGTCAAGTAAAGAAGGAAGAGAAAATTCCCCCTTTCTATGTATCCTTAATCATATGGGATTTCTTTGTACACAACTACATCATTGATAGTGGGGCTAGTACCTCAATAATGCCCAAGTGCATAGCTGACAAGATGGGACTAAAATATGAAGAGATGAACAAAGGAGTCCTACAGCTAGATGGGACACCTAAAAAAATAGTTTGGATTTTGAAGGGTTTAGGATTGACATTGCATGCTTGTCCAACCTTCTCAACTCCCCATGATATAGTGGTAGTGGATGTTCCTCCTTATTTTGCAATTTGCTTGTCCAGGGACTTCACATAAAAGATAGGTGGCTATATAGCAGTGAATTGGTCATAACTAGTTTTTAAAACCAAGTACGAGACCAAGGTAAAAAAGAAATCTAAGCCACTCTAGAAGGACCATCTAGAACCATATTCACCTAAGGTAGCAAACATTAGTTACACCATTATCAACCTAGAAGAGTCCCAGACAGACCAATCTCTGTCCTCTACTCTTGAAGAAATTGCAAACCTACTCTTGGATGAGTGGGGAAATGATAACTTCAAACATGATATTTACAAGTTCATAGAGGAGGTAGACCTTGGAGTCTGCTGCATGCACAAAGAGGGCTCCTTCATACCAAATATAATGAAGGCAGGCCAAGAGGACCTAGGCCTATGGCAGTTGTATTTTGACAATTCCAAAAGTAGGCTGGGAGCTGGTGGTGAGGTGATGTTAGTCTCCCCTTTAAAGGATAGGTACTTTTTAGGTTTCCATTTCCATTTATCTTTCACAAGCAATGTTGTAGAATATGAGTCCCTTATCCATGGTCTGGAATGGGCAAGAAAAAGAGGGATTAAGGAGTTGCAAGTTTTGGGAGACAGTGAACTAATTGTAAATCAAGTGAGAGGCTTGGATTTGACCAAGAATTCCCTTCTAAAATCCTATAAGCATAGGGTATGGGACTTGGTGGAAGATTTCCTCACTTTCAATATCACCTCCATTCCCAGATAATAGAACAAATAAGCAGATAGGCTAGGAGCAATTGGTGCTTAGTTCAATGTTTCCAAGGAAATAGGTCGAGAATATGGTTCATGCCACTTAAAGGTGGTAGTTCAACCCTCTATCCCTAACAACATTACAAATTGGTAGTTTTTCAAAAATGACTAGCAAATATCTTTCTTCTTGAAGGAGGAACTGAGTTTGCAACGCAGAACCAGGTGAAGTTATAGCAGCAATATGGCAACCAGATTATTCAATTGAAGAATAATAAGCTCCCTAAAGGTTTGATCACACTTGAGAGCATATTCAATGGAGATAACCAATTGATAAATGACAAGGCATGCATCAAAACTAAAGAGGAGAATTACAAAAGGGTTGAGATCTTCAAAGACAAGCTGCTTGTGCTTGGAAAAGTCTGCACGATTCAAGAAAGGCAAGCTTTCATTTTGTTGTGTCAGGATTTCTCTAACATTTTTGTATGGGATTATAGTGATTTGAAGGGCTTTAACCCAAGACTCACCTGGCACACCATCAAATTAAAATAAGGCACTATGCCAGTCACATAGAAGTAGAGACCCATCAACCCGATGATTGAGCCCCTCATGCAGAGGGAATTGGCTAAATTGATTGAGTCTAGAAATATATTTCTAATCAAACATTCCTCCTGGCTAGCCAACCTTGTTCCTGTTAGAAAGAAGAATGGAGAGATCAGGCTATGTGTTGATTTTAAAGACCTTAATAAAGTCTCTTTAAAAGACCATTATCCCCTCCCAAGCATAGAGCAGATCCTTCAAAAGGTAACTGGTAGCGAGCGTTTCTCCTTCTTGGATGGTTATTCAGGGTATAATTAGATTCTAGTGCAAGGCTATGACCAGCACAAAATGGCCTTCACCACTAAATGGGGAATGTTCACCTAAAAGAAGATGCCATTCAGGCTATCTAATGGTGGTGCTACTTTTTAGTGAGCCATGGACATGGCTTTTGGAGGCCTGATAAACAACAACATGCTAGTATACCTCGATGATGTGACAATGTTCTCCAAAGAAACGAGCCAACACATAGAACACTTTAGGTAGATTTTTGAAAGGTGTAGGTTGTTTGGCATCTCTCTTAATCCAAAGAAGTGCATGTTTGTTGTTTATGAGGGGAAACTCCTTGGCCACATCGTGTCTAAGGAAGGCTTATCCATTAACCCTGAGAGAGTTTGTTCTATCCTGGAGATGTCCCTACTAGAGCACAAGAAAGGCTTGCAAAGCTTATTTGGTAGGATAAATTTCATTTAGAGATTCATTCTGAATTTTGTAGAGATAGCCAAGCCACTGAACTCTATGTTGAGGAAGGGTGAGGAGTTCAAGTGGACAATACAAAGAAAGGATAGCTTTGAAGCCATCAAGCAGGCCATAACTTGGGCTCCTACTTTGATCAGCCCTGACTTCAACAAAGACTTCAACCTCTACACTTTTATCAATGAAGAGGTGATCTCTGCCATGCTTACCCAAGCAAATGGTGATGACCTCGAGTAACCACTTGTTTTTTTAGGCAAGGGTTAGAGGATTTTGAAGTCAGATACACATATGTAGAGAAGCAAGTCTTGGCCATAGTGTAAAGCTTAAAGAAATTTAGGCATATGTTGTCTAATAGTAGGATTCACCTCATGGTCCCACATCCTAACATCAAGGATTTCTTGACCAATCAAGACCTAAATGAGAAGAGAGCAGGGTGGATCACCAAAGTGATGGAGTATGACGTAGACATCAAGATCATCAAGTTGGTGAGGGGAAGAGGCCTGTGCAAATAGCTTACTATAGACTTCAAGCAAAAATGGGTAGATAGCTTGCTAATTCATGATGTAGCCACTACAAAAGAACCAGTTATCATAAAGGATTAGACGTTGGACTTGAGGTATTTTATTCTCATTGGTGAGTACCCACAGGGTCTTGATAGGACCAGAAGAAGGTACTTTAGGCTCCAGTCTCTCCCTTATGTCTTAGCTGATGAAGAATTGTTTAGGAAGGATCTCTTTGGGGTCCTTTTATGGTGTATTGACCCAAACCAGGCTGATAAGGTATTATCTGAATTCCATGATGGGCTAGCAGGTGGTCATTTCACTCCTAGAGCTACTATAGCATAGATAATAAGAGCTGGCTATTTTTGGCCTACTCTTTTCAAGGACACCCATGCCTAGGTAAAAAAGTGCCAGAAGTGTGCACTTTTTGATGGGAAGCAATGGTTGGCTGCCATGCCTCTACATCCTATTCAGGTGGAGCAACCATTCATGCAATGGGGCCTAGATTTCATAGGGATGATCAATCCTCCCTCTAGTGCTGGACACAAGTGGGTCTTAACTACCATGGACTATTTCAAAAGGTGGGTGGAGGCTATTGCTCTAAAAGAAGCAAATGAAAGTGTAGTCCTGGAGTTTTATGAGGACCTGGTGACAAGATTTGGGGTCCCAACCACCATAATCTCAGATAATACCTTAGCTTTTTTGGGAACCAAAACAAGTGAATGGGTGCTAAGGTATGGTATATACCTTAGCACTTCATCCAATTATTACCCGTAGGGGAATGGGTTGGCTGAGTCCACCAACAAAAA
Organism: Torreya grandis; assembly: GCA_037957365.1. Classification (NCBI taxonomy): domain Eukaryota; kingdom Viridiplantae; phylum Streptophyta; class Pinopsida; order Cupressales; family Taxaceae; genus Torreya; species Torreya grandis. The sequence continues at coordinate 1,669,187 of JARHVA010001605.1, read as the reverse complement.
TTTGATCAAAATCATAAAGAGGACCATGGAAGAAAATCAGAGGACTTGGCAAACCAAGATAAAGATAGCTCTGTGGGCTGATCAAATTACTCTGAAGAGAGCAATCAAAAATTATCCATATATGCTCATATATGGAAGGGAATCTAGGCTTCCCATCTCACTTGAGTTGCCAACATTGGACCTCACTCACCAGCTACAATTAGAAGAAGGAAGTAGCATGGAAGTTAGGTTATGCAAGCTAATGGAGCTCAAAGAGACAAGGGACCAGATTAGGGCTTCTATGACCAGTCACCAACAATAAGTGAAGAGACACTTCGATAAGAAATCTTTGTCAAAATATTTCTCTGAAGGAGACATCATCTTGAAATGGGATGAAGACCAAGCTAAGCCTAGAAAGCATGCAAAATTTGATGTCCTATGGAGTGGTCCATACATAATCACTCAGTGTAAGCAACATAATGCATTCCAACTCTCTAGGTTGGATGGTGAAGAACTACATATCTTAGTTAATGGGATACATTTTAAGCATTTCCACTGAGTCTCCTTTCATTTGTATATATTTTCCCTTTCTTTCTTTCCTTATTTTCCCTAAGTGTTGTTGCACAAGTAGTAGTTTTCTTAGTCTTGCATGTGTTTCATTTCCTTAGAGGTAGATTTGCATGACTAGTTCTATATTTATCAGAGCTATTATTGATTTCTCAAGTTACCATCTGACTCCATACCCAACAGGCTACCAGGAAACTAGTCTCTAAGCATAACAGGCATGCTTCCCCTGGGAGTCGCCAATTTGTTGACCAAACTTTGCCTTCAAGAAATTTTTTTTGTCCCCTTCTTCCCTTACTATTCAATGCCAATCATTTTCAGGTTGCAAAAGTTCATGCCATGGTTCTTCATCTTGGTTAAACACTTTGGTTTATCCCCTTGGTTCAATCGACAATTGGTTCATCCATCTTCAAGTTTAAATATCTTGATTTAACATGGTTGAACGACTTAAACTATTGAACCAATTTCAGCTCAATGGCTTGGTTCAACGAGCTTGGTTCAAAGTGAGTGGTTCAATGTTTAGTTCAATCAATTCTTCAAGCTTTGGTTCAATGGTTTGGTTTGATGATTTTGGTTCAAGGCCACCGGTTCAACACTTGGTTCATCGGCCTAGTTCAATCAGTCAGCTCATTAGCTAGTTCATCAGCGTGTAATGGTTAAACCATTGAATCATTGAACCTTTTTGGTTCAACAACTTGGTTCAATGGTATGCTAGTTGGTCGAGGGGTAGTCTTCAAGTTCAAATACCCTTGTGGAGGGTAGGCACTTCAAAGGAAAAGGACCGGGTAAGTCTGAATTTGTTTAAGTCTAGATTCATTTTAGTCTCAAATTCCTTTGGACTTTTTGTCTGAAGGAATTCCTTTAGACAAAAATTTTGAAGGAATTCGGGCTGCATATACAAAGCAAAGGCCAGGGTGAGGGATAATTTCCATAGAATTTTTGTCCATGGGAAAATTTCCATGGACAAAAGTCTGGGAGGAAATTGTCTGCAGACAAAAGTCTACGGGAACCCGAGAGACCATCTGAAGGAACAAAGGACCCGTTGAAGGACCCCAAAGGGCAGATGCCGTTGTAGGGGACTCTCAGCCCAAATACAAAGGGCACTTTCAAAGGCTGGAGGGTCACTTTCCCTTCAGGAAGGTGCTAAGGAGATGCAAAGGCCAGAAAGTGCCTGCACAGAGGGTTGATGAAAGCAAAGCCATAGAAAGCCAGCAAAGGACTTGATGACGTTTTGACAGGGACGAGGATGTCCCAGAGGCCATCAAAATTAACAAAATAAATTAGCCATTGGTTTTAAAACCAATGATGTCTAGGTGAATGTCAAAATTAGTGCAATGAAATAGCCATTTGTTTTCAAATGAAAGAGCACTAACCATGAGATCCCAGAATGTAGTGACCTGCCAGAAGTTTGCCCCTGAGGGCCGAAGGAGCTAGAAGAGACAAGATAGTGAAAATATAAAGTGAAAAGCATGGAATGAGCAAGCAAGTGGTCTAAGTGGTGAAGAGAAGTGCTGATTCAAGAAGTAACTCTAGTAGGTGAAATAGTGCCAGTGAATTGAATATCGAGGATGCAAATAGCTAGCAGTGCAACCGGTTTTCTCCATTTCACATTAATGAGTAGACAAACCGTGTAATCACCTTGATGAAGCGGCCTTACAAATAGACAAAGTGCATAGCTCATTAATGTTTTGAATGACTTGCTCTTCCCATTGAGGGGATGAAAATGGGCCACTTGTAAAAAAGGGGCACCAAATGGGCCTCCTTTCTTCTCTTATATATTTAGGACTTGTCATTTAGAAAAGACATCTTCCACATTTGTAAGGCACAGCCTTGGAAAAATTTCACCTGAATCAATAAATGCATTTTTACCTCTATCTTGGATAAACATTTTTGAGTATGTCTTGAGTGTTTGTTTGTGTTCAATCATTGTTTCTTGATGCTTTCACAGGTTTAACACTAGCATATTTGTTGTCTACAAGGTGCCATCTCTGCAGTTGACAAGAGGAGAGTTCTATTTGGGGTGCAAAAATAGAGAAATTGCCTTTCAGTGTGCCTCTCATAGCACCTTTGGTGAACCTCTATTCTCTATGTTTTGATTAAAACCTCCCTGTCAAGCTTTTGTTGTCTGGTCCTTCTGCCAAGTGTGAAGCGTATGTGTGTATTCGTCTAGTTTTAAGAGTGGATGTGAGAAGGTCATTTCATTTTGGTGTATCATCTCCTTAGAGTAGTTTGTTTTCTTGTAGCTTTCTCCCTTTTCATCCCCCCCCCCATTATATATCTATATATATACATGTATTTGCACTTGCTGGAACAAACATGATGCATCAAAGGGAGCTAGCCTTTATCTAGAGACTCTCCCCTCCAGCTTTACCAATACCACAAGCAAGAGGGGAGTTTCCATAATTGTGAGGAGAAGGCAAGAGCTCAGCCTCTTGCCAAGGGTGCAATCTTTGATGTCAACACCTTCTACTTGGGAAAAACCTTTGGCCAATAAGCATGTTTTATACTTATCAATATTTCCATCTATTACAAACTTCATCTAATATATCCACATACATCATACTAATTTTATTCCTTTAGGAAGAGGAACAAGATCCCAAGTGTTGTTCCTAATCAATGATTCATACTCTTCTTCCATCATTGAATCCCAATCAATTGTCCTTATGGATTCTTGAAAATACTATGGATTAGAAGCTATGGTAATGTAGGAATGTGGAAGATCATGATGTAACCATGTTCTTCTTCTATCTAATGGATCCCTAACAAAAGGGTCTACATCCACCAAAATCTATCTAGCCCATAAAAGCATCAATGGGTGAGGATCTAGATGAGGGAAGAGAGGAGGAACATGACCTACTAAACCCTATTAGGGAGGTATTACCTCATCATCCCTATGGGTAGATGAAGTAGGAGTATCATCATCAAGTGCTATCTAATTCTTCTAAGAAAGAAGAATGAAAAATGTTTGAAGATAAGTCTAAAGGACTTTCTTCAAAGTAAACACTTCTCACTATAATAATCTCGTGTGAATCTAGATCAATGAGTTGATATCCCTTAACACCATTAGGATATCCCACAAATATGAAAGTTAAGTTGTGTTGTTCTAAAGCACAATACTTGTTTAAAGGTATGTGAGCCCATACTGGACTGTTGAAGACTCTAAAATGATGCACATCTAGATTCTTATTACACTAACCTTCAAGAGGTGTTATCCCCTTTAAATATTTATGAGAAACTCTATTATGTATATATGTAGCATAATTAATCACTTTCACTCAGTACTCAAGTACTAATGATTTTGCATGAATCATAAAACTTTCCATCTCTTTTAAAAATCTATTATTCCTCTCTACTACACCATTATACTAAGGTGTGTATGTAACTAAATACTGAAGATCAATTCCTTCAAGGGCACAGAATTGTTCAAACTTGTTGTTCACATATTCCCTCCCATTATCTATGCAGAGAATCTTGACATACTTCCTAGATTATTTCTCTACTAGAGCTTTGAACTCTATAAATCTATCAAATACTTCACTCTTGAGTTTTATAAAATGAACCCAAGTATATCTAGAATAGTCATCAATAAATTTGATAACATAACAAGTTTCACTAAAAGTCAAAGTAGGTAATAGACCCATTAAATCACTATAAACAAGTTTGAGGACTTGTGTAGCTCTCCAAGCCTTTCCTTTGTCAAACTTATCCTCTAGATGTTTGCCTAAGGCACAACCATGGCATACACCCCCTAAAAACTAAATTTGTGGAAGTCATGTAACCATCTCCTACTAACTAAGCTGATGTAAATAGTGGTAGTTCAGATGACCAAACTACTCATGCCATAACTTGCTCACTAAATTAGTGTGTGAGAGTAAATCTATAGAGGAAGACTAAGGCACAAAGTGGGAGAATGAATAAAGCTAAGTATTATTGTCAACTTTTCTCACTGCAACTAAGGCATTATCTTCCAATTTTCTAATTGATACAAAATCAAGTGTGAACTCAACTTTCCTACTAGTATCAAAATGAGTGATTTGGTAGATAGAAATAATGTTATTCGATAACTCTAGCACATAGAGGGCATCCTCAAATACACAACTATCAACATAAACTATACCTTTTCCTATAAAATCTACCTTAGAATCATCACCTATGAGAATATGAGGCAAGAAACTTGGTTCTAATCTAAAAAATTACTCTTGATCATAACCCATATGGTGTAAAGCACCTGAGTGAATGACCCATGACTTGGGAGAATTTGGCAGTGCAACTAGTGTTGTAGTTTTCCCTTTCCTTTAATTTGAAGAAGTGGAAGAATATTTTGAAGAGGATTGATTGATGTTATTCTTTTTGAGAAGACCCTTAAGTTCATCAATCTCTTTCTTCCAACAATCTTGTTCACTATGAAACCTATTTTTTCAATAAGGGCAAGGAGTGTCAATCCTTCTTTGTGATTCCTCTTTCTTATTAGTGGATTTATAATCTCCTTGTGAGGAAGATTGTTTCCCTTCAATCTTATCTTTCTATGATTTATTCTGATTATTCTACTGATTTTTACTTGAACCTATATTGATGCCAATGTTGAAACTTTCCTATGCTAACATTGACTTGCAACTAGAGCTTGAGATTTATATGACTTGATTATACCCATAGCTATTTACTTTTCTTCTTCATCCATTAAAATATCAAAGAATACCTCAAAGGTGGGAATTTGATAAGATGTGCCCAATGGGAGCTGATGAGTCTGAAAGCTAGAGACAAATGATGAATATTCAGGACCTAATTTATGTAAGGCACTAAAAATCAATTGAATATCCTTTTTATCAATTTTACATTCAGAAATTTGTGCTTTAAGATCTATGCCTTTAGTGATGTAGTATTGTATTGTAGCATAATTTTAAGGATCCAAACTAATGAGTTTGTTGTAAATTTGATAACCACAAACCTCATCTATTTTACCAAACAATGATGCTAATTTATCCCTAGCCTCTTTTGGAGTTGTACATTTGTCAAGATGAAAATTCAAATCTAAAGACATGTAAGACTGAATGCATCCAATTACTTTAATAGCTTCAAAGAGAAAGTGTTGTAACTCTTTTGCATCAGTAGGTGGAGTAAGAAGAGTTATTATGTATGGCATATATCCTAGCATCATTAATTCATTCCAAGCATTTTATTTCTATGCATTATATTTGTATGATATTAATAGTGGGAACTTAGGATTTCCCATGATGCAATCAAAAATAAAATATCACAAAGAAAAAATCAAAGTACAGAACACACCACAAAACCCCCTTGAATTACTTAGTTTTATCCCACCGAGCAATTAATTTTGACACTTTATAATTGAGTGAAATTACAAGGCTAGATTATAATTTTTCTAGTTTATAAAAAGCTCATTTAGGCCCTCTAATCTAGAAGTACAAAAAATATGCACTTTATTACACAATTTTGTACACCAATGTGTTTTTCTTGAAAAAATATTAAGTTTTAAAAAAATGGGATCTCAATTCAAGGCTGTATGTGAAATTTATGATACTTTAAAGTTGTAAAAATAAGGATAGGCAAGGGTTGTTATATAAAAATCTAAATTCTATAAAAATCTAAAAAAATATGGAAAAAACTAAAAGTACAACATTGAATAACATGAAATTTTAAGCTATTAAAAAAAATCTCTCAAAAATACCTCCCAATGTTCAAATGGTAGGCTCTCAAAGTTTCCCTTTCAAATCTATCTGCTGATCTATGAGGCCTGCCAAAAAAAAAAAATTGGACTACACAGTCCATACGGTCTGTACAGCCATACCTAAGAGCAAAAAAAAATTGTCTTCCAAGGTGACTCTATCCAAATTAGACAAATTTTATATGAATTTGTAGGTTTTGACATCTTTTAAACACAACCGTGAGGTCCATTTTGGTCAAAAAAATTCAATTTTTAGGTATCTACTAGATTTGGGAATGGTGCTTATGGATCAAACCCTTGCCTATTTCATTGCTTGTGTCCAATTTAGATCAAATTGTATATGATTTTAACTATCTCAAGCACTCCAAACTCAATGGTGATCTCAAAAATTCTCCACAAAGCTCCAATTTGTGCCTGTATACAAAATAAAAAATTGATCCTATATCTAGATATTTTTTCTTGAATATTTAGTATTCTATAGATTCAAGATAGCTTTGGTACCATGTTAAAATTAGCTACATGATCTAATGAATCTAATAGAAAGCATAAATAAGAGATAAAATAGTAATATTAATAAACAATAACTGTATATCTAAGATAATAATATAAATGAATAGATAACTCAAATATGATTAATTACTCTAATAATTCAATATTAATCTGATATAGAAGACATAAATAGCCATTGCTTATATAGAGCAAGGCATGCATGATAAAGATCAAGGAACTCACACAACACATGTAGTTCAACTGATATCTATCTACATGAATAGTGGAGTGTAACTCCACAATAACAAGATAGGTGTCTAACTTGTGTAAATGATCAACACAAGTTGATTATTAGTTAAACAATCTTATCTTATCTTACCCTGAATAGTGGAGTGGAACTTCATTGTAACATGATAAGTGTCTAAGTTAACTACTAGATAAGCAAGCTTACCCTTTTTGGTACAAATTATTAACAAACATAATAAAATAGTTATAATAAGTAATTAGTGCATCAAAATAATAAATAATAAATACAAGTAAATGTAATAAAGTAAATAAATGCATTCAACAATTATTTTGAAACAATTCTTAGAAGAGTTGGTGATCTAACTTTTTGTTAGATATTACAACTAAGGAGGTCTCAAGTTCAAAATCCCATTATTCAATATTTTTTGACTTGATCAAATTTTTTTTTCAAATTTAGTTTAATTTAAAATTCATTTTTTAGTTCATGTGCCAACTTTGCTAAACCTTTGACTTGTCATCTAGTTCTTCAACTTTCAACCTAGTGAAAACTATTTTGAAAGAACATAGTCATGTAACCAATCAATCTCTAGGTATTGGCACATTTTAGACACATTATATTGGTCCATTTTTTATTTTAAATCCTCTTATTAAAGTTTTTACATCATTTTTAATAATAGTGTTTAAGTGGTTATTTTGAGTGTGACTCTTTTGACACCTATATTAGTGAAATTTTAATTCAATTTTTTGCATTGCTTGGTGATTTATTATTTTAGGGGAAATTACTATTTAATTATTGAATAATGAAAGGGTTTGAGTAAGATAAAATTATTAAAATAATATTTCAAATTATAACTACTAATTTATAAAATTTAATTACAATTTGACATTTTCTAAAAATAATAGTGAGAGAGAAAATTAAAATTATCTTATTTTGTATTGATCTAACTAAGACAAGGTATGAAAATTTATGTGAAATCCTAGGACACTATTTTAAATGAGATCTTAAACTTTGTTTCTTGGTTAGATAGGAGCACTAAAACTAGACACCTTGGGCTCTAGTGTTATAGTCCTTCTTTGAGGCTATTGACTTGAGAATCTAAGCTTTTTGGGTTTTTTTTCCCTGTTCAATGTGAGCTTGTGTACCAAATTCTAGAGTCTCGCTATTAATAGAGCTCTTTGTAGAGCTTATTTTTTGTCCCTATTTTTTATGCACTTGAATATAAAAATTTTCAAATAGGAAAAAGGGGTTAGTGTGTGTAAGATGCACTAGATGTGTTTCACACCTCATGTGTGGGAAGGATTCCTATATACCAATACTTAGAGGAGGGATCAAGCCATATATATTTATCCCTTTAAGAGTGTTTGGTGTAATAGTGAATGAAAATTCAAGAAATGCAAAAATTGGGTGTGTTTGAGATGACTAAGGGCTGGTGTAAGGACTTAAATTGGACTGAAAGTGTATATATTGGTTGTATGTAGATAATAGGGAATATTTCTTGAGTGGTCTAACTTGTATTCTTTCTTTCTTGAGTGATATTTTCTAACCTTTTCCAAATGATCTTTGAATGGGCTTTTATATAGATCTATTGGTCATGGGTTAGATGAAACTAGACTAAGCTAACATAATGAACAAGAGGAATCATGAAAAAATGGTAATCTAAGCTCAATTCTAATTAGATAGGAGATTTATAAAGGGGACACCCTAGCATCCAATGTTATAGTCTAACTTTGGCGCTATTGTCCTAAGTAGATAGATCTAGGGAGATGGATTAGTTATGAAGAGATGGTCCTGGCTTAGTTGGGATCAAGTTTATAAGGTTATAGATGATTGGGAATCAATGAAAACAAGTCTAAAAGGGTTATGATAGAAATCAATAGGGATCTAAGGATCGGGTGTCATTGGCCATGCTCAAGTTGCTAATTTTTGCACTTTATATGACTACACTTGGCATATAAATTATCTAATTAAGTATACTTTCATGTACAATTCACTTTATTTTGAAAATAGTTTAAAAATTCATTTAAAATAGTTTTTTAATCATTTATTTACTCTATTATTTAAAGGGAAGCTATGGCTTCACCTCATTTCTTCTTAGAGAGAACTCAAATGTTAAATGGAAATAACTATAATATATGGAAAATTCATGGTAAAACTAAATTTATGGCCTAAAAGTTGTGGAATATTGTCATTAGAACTTTAAAAAGGCCCTTCTAAATGATATGTGATCCCTAAGCTTACGAATGCATTTCAACAAAAATCGCATAAAATTATGTCCATTATCTTGTAGAGTGTTAAGGATTAATTCTTTTTCTACATTGGTAATCAAGAGTCTCCTAGAAATGCTTAGAAATTCATTGAATCCATGTATGAGGACACTTATCTCTTAGATATTATTAAGTTAATCCTTGAGGTACTAACTACACCTATGAAAGGTGATGAGAAAGTTGTGATTTTTTTTTATAAAACTAAAAACATTAAAGCTCAATTAAATAGTTAAATATTCATGTAATTGTAATTTGATTCAAGATTAATTGCTTTATTTTGTCATTCAGTTAAATATTCATGAAAAGTTTGAAAATTTTATTTCAAATTTGAAATCTAAGTGTCAAACTAAGTAATATATCCTTGATCTTACCAACTTTTATGATCTTCTAATTCAATAAGAACAAGTTATGACCAATTTTGGTTGTAAAGAGAATGTCAATCATACACTTATCACTTTAAGTAATATTTTTTATAGAACTAAAAATCAGAAATCTAACCCTAATTCTTATAAAAGTAAATATGGGAATAAAAATTTTGGTAATAAGAATCAATGCCTAAGTTTAATGGAAATTACAATTTGTGTAGTAAATTTGGTCATAGAAGGGAAACATGTTATAAAAATAAAGATATAAATAACAATCAAACTTTTAAAAATAACAAAGGGAATAAATATAATCAAAACAAGTAAAAGAATCAAAACCCTAATCATAATAACAACTAGGATTTAAATGTTATTGCTTTGTATGTTATTTTATTTGCTTCAAATAAAAATGAGTAGATTTTAGATAGTGGTGCATCATACCATATGACTTGATTATATAATATTCTCTATTATTTTGGAGATATATATGAAATAATTTACTTAGGAGATAATTATTTTTTAGAAACACTTAAATAGGGAAAAGTAATGTTTTCAAATGTTACTATAAATAACATTTTTTATGTATCTAAGCTCATAAAGAATTTACTATCTTGTTCTCAAAATTAAAAATGATAATTTCATTCTAAAATTATTTAAATATATTTTTTTCCATTAGAAATCAATTTGGCTCCTTGATTGTTGAAGTTGTTTAAAAGAATGGTTTATATATCTTTTCTCCTTATTTTGTATGTTTTTTTTTCATTTCATAGTAAGAATGAATCTCAATTATGGAATGAAAGATTAAGACATGTTAATTTTAAAATTTTACATGATATGTCTACAAATAATTTTTTTTGGACTTCCTTTTATCACCTCTCATCATGAAACTTGTGAGGGACAATTACATGGTAAGAAACATAAAAACACCTTTCACAAGAATCATGATGCAAATTCCTCACATTCTCTAAAATTGATCAATAGTGATGTTGTTGGACCTATTAAAGTTGTATTTCTTAATGGTTATTTATATGTTTCTACTTTTATTTATGATTACACTATAATGATCGGATCTTCTTTCATTAAAAATAAATATGATGTGTTGTCTAAATTCAAGGAATTTAAAGCTAGTATTGAAAATGCATCTAATTTTTATATTAAGAGATTAAGAACTGATAATGCTAGTGAATATGTTAGTAAAAAGTTTGATTCTTTTTGAATTATTTTTGGTATTCAAAGGGAACTAACAACTCTATATTCCTCTAAGTAAAATGGTATTATTTAAAGGAAAAAATCTATCATCATAAAAATGGCTAGAACAATGTTGTAGTCTATAAATATTCCTATATTTTTATGTTTCAAAGACATGAATATTTTTGTGCATATTATAAATAAAGTCTCTACCAAATCCTTGCACATTTATACCCCTTTAGTAATGTGGACTAAAAATAAACCTAGTGTGGCTCATCTTAGGATATTTGGTATTCTTTTTGAATTATTTTTTGTATTCAAAGGGAACTAACAACTCTATATTCCTCTCAGTAAAATGTTATTATTGAAAGGAAAAAATCTATCATCATAGAAATGGCTAGAACAATGTTATAGTCTGTAAATATTCCTATGTTTTTATGTGCCAAAGCCATGAATATTGTTGTTCATATTCTAAATAAAGTCTCTGCCAAAGCCTTCCATATTTATACCCCTTTAGTAATGTGGACTAAAAATAAACCTAATGTGGCTCATCTTAGGATATTTGGTAGTCTTGCTTCTATATTTATTACCAAAGTTAAAAGAAATAAGATCGATCCCACTTCCTATTATTGCATCTTTTTAAGTTATGGAGGTAATAAAAAAGGTTTAAGAGTGTATGATCCTTCTAAATGTCAGATCATTGAGAATAAGAATTTACTATTTTTGAAAAATCATTTTGTGAGCCCTCTATGGAACCATTTAAGTGTTCTTACATTGATGAACCCGACTCTCATGTTTCTCCTAGTGATGAAATAGATGCCTTTGGGGAAGTTGATATAGTTTCAGATAACTTAGATTCTAAGGAACCCCTAAGTTTCATGTTCAATATAAAAGACCTAAATGGGCTGAATCCATAATTTAATATTATAATGTTGATAATATTAATAAATTAACTATAATTCAATATTTTTATCATGCATTAATTAAAATTTATGAATGTGAACCTCAATCATTTGAGGAAGCCACTCCAGATGATAGATGGAATGTTTCTATGCCAACTAAATAAATGTCTTACTTAAAAATTAGACTTGGGATCTTGTCCTTCCTCTTCTTAAAAGGTATATTCTCAGTTCTAGGTGGCTTTATAAGATCAAAATAAATTAAATTGGTAAAATCAAAAAGTTTAAAGCTAGATTAGTTTCTCACAGGTTTGCTCAAAAACCCAGGATTGACTATGTTGAAACCTTTACTCCTATAGTAAAAATGAGTACTATTAGACTTATTATTTCTCTTAAATCTCAAAATGGTTGGTTTATCAACCAAAAATATGTCAATAATGCATTTATAGATGGTGATTTATAAGAATAAATATACATGACTCAGCCTAAAGGTTTCATTGATCTTAACAAAAAGTATTATGTATTAAGTTAAAAAAATCTTTGTATGGTCAAAAATAAGATCATATAGCTTTTTATTCTAAATTTTTATGCTTAAAACTCTAGTTATAGGTGAACAACCTTCTATGGGAAGCTTTACAAATGTGGGACTCAAATGTGGTTTGTAAAGTAACCTCCAGGGTTTTAGAAGTCAGATCTTTGAACTGATTTAGGGTTGAAAAGGGGAGGGAGAAATAAAAGTAATAGAGATAAATATATCTAAGGTGATGCATCAATATTTTTATAATATTGATTTACAATTGCATAAAATATCTTCAATATTCAAACTTCATAGACTATGAAAGGAGCATATACATGAATTCAAGTCTATAATGTAAAAAAGAACCAATATTTTAGAAGTAGAGAATAAAAATAATAGGCAATAGTGAATATTCACTCAGTTTGACATAGAAAATGACATCCTCTTAATTAGTGGGTAAAAAACATCATACAAAATGCCAAAAGGTTTAGTATATAATATTTGATCTTTCCTATGAGGGGCACTTGTTAAGGTCATAAAATGAAAAATGTTATATGTTGTTACTTCTATTCTAAATACTAGAACTATTACAAAATGAATACTCTTGATAATAGTCAAAACAAATAGTCCCCCCTTATAAAATAAAAGATCTCTACTTATATAGGCACAATAGCTTCTTGAGAGAAAAAGACTTGGAACTAAGCACTTGTGCCCATGATGAGCTCATTATAACTGACTAAGGAGCTTCTACTCATGAGTGTAGTTATTCTATTAAATCTTGTATATGAAATTAATGCATCATCCATATGATATGCATGATTCTTAAAATAAGTTTCATGATTCTATGTGGTTGTCTCTAAAACTACTTATAGAATACTATTATAAATAGGGCCCCACTTGCTCTAGCCAATGACATAACTCCTAGGTCTGAAAGGAGAAACCTTGTCTTAGATGAACATCACGATGTCACATGAAAGGTCTACTTCTTCTTAATTATAACTACCTAGTGGGCCTATTTTCCTTCTTAACCAACCAATGTCACTTCTTTGAGCTTTAACAAAAGGAACCTTTTCTCCCAGGGAGCATCATGATTTCACATGGAGTACTAGTGTTTATCTTAGAGAAGCTAAGTATTCTTTTGAAAAAATGAGCATAGGGGTGCCACATGAAATATCTACACTCCTTTTTTTATGATAGTGGGACTTGTTTACTACCCCCATCAGACCAAGAAGATGTGTGAAATACTAACAAAAATAAATCTTCCTTGTAAGAGTGCCTATTCACCACATGGAGATCTAGCACTTCCCTTAGGCAAAAAAAGAAATTTTTGAGTTAAACAAGCATCAGGTCAACATGTGGTAGATAAAAAAGGAATCCAAGACTTGAGAAAAATAAAAAAAAGGGACCTGAGAAAGTTTTGGCTAAGACTTGGGTCACCAAACATGTTAAACATGTTCTAGACAAAAGTCTAACTACTTAGAAATGTACAAAATATGGATAATGATCCATAGTCCCTAGTGACTCATAGGGGCATCCTCTTGTGGATGAGAGAATATAAAATTTTGGTTTCATGGACCTATCAAAGCAAAATTTTCAAATAATAAAGAAGCCTATAATGCTTATAAATTTTGAAGAGCAACCTTTAAAAGCACCCACTCTTCTTCCTTTGGTCAGGTCTTCTTCTTTAGAGCCTTAAAGGTCTATCTAGGTCTATGATCTCCTTAAAAAATATGATTCTCAAGTCTTGGACTAATATCAACATCCAAAACTCTAGCTAGGCAAGAGGCTATAATATAGTCTCCAATTTGAAGACACTTTATGATTTATCAAGAGCCACAAACATAGTCTGGTCACTCTATTTTTTCTAGCAACTATTTTATTTGGTCCTCTGAGAGGATAATGTTGTTTGCAAGGAATGGGGAGAGAATTCCCAACTAGACTAGCTGTTCAATGCACCCCTTCATATCCTTGGCAACCTTTTCTAAGGTATTGATAAATGCTTTACATTTTGTTGATGCTTTATTGTAACTCAAAATTTCATTGACCTTTATTGTTGTTTGTCTTTAATTAGCTACCCTGTTACCTATATGGTCCCATCCATTTCATTGTAGAGATTATGGATAAGGAAATATGAGTCTTGAACCTTAGGGGACATGAAGGAAAGAACCTAGTCTATAGATGCACTTACTTGAGAGCTCAGCCACTATGAGTCTATGATGAACCTAAGTTTTAGCTTCAAGTTAGCAACCACATTATTAATCCTCTCCTGGTAAGATATATACAACTACTAGATCATGGGGATAATCCCAACAGTCAAGGAGCAAGAAATGAGGTCATTTTTTAATTATAGGATCTCATGGTCCTTAGCTAAGAACTCTTACTATGACTATTATTATAATTATTGATGCACTCTATTAGATTCTAAGAGATTTTGATCAGTATGCACTAAATCTAACTCCTTTTCTTTTGGCTTGGCTTCTATAGTCACCTTTACATTTTCTAGACCATCTACCTTGGTCATTAGTTCAACTACATCAATTCATAGCTATTCCCTCTATCTAGCCTCTTCTTGGAATGTCTCAGTGGTGATGCACCTCTGAAGGTTAGACCTCACTTTATTGATCTCCATGTTTTTTTCACTTACCTTATTATTTAGGTGGTCAACCATATCTTTCACCCTTTCAAGTTATAACTTGGTCTTCTCCAATTGATTGCTTGCTTTGATATAGTCCATCATAATAGACTTCTATATCTCTTCAATCAACTTGACCTTATCAGTGCATTGGGCCTAGTTGAGGTTAAGGCTGATCACTTGTATAGAGTAGTCCCCTATTTGTATCTATTCTTGGGGATTGACTACTTAGGGTGATATGTGTGAAATCATTAGAGATTTTTGTACTAGGTCAAAAAATGATTACATATAGGGTACCACTAGGACCTTGGCCTATTTTATTATTATTTTATCTACTTGGGCCTCTTGATATTTCCTATTAGTTGTCATATATTTATGAAACTTCTCTTGTAACTAAATATTTTCCACCATAAATAAGAATCCTTATGGAAGGACAAAAGGAATGGTCACTTGCTAATATAAAGCAATGGACATTGTTCCCTTAGAGGTGAGTTGGTGAAGGGTTAGGGTGGATAGAGAGAAATTTGGGAGTTTGCAAAGTGAGGTGGATGGTGATTGTGCCATAATAGATGATGATGTAGATAATGAAGGTGAAGGAGTGAGAAACAATGTGACATAAGTGATTGGATTCACTAAGGATAGTGGTATGAGCTAGGTGATAGGTTGGGTAGATGAAAATGGTATAAGGGAGGTGATTGGTTAGATAATGGAGAGTGTCATAAGCTTGTTATAAATAGAGGAGGGTGATGAGGGAGTGAAGAAAGAGGCATAAGTTGAAATAATCACTAGGAAAAACATACCTTATTTTGTGGAGGATTTAGGGAAGGATTATAAACTTATATCTCAGGCCATCTAAGCTGAGATGACCCCACCATGATATACCCTAAAGATACCTATTACTATTATGGGGTGGTTGGATATGGATATAGAGGATGTGGCCATGTTTAAAGTTTATAGACCACCACAACTTCTTATTTCTTCAGAGGGTTATCCTCTTCTTACTTGGAAGGATTATCTTCCTCTTCTATTTCTTCTTTGGCATAAAATTCTCCTTCTACTAGAGCTTCCAGCTCATGGTGCTCATCCCAAAGGTTTTTGAAAGTTTCATTCATGTCTACAACATTGAAATTTATATAATTATTACCAAGTATTGCTTATATTTCTAATAGGCATCTATCTTCTGTTGGATCTAGTCCCTTTGGATGATATGGGCCCTTATTCCCTTCATTAATTTCTTCATGGGGTTAAACTACCAAACTTTATCATAAAAGGACTCCCATGGATTACAAGTGTCTGACGAGATCTTGGAAAAATCCAAATAATACTTTATATTATCCTCTACCAATGAGATTCATTGTTTGAGGTATAGTTAAGGCTCATGATTGAACGAGGTGATATTCTTCAAGGTGACTATATGATTGATCAAGTCATAGTTTTATTTGTCATCCATCTAGTTGAGGCCAATCTCTATAAGTTTGAGTGTAAGTAGGTGCTCATATGACCTTTTTACCAGTATGATGCCTTCTATTAAGAAGGGTCATCATATATGGCCTTATTTTTATCACCCACACTATAGACTAAGTCAATTACATCAAGATAGAAATTTAACTCCAAGACTAGGGTCCTATTTATGAGTAGGTGTAAGAGTCGAAAAGGCTCCTCCTTGAATTTGTGCACCCAAATGAAGGTGAAATGGGCCCCAAAGAACTAGTTGACTAGAATTTCGCCATTGGGAAGCCATGATCACTATGATTCCATCATCTTGAAAGTGATGGCCTCTTGGATGAGGTTGATGAGAACTGGGGATAGTAAGAGCTCTAAGAACTCATAGTTATCTTACATGATCAACAAGATATGATTACATGTTTTGATGGGGATCACTATGTTAGGATGAGTGATAATATCAATGAATTTTAAGGTGAAGTATGGAGAGAAGAAGTAGGAATGATGATATAGGATCAAGTGAAGTAGAAAAGAGGAATAATAAAAGGTATTTAGTGTTGAAAAGTTTTTCAGCTCATTCTACATGGTAGCAGTGATGGCATCTATTAAGTTCATCTTGTAGACCTTCTCCATGCTCACCATCCTCAAAATGAAACCTATACTCAATTAGAATTTAGTGATGTTGGCATCTAATTCCATCTTAAAGATAAACACCAATATATAAAAGGCATCTTTTAGGTCCTACATATGAAAGATTTCAAGGGCGATTAGTAGAGGAGGTGCCTTGATTTAGTTTCTCTTGAGGATTAAATTGAGGAACTATATCTTGCATACTTGGGTGTCCCACACATTTTGTAGGCTATCTATGTTACAAATGTTAGCATTATGGTTACTCAAGATCTATAGCATCGCATTTATGAAATTTGCATTGATATCCACTTTTAAGTGGTTCTTACTTGTAATAACACTAATGTTGGAATCGTACCTATCTATATAGAGGGAAATGTTCTCTAAGCATAGGTGCACAAGAGGCACCATGTATTAGGCTAGCATGGAGTTCCAAATTTTGTATTTGAATGACTCGTAGTCATTTCTCCATACTTTTTTTATCATCTAAGTGTGATAACACTCTCTCAAGTTCTTTAGGTTTTTGGCCAATTTAGGGTTATAAATTTCATCTATATAATCCATGACCAGTGTGTGGTCTCTACAATCCCCATTGGCTATATTTTTGACATCTTGAAGTTTTGGCCTTGGCCAAGTGAAATCAGAAGCATATGATTTACTTACTGCATACTACAGGGGAAGGTATCCATGACCACTTGACCTATGGGTTCTCTACTTCCTCAGATGATTTTTGCTACTAGATGAAGATGTAGAAGTCTCTATTCTAATGAGTTATTATAGAATTTATCTATTCTTAAAATAAAAATATAGATATTGGTTCTTCACTCACAATTTTATTAATTCTTAAATCAAATATTTTTTCTCAGTACTCTCTATTTCACTTAGTGCTCTCAAAATTATTAAAGAATTTAAGCATTTGGCCTAATGAGGATAGGGGTATTTATAAGCTAATGTTTATAGGTATGATCATCATCCAAAAATTTGAATTCAAGCACCCCATAAATTTTGAGGGTGGCATACATGCTTGAGGAGTAACTCACAAGATATTTTACGATGATCCTCTTGGGGAATCATGAAATATGTATCATATGACATTAATGGTAGGAGGAGTGGGTAGATAATGATATTTTAGAGTATGTTTCAAAAATAAGAAGAGACAGGGTGTAAACACCTAACAATGGGATGAGCCACTTATGCCAATGACACTTATTCAAAAGAAATAACAAAAAAGGGAAAATGAGTGAATCAAAAGGAAAAAATAACAAAGAAGGAAACTAACTTAACTATATACAAGGGAAAATGTCAATAAATTAGTTGAAATATTTCAAGTCGATCCCATTAATTAGAATCCCTAATGCATTTCCTTATTCATCTTCCAACTTAAATTCTTTACCTTTCCTATCTCCAATGATGCAAAATTACCCCCTCTATATGAAATCAAATTTTACATGTTGGCTTAGCTTCATGGCCTTTTGATCTTATTTGAGGACCAAGTCCCCTAGTTTAAATCCTAGGTCTGATAACTTCTTACTAAACCATCAATTGACTGCTTATTTTTAGGTGACCATGTCACTCACTTTCTCTCTTAATTCTTGGATTTTTATCAAATTTTCCAACCTAATGTCCATCACTCCATGTTTAACTATTTCAATTAGCTTTAAAATATGTAAGACAAGGATTTTTATTGATATGGGTGTGATCATTTCCTTCTCATATACTAGTTCATATAAGGATGTCTTAAGGATTTGTTTTGGAGTAATTTGGTCAGCCCATAAGGCCATTTTACATGCATATGCCACTCCTTTTATTTATTGCAGCCCATATTTTTGATCAACCTAATGAGATTCTTATTTTTTGATTTAACCCAACCATTCCCTTATGGGTAGTAGTTGGTTGAAGTCTTCAATAAAATACCATTTTGGAGTGTAAAATCTAAAACCTTGAAGCCAAATAAGGCTTTTGCATTATTTAAAATGATCATTTTTAGTAGGCCAAATCTTTCTACTAGCTCCTCAAGGAAATTTAGGATCACATTATCAGTTGCCTCCTTCACTAAGGTTGCTTAGGTCCACCTAGTGAAGTAATTAGTGAGTATAAGTATCCATTTATGCCCTACATTGGAGATGGGATTGATCATCCTATTGAAATATAATCCCCACTATGTGAAGGGTTGATGAGTCAAAATTAGATTTAATGGCATGGCTGAGTACTTTCACTTTCTCATGAAGAATTGACATTACTAACATTTCTTACCTACTTGATGGTAATCTAAAAACATGGTTGGATAGTAGTATCCTACATGTATGATCTTGGTCATGGTTGTATTTATTTATAAATGGCCATTTGGAGGGGAAAAGTGCATATCCCAAAGGACTTTCTTAGCTTGGTGATTTTCAACACATTAGAGCAGATCTCCATCAAAGTTCCTCTTAAATAAGACTCCCTGAATCAGTGTATAATTATCCCCTTGTAACCTATATAATAACCTTTTATATGTGGAGATACCATCAAGATATCATCCATTTTTCATGAAATGGGTTTTTTTAGTGACCCAAGACCCATTGGTTTCATATTGGTTTAGTAAAACCATTTCTGATGTGTCTTATCCTTCTACCAAAGCATCTGCACATTGGGCCAATTATTCACAGAGTCCTCCCTAGATCACCTTGGTTGGCCTAACTTTAAATTTATATTATAGGACCTTGGTGATCCAATTATCCCTTTTTTGATGATTTCTCCTTCTATTATATATTACTTGATGCTAGAATGTGCCACATACACCATTGTCTTACTTTCCACCACAAGGTGCCTAAATTTTTTGATGCCCTTGATAATGGTGAAATCTTATTTTTCAAAAAAATTATACTTAGTCTCATACCCATGTAAGGTTATTGAATAGAAATAAATTAGGTGCTAACTTCTTCCCTCTTCCTCCTTTTGATTTAACATAATTTCTATAATATGATTGATCCCATAGACATACATGATGAGATATTTGGAGAGGTCAAGATTGACTAGCATGGGGATAGTGGATATTACTTCCTTAATCTTCTCAAATTTTATTCTCCCTTTTCTGGACCATTTAAAGGATTTATATTTCTTCAACATTAGTGTGATTAGATTTGCCAATCCTATGAAATTAGATATGAACCTACTAATGAAATTAATCTTTCCTAAGAAAGATTAGACCCCCTTCTTATTTATCGATAAGGATAGGTCCTTGATGGCCTTTATTATTTCTATATCAATGGTGATCCATTCCTTAGATACCATGTATCCAAGAATATTACCTTAAGTGACTCTAAAAACACATTTATTGGGGCTAAGAGATACCCCAAACTCTTGAAATCTTTGAAATATATTCTTTAGAAGGTCAAAATGGTCTTCCCTCTTCTTGGAGAACATAGTGAGGTCATCCAAGTAAATAAAGATGATATTTTTGATTAGTCCTTTAAATTATATATCCATAGCTCATTATAATGTATCCCCTACATTAGAGAGGCATAAAGACATATTCATATAAGTTAAGGTTACCCACTTTATGGTGAAAGTGGTCTTATGTTAATCCTCTCCATTGACCTGCACTTGATTGTATATTGAGAATCCATCCAGTAAAGAGAACATTTACACACCCAGTATTGTCTAGAGGATCTATTCCATTGAAATAAGGGGGTAATGATCTTTAAGGGACACTTTATTTAAGTCCCTAAAATCCATGCACAACCTTATCTCTCCATTCTTATTTTTTACTAGAACAAAGTTAGATACCCAAGTTGAATGCTTGATTGGGTATATGACTCATGAGTCAATCAATTTCCTCATCTCTTGAGTCATGAGAGACTCAATCTTTGGGTTTATTGGCCTTTGATTTCTCTAGATAGGCTTGGCTCCTTCTATCAAGTTTATGGTGTGTTGGATGACCTCACAGTCATATATTTTCAAATCATCATAGGTCCATGCCATGGTAGCTTCATACTTGTAGAAATAAATAAATCTCTCCTTATCTTCTTTGGGAAATTCCTTCCCAACCTTTAGTTTTCTTCCATCCCCAACATCAATCTTAGAGTAGTCAACTTTATCTACAATAAACTTCTATTTATCATTCCTTACATCATTAGAATTGAATAAATTATCTAGGGTGATCAACTCTTTTGGAAGTTTTTTGGATTTTAGTTGCATGATATGGTCCCTGTAGGCTTCCTTGATCTTTGATTTCAAATTTTTATGAATTTTCATGATTAATAAAGGAACATGGTAATCTAGGTGTCACTTTCAAACACTTTCCAATTTTAGTTATTGTCGAGAATAGTAGGTCCAATGATTACTTACACTAACTTATTCATTGGTGAATAAATCTATTAATGGGTCAAACTAGGAACTGATCATTACCATCCTATCTACCTCTACATTTGTGGTCTTATGGATGATATAAATGTTTAGAGATTCAAATGCTTTAATCAAATCCCATATTTGGTGATAGTAGGACCTCATGTGCACATTCTTCATATTTATGGCCCCTCTCACCTATCTTACCAATAATTTGGAATCTATAAACAATTTTAGCTACTTTACGCCCATGCACTCATCAAGGTTGAGGCCATGGACTAATGCTTCATATTTAACTCCATTATTCATACAGGTTAATTAAAATCAAATGGATTAGAGGATCTCTTTTTTGGATGTAGATACTAACTAGATGCCTAATCTAGAGCTATTTTTTCACTTTACACCATCAAAATACAAAGTCAAAAATTTAGACTCATTTCCAAGATCTTTTCTTTTACCATCCTCCTTATTCATGACCTTGGGGATAGCCTACTTTACATCATGAATTACATAAGTCCCAAGCCTAGTGGCATCAAAGTTTTCAAAAGGATCATTCTCAATTAACTCATTGATGAGGACTTCTTCCTCTAGTATCCTATTGTCCACCACTCTTTCTTATTCAATCAGTTCTATGTAATATGTTTCCCTCTTTAAGAATGGAGTGTGCATTGCTTTGAAATTCATAATAGAATCATATGATATGTGTTCTAGGTTTAGTTTCTCAAACAAAACCTTTAATTTTGAGCCATATTTGGTGCTCAGGATCAAGTAGGACCAACCCAATAATAGTTATCTACCTATCTTGGTAGTGAAATTTCTTGATAGATATAGCCCAAAGATTGGTGATATTTCTATCACTACAAATTATTGTGATATAGTAATTCTAGGATAAGAATATAAGGTGACGGGAATATCCTTGATGATACCTATTGTTTGAAATTTCTTCCCATCTAACTTCAGCACTCCTTTATTCAAAGGCTCACACTTTAGTTTTAATGCATCCATGATCTACTTAGGCATCACTATGGTGGTAGTGCTAAAATCAATCATGGAATTTTGAAATAACTTCTTCCCCATGATAAGTGTCAAATAGAATGGGGTAGGTTTTATCTTACCCCATATTTGGAGTTAATGAATGTATATGGTGTTTGGGGTTGTGTACTCATGTTGGTTTCCTTTCCCTTTATCTGTACAAGCTCTGTAACTAATTTTCCTCATATAGAATTCTCTCAATCCTCTAAAGCTTCTTTTAGTACAGACTTCTACTTGAGAATAGATATGATGTCTCAAAGAAAAACATTGGCTATAACTTTATTTAGTTGTTCTACCACATTGTATGATCTTAGAGGTGGGACCTTAGGGTCCTTTACCTTATTTTGTGTGTTTCTCTCCACTTTTGATATGTCAGTGGTGGTGGTTAGGTCCCCAAGCTATTTTTTAAGGTCAATATGGGCCTTGTGAAGGCTTATTGAGTGTCAAATAGCCTCTTCTTAGATTGATTGAAATACTATAATTAGACTCACAGGGCCTTCAAAATTGAGATCTCACTTGCATAAACCACATCTTCACCTTCTACCTAAAAGAAAAGCACATGATTTTTGGATATTTATTCTTATGGTGCTAAAGGCATTCCCTACATTTGTGCCATTAAGACAACATTTTCAACCCCTAAGGATTGGTATCTATAGGGAGATGAATATAAGGAATTCCCTTATTTTTGTTATTTAGTGATATTTTTCTATAGATTTCCTCTTGGAAAATTATGGGGTGTGTATGTCATTGCATGGGAAGCACCATGAATTTAAATCATCCACCAAATTATTTTGTCATTTGACTAGTTCTCTATTTTTTTTAGTGAGAATATTTACAAATGATCAAGTACCAGAATAATTTGATTCATAGGTCACATTTTAAGGTTTGGTGATTGATGATTTGATGCCTAATGATTTTGTGTTTGCCTCTCTTAGTACTGGTTATTTTGGTAGGGAGTTATCCTTTATTTGTAGTTTTGGAAAGGGAGATTTGGAGGCATATCCTTCTATATTTTGAGATTTATGATCTCAATGGATAAGTTTTACAAGATATTCTTCATGGCATTCATCTCTATGGCTAGTGAGGATGAATAATATGCACTTGCTTGAGGAGGTGGATATGCATACATGGAAGGTGGTGGTTGTGAGTTATTTGGAAACTCCTTTTATGATGACATTGTTATTTTTGGGAACATTAGCATCGATGGTCTTAGAGGAAGCTTCTTGGAATCTATTAAAATTTTATCTACTCTAATAGATATGTCAAATGCATCTAGAAATGTCTAGCCTCCAAAGGACTATATCATGATGGTAATTTTTGAGTTGAAGGCTTTGAGGTAGAAGACAATGTCTATGCCTAAGGGAAATCAAGCCAAAATTGGGATCCTTTACCAAGTCTTATCAAACATGGTATTAAAATCAATGATAGCCTCTTCTGGGGCTCTCTTTATAGTCGTTAGTTTTTCTAGGAGGGATGACTGGTTAGCCTTCTATTATGCCTATTTTTCACACCCCCTTCATTTTCTTAAAATTGATACTTTTATGCCATAGAGATGAGTCGGTCATAAAGTTTAAAACTATGTTGGGGACCTAGTCGATTAGTAGTATATTTAGATGTATAATTTAAATTATAAGTTGATGATGATTGGTTTATGAAATCACATTTATATTTGGTTGGTTTTAAAAATCATAAATGGATGAATGAATAAAATATGTATATGTATTTATCATTTTTGAATGGTAGTGGTCAATAATTTTTATATTTATGATTCATGATCATATGATAGTACAACCCTTTTTAGTTTAGAATAGTGACATTTTAATGGTCAAAATCATTATATAATTGTCAAAATGATTTATATATTTGCATTGATCTTAGTGAGTGTGGATTATCATAAAAATTTATGAATTAGGTTTTTAGTTTGGATAACTTGAGCAGTTTATGGTGGATATTTTGGTATTTTCATATTTTCATGGCAATATTCAACTTAGTTTGACTTAGATGGAATAATACTATCTGATACTATGGTATTCCTATTAGTTCATTTTCAATTGCAAATATATATATGGATTAGTCATAATTATTACACTTTAAGAAAGAAATCAATTATATGGGTTTTCAAATAAAATATATCATTTGATTTATTATGAAATTTATTTTTAAAAATCATATGATTTCATCAATTTGATAAATGGATCCCATTCAGGCAAAATTTAATTGTAATATAGTGAACATTTTGAAAATATGGGTATGATCAAGGTTGGTTTGAGTCTTGGGAAAATTGTTTCTTTAGGATATAAAAGGATCCTAAAGTTCTAAGTGATTAATTCTAAGTCCTTATTTGACTAAGGTTCTTAATTTAAAAATTATCTAGCTTAAGTTCTAAGTAATATGACTTTATGTTTTCAAAGATCCTAATGGTCTCATTATTTTAAAGGATCCTAACTTAGGGTCATTCATCATAAAGTTTTGAAATGATACTAATGACTCTATCAAGCCATGGTGATTTTGAAAATTATTAACCTAAGTCTATGTCTCAAGGGATGATTTATTAAAGGCATAAAATATTAGTGATTCCAATGGTACTTAGATTTTTTTATTTCAAATCATGAACCTTTCATAACATAAGATGATTGTTTATTTTCAAAGGCAATATGTTCTAACTTCAAAGATTGTAGATGGTGATTTTGTAGTGTCAATTTTTATTAATGTTTTAACAATAATTTAATTTGGCATTCCATTCGATAGTTTCATGTCTTACAAGCTAGTAGGGTGAGTTAATGTGAAGCATATTGGATGTTTTAAGATAATGGTAATATTTTGGAAGTTTGATAATTCAATGTAAGGTGTACATGCCTCGATCATGAAATAATTGTAAGAGGTTTAGAAAATGAATTAGTGATTGTTATGTTTAATGTCAGTACTAAGTTGGTTAGCAAAACACTAAATATTAATATTAATTTTGATGGCCAATGAGAATAGTGCTCTTATGCATGGTAATTAGGACAGAGATTTATGATTACAAATAGATTTATTTTCATTATTTTGGTCATTTTTGGAAGCTCATTTATGGAAGTATTACTCAATCAATCTATATTTTAAGGTTATAGATGGGATTTTAAATGGAAAATTTCAAGGAAACACCTAAAGGTATGCCACGAACAAGGTTAATGAGTTTTTCAAAAAGTTTAATAAGTTATTTTGAACAATTTTTGGTTGTATGAAAAGAATATAGTTTTGGTTTACATGTTCATAATTTTTGATGAAGTTGTTGGTTGAAACTTGTACATGAATATTTTATAAATTTTAATGATGCTATAGTTTAAAATATCACTTTCTTGCATGGATATTAATGAAAACTAGTGTTTGGTTTTTGATATATTCTTGGTAGTCAATAAAATACAGAGTTAGTTTTGGGTTTGAACTTCGTATTTGAGAATATATGAGAATTTTTGTTGAATGTGTACTTATTTTTGGCTTTCTGTGAGTAAAATAAATTGTTATAGTGCCTCAAGATTTTTTTCTATAGTTTCAAAGGGTTTGTTGAGGTTTCAATTTTTTGAAAATAAACTTTTCATGTTTATTTCATGAATATTTTGAAGGGGTTTGTGTTTATTGTGTCATAAAGAAGTTATTTCTAAGTATATTCAAGCATGAAATATTGTTTTCAACTATAAATTATTATAGTTTAATTTTTCATGGGTTTTAAAAATAAAATCTTGCATGATTAAGTTCTAGAAGTACATCATGTTGAACTTGGAAATAATGGAATATTTATCTAGTTTAAATTTCATTTTTTGAAGGTTTTGTTATATTTAAATATTGTGTGCTAAAGTTTCACATGCTTAGGGTTTTTTATAAAAATGAATTATGTTTGTATTTTTTCATAAATATTTTTAAAGTTTTAAATGATTATGGTCAGCCATGATAAAGAGAGTTATGTCAAAAAGTGATTAAACATATAAATGCAACTATATTTTAGTATGTTGAAGCTATAATGTTAATGCACCTATTTCAATTTTGAATCTTTATTTTAAAGTAAAAATATACATATGGAAATATAGTAGGTTAAAATTCAAAAATAATGAAGTCATTTCTAGATTTGCACCTCATTTTTGAAGTGTTGGTGTTTGTTTTGAAGTTAAATGTCAAAATAATTGGTGATTTAAGAAACTATGATAAGTTTTTTGAGTTTAGATATAAATAATTGAAGTAATTTAATTATGCTGAATGTTTTTTGTATGAAAGTTTCCTATTAATTCTTGTTGAAATTTATTGAAAAGAATACATGTAGAAGCTATTGGCCAATTTTGGCCTACATACAAAGCTTATTCCTAAATGGATGAGAAGAATAGAGTTATATATGGAATGAGTGTTCAAAAGATCTCATGTTGCTTGCAAAGATTTTGAAACACTTTAAGCAAGGTTAAAGTATAATTTGTTGATCTTTGAGAAGCATGTCATGAAATAGGTCTAGAGTTACAAGGGAAGAAGGATCAATAGGTTCTCATGGTGATCATGATCTTCATGGAAATAAATTAGGTTTCATAGGTCTCATAAACTCATTTTGAGCCTTATAAGTTATTGTACAAGCATAAAAGGGCCAAACCATCATCAACATGTCATGTAAAAACAAATAGGTCAATTTGATTACACATTTAATAAATGCACTTGGGGATCCTCACAGGATAAAGTATCACATGGATATAAATTTATTAATTCTTAAACCATGATCTACAAATTTCATGTCTTGATGAGCTTACTATCTCAAGATATAAGCCTTTAAAGTTAGACTTGCAGAGTAAGATGTGCACAGGGACATGAAGTTAAAGTTGTTGCAAGATATTGGGAAGGAGTGGGTGATATATAGAAAAAGGAAGAGAGAAGAGAGGGAACATGTCAACCAAGAATAATCAATGAGTTACCAATTAGGACTGATCTTTCATCGACAAATTAGCTTGCATTTACTCCAATTAGTCTTCAAGTTTTTCTTGTTGCGTGAGAGATCCACTAGAAGACAAGGGTCTATTTTATGGATGATTAGTCATGATTATTTAAAGGAAGAGAGATCATTAATATTTTAATAGCATTGAATGATGTAACTACTATAACCACTAGATCTCTTTGATTTGATCTTCTATGCCACCTTCCACTTGGCTTTCTCATGAAGACAAAATCTTCATATCTTGAAACTAATAGAGCCATCACCATGTCTACTTTGAGAAGTAGTGAGTACATGATTTGTCAAGGATATATCCATGTTGATAGATGAAACATTTATCCATAACCATATATCTACCACCTGACTTTAATATATAAGCATATGTCTACTATAAATGAAAACCAATCCCATTTAATGGTTTTCATATAGATATAATATAGATAAAAATCCTATAGGCTGTATAGTCATATCTCAACAACTATTATTACATATTTGATCTATGTAGTAGGCCTTAAAATACCTATTTTTCCCTTTGAGCATTTATGGAAACTAAGAACCCATTATATGCACAAATCTTCTTTATAAAACAATGATCATAGCCATGAAACAATTTTATAACCCCAAAAGATGGGATTTGTAAGTTCTAAATCTTCAAACCAGAGATCAAGACTATGTTTTGATGGTGCGACTTCATCATAACCATCTTGACTATGATTTCGTCTACTTGATGGATGATCAACCAAGCTCTAATGGTGACATATGCCCTTTGAACTAGTTCAACCTAGGTCACGTGTTCAACCTCTACTCAAAGTCTCATGTCTTAGAATTTTAATATTGACCATCAATATTAATCTAATATTCTCAAATTAAGCCATCTATTAGCTCCTCATTCATTCTTAGGATCTTACTATCATACCTTTAACTCCTTAACCTCATGTGCACCATAGATCTCCCTTTTCATAGATGAACATGAACCATAGATCTTCTACCAAATTAATGTGGTTGAGATAATTGTCACCCATGAATTTGATCTTAGGATCCACTCACAATTTGACTCATCAATCACCTTTAGATCTAATTTGTATGATGTATCAAGTGCCATCAATCTTATTAGACCCACTATATTTGCTATTCATTATGCATCATTAGATATCTATTTAAGCACCTAAGATATTAACACTTACCAGCAATGCATTTATGCTAAATTTTTGACTCGATGCTCACTATTAATCTTCGATGCATGATCAAATGCACTCTGTTATATCTTCAAGACACATTGACATCATTAGGTTACTCACTAATTGTTAGATCTCTATTCATATCCTAATATTATTCCACTTATCACTTACACATTCACCATAGAGACATTTGAATTTAAATGGCTATTTACCACAACTTTAACTTCATGTCCCTATGCACATCTTACTTTGCAAGTCTAACTTTAAAGGCTTATATCTTGAGATAGTAAGTTCATCAAGACATGAAATTTATAGAGCATGGTTTAGGCATGAACAAATTTATGTCCATGTGATCCTTTACCCTAAGAGGATCCCCAAGTGTATTTATTAGATGTATAATTAGATTGACCTATTTGTTTTTGCATGACATGTTGATGATGGTCTGACACTTTTATACTTTTGAAATAAATTTTAAGGCTCAAAATGAGTTTATGAGACCCGTGAAACTTGATTTATTTCCATGAATGTCATGATCACCATGAGAACCTGTTGATCCTTCTTCCCTTGTAACTCTAGACCTATTTCAAGACTTGCTTCTCAAAGATCAATAAATTGCACTTTAAGCTTGTTTAAAGTGTTTCAAAATATTTGTAAGCAACATGACATATTTTGACCACTCTTTCCATATAGAAATATATTTAGCTCATCCATTTAGGAATAATATTTGTATGTAGGCCAAAATTATCCAACAACTTCTACATGTATTCTTTTCAAGAAATTTCAAAATAAATCAATAAGAACCTTTCATACGAAAAACATTTGGCATCATTAAATTCCTTCAATTATTTTTATCTAAACTCAAAAAGCTTATCATAGTTTCTCAAATCACCAATTAGTTTGACATTTAACTTCAAAATAGACCCCAAAACTTCAAAACTGAGGTACAAATCTAGGAATGACTTCATTATTTTTCAAGTTCAACCTACTATATTTCCATATGTATGTTTTTCCTCTAAAATAAAGATTCAAAATTGAAATAGTTACATGAACATTATAGCTTCAAAATACTAAAATATAGTTATATATATATATATATATATATATATATATATATATATATATATATATATATATATATATAATCACTTTTTGACATAACTCTCTATATCATGGATGAACATAATCATTGAAAACTTTCAAAATATTTATGAAAACATACGGCCATAATTCATTTTTATAGAAAACCCTAAGAATGTGAAAATTCAACACATAATATTTAAATATAAAAAAACCTTAAAAAATGAAATTCAAACTAGATAAATCTTCCATTATTTCTAAGTTCAACATGATGTACTTCTAGAACTTAATCATGGAAGATTTACCTTCAAAAACCCATGAAAAAATGAAACTATAGGAAGTTATAGTTGAAAACTATATTTCATACTTGAATATACTTGGAAATAAATTCCTTATGACATAATAAACATGAACCCCTTCAAAATATTCATGAAATAAACATGAAAAGTTTATTTTCAAAAACATAAAACCTCAACAAACTCTTTGAAACTATAGATAACTCTCGGTCCTCTAAGGCTTATTTCAGTAGAGACTTCTGCTCGAGAATAGATATGACATCCTAGAGAGAAACATTAGATATAACTTTTTTTAGTTGTTCTACCACATTGTATGATCTTAGAGGTGGGACCTCAGGGTTTTTTACCTTATTCTTTGTTGTTTCACTCCACTTTTGATATGTCAATGATGGTGGTTAGGTCCCTAGGCTATTTTTAAAGGTCACTTTGGGCCTTGTCAAGGATTCTTGAGTCTCAACCAACCTGTTTTTGGATTGAGTGAAATAATCTAATTAGACTCTCAGGGCCTTCAAAACCAAGATCGCATTTGTATAAACCACATCTTCACCTTACACCTAAGACAAAAGTGCATGCTCTAGGACTTTTTATTCTTATGGTGCTAAATAAATTACGTGGATTTGTGCCATTGATCCAAAACTTAGAATTTTTTATTGAAATATATTTCAATAACATGAATATAACATAGTAATAATGATTTATTTGAGAAGATATGTTTTATTACTCAATATTACAAATATAAACATATGCTTATCTCTGGGAAGATATGTCTAATTTCCTTCTCAGGTTACATATTCATTCATAAACATTTTTAAGGTAGGAGGAGGATGTGTAGGGTCACCAATATCAAGGGAGATTAAGTGGTTTGACTTCCATTATTCATAACAATATAGAATATATGGAATTATTATTTTTAGAAACTTACTACTTTTAGACTGCACTACTAAAATTAAATCTGAGGCACTTCTATTGGGTTTTGGGGGATTAAAACCCACCAAGTCAAGATTTTTTCCATATCACCACATTCTCCTCATTATTATATTTCAAATGGTTCAAATAGGGAGTCAATCAGAGCAATGGTACAAAAGTTATGGCTCTCAGAAGTTTTATCATCAATTGGGGTATAATCGTCACCCAAATTATTACCTAAATTGTTGACTAGATCAGCCATTAAGACAACATTTTCAAACCCTTAGGATTGGTATCTTAAAGGATATGAATCTAAGACATTCACTTATCTTTGTTATTTATTGATATTTTTCTATAGATTACCTCTTGGGAAATTATGGGGTGTGTGTATGTCACTGCATGAGAAGCACCATGAATTTATGTCATCTACTAAATTATTTTGTCTTGTGACTAGTTATCTATTTGTGTTTGGTGAGACTATTTGTAAATGATCAGATACTATAAAATTTTGATTCATGGGTTGCATTTGAAGGTTTGGTGATTGATGATTTGGTGCTTGATGATTTTTCCTTTACCTATCTTAGTACGGGTTATTCTAGTAGGGTGTTCTCCTTTATTGTTAGTTTTAGAAAGGGGGATGTGGAGGCATAACCTTCTATATTTTGAGGTTTTTTTATCTCATTCGATAATTTTGGAAAGATGTTATTCATGTCATTAATCTCCATGGCTAGTGAGGATGAAGAATACACTCTTGCTTTTGGAGATGGATATACATACATGGAAGGTGGTGTTTGTGAGTTACTTGACAACTCCTTTTATGATGACATTGATATTTATAAGAACATTAGCAGTGATAGTCATAGGGGAAACTTCTTGGCATCTATTCAATTACTCTCTACTCTAAAAGCTATGTTATATGCATTTGGTAATGTCTGGCCTCCAAGGGACTAGATCATGATGGTAATGTCCGAGTTGAAGGATTTGAGGTAGAAGACAATGTCCATGCCTATTTGTGGTCAAGCCACTATTGCAATCCTTTACTAGGTATTATCAAACTTGGTATTAAAATCAATAATAACCACTTGTGGGGATCTCTTTAAACTAATTATTTGTTATAGGAAGGATGGTTGGTTAGCCTTCTTTGCCTATTTTTCACACCCCCCTTCATTTTTCTAAAACTGATACTTTTATGCCATAGAGATGAATCAATCATAAAATTTAAAACTATGTTGGAACCTAGTCAATTAGTAGTATATTTAGATGCATATTTTCAATTATAAGTTGAGGATGATTGGTTTATGAATTCATATTTATATTTGATTGGTTTTGAAAATCATAAATGGATGAATGAATAAAATATGCATATGTATTTATCATTTTTGAATGGTAGTGATCAATCATTTTTTAATATATTATTCATGATCAAATGATAGTACAACCCTTTTTAGTTTAGAATAATGACATTTTAATGGTCAAAATAATTATATAATTGTCATAATGATTCATATATTTACATTGATCTTAGTGAGTGTGGATTATCATAATAATTTATGGATTAGGTTTTTAGTTTTGATAACTTGAGCAGTTTATGTTGACTATTTTGGTATTTTCATGGCAATATTCAACTTGGTTTGACTTAGATGGAATAATACTAATTGATAATATGGTTTTCATGTTAGTTCATTTTAAATTGCAAATATATAAATGGATTATTAATAATTATTACATTTTATGAAAGTAATGTATTTTATGTTTTTTTCAAATCAGATACATTATTTGATTTGTTAAGAACTTTATTTTTGAAAATCATATGATTTCATCAGTTTGATAAATGTATCCCATTCAAGAAAAATTCAGTTGTAATATAGTGAACATTTTCAAAATATGGGTATGATCAAGGTTGGTTTGAGATTTGGGAAAATTGTTTCTTTAGGATATAAAAGGATCCTAAAGTTCTAAGTGATTAATTCTAAATCCTTATTTGACTAAGGTTCTTAATTTAAACATTATTTGTCCTAAGTTCTAAGTAATATGACTTTATGTTTTCAAAGAGCCTAATGGTCTCATTATTTTAAAGGATCCTAACTTAGGGTCATTCATCCTAAAGTTTTGAAATGATACTAATGATTATATCGATCCATGGTGATTTTGAACATTATTAACCTATGTCTATGTCTCGAGGGATGAATTATGAAAGGCATAGCATATTAGTGATTCCAAACGTAGTTAGATTATTTTATTTCAAATCATTAACCTTTCATAACATAAGATGATTGTTTATTTTCAAAGGAAATATGGTCTAACTTTAAAGACTTGTAGATGGTGAGTTTGAATTTGAATTGGAAGTTTCAAGTTTTATTAATGTTTTAACAATAATTCAAATTGGCATTCCATTCGATAGTTTCATGTCTTAAAAGATGGTAGGGTGAGTTAATTTGAAGCATATTAGATGCCTCAAGATAATGGTAAGATTTTGGGAGATTGAGAATTCAATATAA
Organism: Torreya grandis; assembly: GCA_037957365.1. Taxonomy (NCBI): domain Eukaryota; kingdom Viridiplantae; phylum Streptophyta; class Pinopsida; order Cupressales; family Taxaceae; genus Torreya; species Torreya grandis. Next base: position 1,636,038 of record JARHVA010001605.1, on the reverse strand, counting down.
GGTGTAAATGCCTTGATCATCAAATATTGGTAAGAGGTTTATCAAAGGAATTAGTGATTGTTATGTTTAATGTGATTGTTAAGTTGGTTGGTAGAATACTAAATATTAATATTGATTTTGATGGCCAATGAGAATAATGCACTTATGCATGGTAGTTACAATAGATATTTGTGATTATAAATAGCTTCCTTTTCATTGTTTTGGTCAATTTTGGAAGATCATTTATGGAAGCATCACTCTATAAATTTGTATTTTGAGGTTAAAGATGGGATTTTTAATGGAAAATTTCAAGGAAGCACCTATAGGTATGCCATTAACAAGCTTAATGAGTTTTTGAGAAAGTTTAATAAGTTATTTTGAACAATTTTAGGTTGTATTAAAACAATATAATTTTGGTTTGCATGTTGATAATTTTTGATGAATTTATTGGTTTAAACTTGTCCATGAATATTTTGGAAAGTTAAATGATGATAAAATTTAAAATATCACTTTCTTGCATGGATATTAATGAAAAATAGTCTTTGGTTTTTGATATATTCTTGGCAGTTAATGAAATACAGAGTTAGTTTTGGGTTCAAACTTGCTATTTGAGAATATATGAGAATTTTTGTTCAATGTGTACTTAGTTTTGGCTTTGTATGAGTAAAATAAATTGAAATAGTACCTCAAGATTTTTGTCTACAGTTTCAAAGGGTTTGTTGAGGTTTCAATTTTTTGAAAATAAACTTTTCATGTTTATTCCATGAATATTTTGAAGGGGTTTGTGTTTATTGTGTTGTAAGGAAGTTATTTCCAAGTATATTCAAGTATGAAATATAGTTTTCAACTATAACTTCATATAGTTTAATTTTTCATGGATTTTTGAAAGAAAATCTTGCATGATTAAGTTCTGAAAGTACATCATGTTGAACTTGGAAATAATGTAATATTTGTCTAGTTTAAATTTCATTTTTTGAAGGTTTTGTTATATTTAAATATTGTGTGTTAAAGTTTCATATGCTTAGGGTTTTCTATAAAAATTAATTATGTTTTTATTTTTTCATAAATATTTTTAATTTTTTGAATGATTATGGTCAGCCATGATATAGAGATTTATGTCAGAAAGTGATTAAACATATAAATTCAACTATATTTTAGTATGTTGAAGCTATAATGTTCATGCACTTATTTCAATTTTTAATCTTTATTTTAAATGACAAATATACATATGGAAATATAGTAGGCTAAACTTTGAAAATAATGAATTCATTTCTATATTTTCACCTCAGTTTTGAAGTTTTGGGGTTTGTTTTGAAGTTAAATGTCAAAATAATTGGTGATTGAGAAACTATGATAAGATTTTTGAGTTTAGATAGAAATAATTGAAGGAATTTAATGATGTCAAATGTTTTTTGTATGGAATGTTCCTATTGATTCTTTTTAAAATTTCTTGAAAAGAATACATGTAGAATTTGTTGGCCAATTTTGGCCTACATACAAGTCTTATTCCTAAATGGATGAGCTAAATAGAGTTCTAGATGGAATGAGTGGTCAAAAGATCTCATATTTCTTAAAAATATTTTGAAACACTTTAAGCAAGCCTAAAGTGAAATTTGTTGATATTTGATAAGAAAGTCTTGAAATAGGTCTAGAGTTACAAGGGAAGAAGGATCAATAGGTTCTCATGGTGATCATGACCTTCGTGGACCTAAATCAAGTTTGATAGGTTTCATAAACTCATTTTGATCCTTAAAATTTATTGCACAATCATAAAACGGCCATACCAACATCAACATGTCATGTAAAAAATAATAGGTCAATATGATTACACATTTAATAAATTCACTTGGGTATTATCTCAAGCTAAAGGATCACATAGACATAAATTTACTCATGCTTAAACCATGGTCTACAAATTTCATGTCTTGATGATCTTGTTATATTAAGATATAAGCGTTTAAAGTTAGACTTGTAGACAAAGATGTACATAGGGACATGAAGTTAAATCTATGGAAAATATCCATTTGGATTAAAATTTCTCTAGGTTGAATGTGTAAGTGATAAGTGGCATAATATTAGGAGATGAATAGAGATCTAACAATGAGTGGGTAACCTGATGATGTTAGTGCATCTTGAAGATCCAATGAAGTGCATTTGATCATGCATCAAAGATAAATGATGATCATCAAGTTAAAAAGTTAGCATAAATGCATTGATGACAAGTGTTAATATCTCAGGTACTTTAATATATATCTAATGATGCATAGTGACTAACAAATCTAATGGGTCAAATAATATCAATAGTACATGATCCATCATACAAATTAGATATATAGGTGAGTGATGATTCAAATGATCAGTGGATCTTAAGAGAGTTAAAAAATTTATTTCTCTTCATGTGTATGACATCATATCAAAGGGGTAGATCTTACTTAGGCTGATCTACAATTATTATAAAAGGAGGGGACTTAATTGATTTTATGAGACTTAGACAAGACTCCCTAACCATTTTTACTTTTTTTGAATTCACTCCATCTATAAAATTCAATCTATGTACTTTGACTCTATGCACATAGTCTCCATGGGTGGTAACAGAGATAGACTAGAACCCATTTCCTGTCAGGAGGTCTGTAAACAAAAAAATGTATGGAAGAAGTCAAAAAAAGGGTGCTCACTAAATTCATGGAGTGAGTCATAAAACATAATGATGAGATTGCCCACAATTTCATGATGTCCTATAATAAGCAAAAAGTGACCGTCCATGACATCACTATCAATGTTTTAGAGGATTTCATCAGTGAAGCAACTAGAATGTCATGTACAGGAACCAAGGCTTTCAAATATTAAATTAAAAAGCAAGTCATTGTAACATTTTCCAAGATGAATTTGTAAATATAGATAAAAAGGGATTTCTACAGGCTGATCTCCCATGCTACTAGCTAAACATTTACCTTCAAATCATGTGTTATATGATCCTCAAGGGTAAATATACTCTTATATTTTCCCACTATTTTTTTCTATTTGATTATTTTATTCGATATAAAATTATTATACCTTATTTTTTTCTAAATTCACTTAAGAGGATACCACTAAGGGATCCCACTAGCTCTCTAATCACACCCCCAATATAGCTTCTCATAGTCCCCTTGATGACCTCCCTATCTCTCTCCAACTAGGTACCCTAGTGAAGATAGCTTGGAAAGGGAAAGATGTTGTGAATATTGAACTAGAAAGGAAAAAAATGTAGTTAAAAAACTTTAATTTTAAGGTTCAATAAGTAGGGTTGGGTCTATCCAAACTCATTCAAGACTAAAACTCTTTACACAAACAAGTCAAAGCCACATCTTAGGTTTTTTTCCATTATACTTAGCTCACTCAACCCCCTACCTTTAAATCACTAAAGGCTTTAAATTACCTCCCTCAAGGCTCCCCCAAGGGGGTCCCCTTTAAGCAGTCCCCCATGTAGGTTAAAGGAAAAAAGGGCCCCTGAATGATCTTCCCTGGTGAAGATGTTGACGGCCCAAGGAATCACACACAGGCAAAAGTTTCTAAGGAAAAACAAATCATTCCAGTTAAGGACACTAAAGATGTTAAAGACCCTTAGGAGGGACTTTCCTCTTAATTATGTTCTAGTTTCTTATTTTTTATCTCATTCTAGTACTATAGTTTTTTGTCTTTTTGCCTCCTTGACCCTGTTTATGGCCTATTAAAACATTTGTATTGCATGCTAGTGGTTTCAGGTCCTTGTAAAACTTGGCTTTTATCTCATAAAATAAAAACTTATTAATTGATTAAGGTCCCCATCCATTAGAAGTACCTAGTCTATATTCAAATACTTGATCTATTCAGACTTTAAGTCTTAATTAAATCTTAATTAATAACTATTATATTAATTGACTTTTGTAAAGTCAATTAATTAAGTTTAACTAATAACTAACTAAAGTTAGTTATAACTATTTTTTCAACCAAAATTTGAAGCATAAAAAGAGATTAAGAATTAATTTGAAGAGGATAAATAACATAGGTATTGAGGACTTATACATTGTGAAGTAAATCATTTATCTCTATCTCGTCTATGAAACTTCTTTGAGATAGCATGACTTTTAGAGATAGACCCAATGGTACTTTCTCTAATGGTTGAGTAATTGCTTAGGAAATGAAAGTATATCCAACTTTATATTATCATTTATAATAGATTATCTAAAGTTTTTACAGCTTAACATCTTTTGATGATTGCTTTTTGTAGTCCTATGTGCATAATATAAGTATTCAACCTGAATAATGATGAAAAATTCACTATTTGTGACACTTCATTGATCTATTTTAATTGTAAAAATTATCTCTCAAGATACTTGTAAATAAAGATATTAGTTTCTCAAGCAAAATTGATCCATTTTGATAAGATGCATATTTCTTTTAAGACTCACATTTTTTTTTATATTGTACTTTATATTTATTTTGATTGTAATATACTCTAAGCTATTTTAGATTAATCTTTAATTAATCTAGTTTTCATTTTTGTTTCTTTAGTTTTTTTTTTTTTTAATCTTTTAGTTTACTTTAGTTTTATATCTATTTATGCTTTTATTTAGGTTATTTTCTTAAATTAATCTCATTATTTATTCTCTTACAGTTAGATTGGTTAGTTTCCTTGAGTAGTTTCTTTCTTTTATAGTTTAGTATTAGATTAGATTGTTTATTTAGACTTAGTTTGTTAAGTTAATTAGATTTTAAATTTAGTTTGAATTTTTAATTATTTTAGTTTTGTTTTACTTAATTGATTTAATTATTGTTATTTATTTAATTATTGATTGTTTAGAATTAGTTCATTATTAATTTAACTTAGTTTTTTGTTTCTTTCTTAAATAAATGGTTGTCCTATTGTTTATCTTTCAGTTCAATGTTTGTTATTTATTATGTCTTTATGTGTTCAGATTTATTTGATATTTTTTAGATTGAAAATAAATTTGTCGTAGTCTCTCACAAATCTATTTTTCTTTATATTTTTGGTTTATTATCTTGAGGTTATTTAGAAGATATTACAATAGAAATAGGATATTACTTTGAAATATATTATATTATTCAATCATATTTCTTTCTTTTAAGAGATTATCTTATTTTCATATATAAATTAATTCATTATTTCATGAAGTGGATTTATAAAATTATAATACAATATGTTATATTTGATAACTTATTTGATATTTCTTAGCATATTTAAAAAATCCCTTGAGTCTTTAGGATCATAATTAAACATTTTAAACCTTACTATTAGATTGGTACACTTATAACTTAACCTTTCAAATAGATGAAAAGGTTGATTCTTTGATGGTAAAATTTTCATAGCCAACAAATTTGGTGACTCCATTGGGAAAATCATTCGAAAATATGATTTGTTTTAGAGTCTTGTTTTTTTCTTGATCATGGTACTTGGAGTAAAACTTCCTATTATTCAACTTAGAATTGATATTATTGATGATCAAGTTGATGTTGATTTAAATTTAACACATTATACATGGTATAATCATCTTCATAATCTTCAATATATTATTCACGTCATAAATGAAGAAGAAGAAATAGTAGAATTTGAGATAGATTGGTATTCTAACCTTACTCGTAAAACTCAACAAGATATTTTGAATATAGATAGATGAATTCAAGAAGATATAAATGGAGTTTTAGCTACTAAGACTAACCCTAAAACTTATTTCCTTTCTAATTATTTTCCTTTTGATGATCTAGTTTTGCCTTCTGAACCTTTATATATATATATATATATATATATATATATATTAAATCAATTAAATCAGGTTCAAAAACATCCTAAATTATTGAAGCTTCCAATGAGAGATCAAGTAGAAGTGAGAGGTGAGAGTAGAAGACTTGATTCAAGAATTATAAGACAATAGAGAACAAAATAATTTCATTAAAGGTAAAGATGAAGCTGAAGCTGAAGAAGAAGAATAGATAACTATAACAACATGGATTTTTTAAAATCCAATTAATGCCAAAAATTATTTTGATAAGTTACCTTCCCTTAAAGGGTTAAATATACCAAAATGTTTTGGTATTCTTAGAGAATATTGGGAAGATTATTTAGAAGCATTTAGGTTATTTTCTACTAATCTTGGTATAACAAGTGGAAATATTTTTTTAAGATTTTTCACTCAAACACTTGAAGGGAAAGCTTACCAAACATTTAATAATTTACCTACCAAAGTGATCAACACATGAAAAAATATTAAAGAATGGCTAGAGTTTATTTTGGGAAAGCTAAAGAAGACTTTGACCAAGTTAATGATCTTATAAATTTTTATCTTGATCTAGTTGAGACAATTTATCATTCCATTATCAGATTCACTAAGTTGTGTCAAAATATCCCTCGTGATCTTAGACCTTCTAAGAATTTATCTAGACTTCATTTTTGTAATGCTTTACTCCTAAAATATAAAACTGCCTTAGAGGATAGGGATATTATAGAATATGATGAAACTTTAGAATTTTTTATTAAATATGAAAATAAACTTAAATGTATTGGATTTAAATATATATCTTCCATAAATTTAAATTCAAATAGTACAAAATTTTTAAAATCTATTTAGGATCTACAAATATAGTTTGTCACTGTTAAAAGATAGTTAAATGATAAACCTTCTTAATCTAATAGAAATAATACTAAAAGTAATATATATATATATATATATATATTGATTATTACTATAATTTATGTTAATTGGATCATGATCTATATTCATGTGTTTCTATTCAGAAGTTTAAAAATTTCTTCAAAGAAAAGATCTTATATCTAAAGATCTAGAAGATAACATAAACATGTGTTATCTTGATGACCCATTAGAAAATGCAAGTACTTATGTTGTTAATACTAGAAATAAAGATTATATCTCTTCTTAAAATAATAAAATATAAAATAATGATTCTTATTCTAATGATAAATGTAAAACAATTTAGAATAATGCTTCAAGTAGTGTAATTGATAATTCTTCTCAAAATATTCTTCTATCAATTAGTTATAATAATAGTCAATATTAACATTATAAGCATAAGAATATTTGACAATATGATGCTAAAACTAATAATATAATTGATAATTTATCAATAATCAAAGTTATATTATCATTGTTACAAGTAGCTAGTCTTCTTAGATAACTTGATAAAATTAAAGAAGCTATTAAGAATCCTAAAACTGATGTAGGCTTATAAGAAGAAGGTGGTAATAGATAATCAACTATTTTTGCTCAAATTTAAAATCCCACTGTTGATTATATACCTCCTTTTTATGTTATAGTTAAAATTGTTAATAAATTAATTCATAATTTTATCTTAGATATAAGTGTTTCAAAGGATATAATGCCTAAATTCATTGTAGATCAATTATGCATATCTTACAAAACTAATAATGGAAAACTTATTAGATTTGATTTTAGACAAAACAAAAGTTGTGAAAAGTTTCATGACATAGTTATTAATATTTTCAAGATGAAAGAATTAGATTAATGACTAATGTACAAGTTTTGTATATTCTTAGTAATTATGCTATGTTATTAGGAAGAGATTGGTCAAAAGCAACCAGTGATTTTATTAGAAAATATGTCACATGGATTCTTTTTAGTGATTAAACTGCTTTCATTAAAAGATAAAATTGGTCTAGTACACCTATTGAGTCATATAATTCTTCCACTATTGCTTATGTTGAGATAGGAATTGGTATTTATGAATTGCTAAAATTTAGATGAACTAGAAAATCAGAATGAAGAATTGTTTGAGAAAGATATTTATGGACATTATATTTTGATGGATCTTGTTATCAACAAGGTAATGGTACTGGAACTTGTTTAGTCTCTCATGTTGATAAAAATTTTCATTATGCCTTCAAATTATCATTTAAAAACACTAATAATAATTTAGAGTTTGAAGCATTATGTTTAGGTTTAAAAAAAGTTATTGAACTTAACATTAGAGATTTATAAGTCTTTGGAGATTCTGAATTGGTTGTTAGATAAGTTCAAAGAATTTATAAAAATAATCAAAATCATTTACATCATTATACATGAAACATTTGGTCTTTAATTGAACATTTTGAGGCCTTCAACATCACTCATATTCTTAGAGAATATAATATTAAAGAAGATAAGCTTGTTTTTTTTCATCTAACACAACTCTAACTGAGAGTGAACCAGCCATAGAATTATCTTATGCTAGAAATTTTTGACCTAAAATTTTTGATTTAAGTGATAATTGGCATTTTTTTAGTTGTGATAAACATAGATTATTTCATTAAAGGTAATTATTTTTATCATGATGAATATGTATTAAATTGTGGAGATTATTTGCAACTAAGTATTAACAAATTAAATGCTGGTTTAAAAGTTAAAAATCTATGTTTACACCTAATGATCAATCCAAAATTTCTAGAACTAAAGAAATTTCTAGGAGAATCATAGGTGAGACTATTCTTATCAACTTAGGAATAGAAGAGGAACCTAAATATGTTTATTTAAGAAATCAAGTTAATGCATGTGAGAAGGTTAAATTCATTAAAGAATTTATTGATGTTTTCACATAGTCATATGAATATCTCAAAGGTTATGATAATCATATTATTAAACATGATATACCTATAAAACATAATATTAAACTTGTTAGTAAAAAAATATGAAAAATTAACATTTTTTTAAAAGACACCATTAACAAAGAGCTAGATAAAATGATTTATGTTGGTGTCATTTTCCTTGTAAAATATTTTGAATGGGTAGCTAATTTAGTATCAGTTAGAGAAAAAATGGTGATATTAGATTGTGTGTTGATTTTATAGATTTAAATAAAGCTATTATTAGACATAATTTTCATCTACCAAATATAGATCATATTTTACAACGAATTGTAGGATCAGAGATGATGTCTTTATGAGATGGATTTTTTGGTTATAATTAGATTTTTATAAATTCTAAAGATAGACATAAGACTACTTTTACTACTTGTAGAGGGACTTTTTCTTATAACAAAATGCCTTTTGGATTAATGATGTAGGATATATTTTTCAAAGATCTATGCATGTTGTTTTTGATAATTTTATTAGAATTTTTATTCAATTTTATTTAGATGACCTCACCATTCATTTAAAATAACAAAAAAATATTTAGATCATCTTAGTGAAGTTTTTACAAGATGTAAAAAATATTGTATTTATTTGAATCCAAAGAAATCAATTTTTGGTGTTATCGAAGGTAGGTTGTTAGGACATATTATTTCTAATGATGGCATTTTTATAGATCTTGAATGCATTAAAGCCATTACAGAATTACCTCATCCTAAAGATCAATCCAGTTTAAGGTCTTTCTTTGGTAATATAAACTTTGTTAAGAAATTCATATCAAATTTTGTTGATAAGTCTAACCCTTTGCAATTATTACTTAAGAAAGATAAAGTTTATACTTGGAATGAAGGTGTTGAATTTGCATTCAATAATGTTAAAAATGACATTGTAAATATTCTAGTTCTTGCCAAACTAAATTTTAAAAAAGTATTTATTCTTTATGTTAATGCTACTAAAAAATAAATTGGAGTTGTTATCACTCAAGAATTTGAAAATAATGATGAAAAACTAATCAATTATATGAGTAAAATTTTAAAATATACTAAAACTAGGCACCCCCTTATTGAGAAATTTATTTTCTCATTAGTTTCTTCTTTGATTAAATTTAATTATTTGTTGATGGTAAATAATTTTTTTTGTACGATATAATGTACCTATTTTATCTTATATTTTAAAATAACCAACCATTTAAGGAAAGATTTCTAAGTGAATTTTATGTATTTAAGAGTTTGATCTTGAATTTAAAACTTTAAAAATGATTAAAAATAATGATTTAGTAAAACATTTAGATAAAAATACTTCATCAGATATTAATATTTTGGTATTATCAGTTGATGATAATCTAAATGTAATGACTCATTTAAAGACCATGTAGATTTTTTATTATTCAAAAAAGTTCAAATTTAGTCTTGAAATAAATGAATGGGATTATATGTTGTTTGAAGATGATTGGTATCATGATTTAGTGTTTTATTTTCAAAATCAGTCATATCTTAATAATTTTGATAAAAATCAAAGACGTTCTTTGTGGTTAAAAGCTTTAAACTTATGTTTATTATAAAATTTTCTATTTTATTGAAATAAAGATGGAATTTTATTAAGATGTCTTACGCATGATCAAATTCAAAAGGTTCTTAGAGGATATCATGAAAGAAATTGTTGTGGATATTATGATGTAAAAATCACTACTTATAATATTTTAAGAGTAGGTTATTATTGGCCTACTCTATTTAAGGATGCATATAAGTTAGTTCATTCTTATATGCCATGTCAACTATTTGTTGGTAGAGATAAGTTACCTATAATACCTTTAAACCCTATTATTTCTAGGAAACTATTTACAAAATAGGGCATGGACTTTATTTTAGATATACACCCACCTTAATCTACTGGTCATAGGTATATATTAATAGCAATGGATTATTTCACTAAGTGGCCCGAGGCTAAAGCAGTCAAAAATTTTGTAATAGATGAAGTGATATCATTTTTAGAAAATCAAATTTTCTCTAGATTTGAAGTTCTTTTGATATCATTTTTTATAATGAACCTTAGTTTGTTTCTAATGAATTTTAAAAAAAAATTGGAAAAAATATTCTATTATATCTAGTCATTCATCTAAATATTATCCGTAGGGAAATGGTTAAAATGAGTCAACTAATTAAAATTTGATTGCGATCATGAAGAAATTAGTTTATGAAAATAAAATAAATTGGCATCTTAAATTATTTGAAGTTTTATTGGATGATAAAGCTATTATTAAGGTAGTAACTAGTTATTCACCTTTCATGTTAGCATATGGATTTGAAGCTACCTTACCATTAAAACTTTAGATTTCTTTAGCTAGAACTGCTTTACAATATATTGATGAAAATACAAATTTGATTGAACAAAGATTGCATGATCTAATAGCTCTTGATGAATATAAAGCAATAGCATTGTAGATATTAGAAAAGGCTAAACAAAAATTGAAAAAGTTTTTCAATAAGAAGCTTTCTAATAAGAGGTTTATAGTTGGTGATATATTTTTATATTTGGATAAAGCTCATAAAAATACTAGTAAACATCATAAATTTGATTTATTATGGCTTGGTCCTTATAGGATTGCCACTATACTTGAAAATAATGTTTTTCATTTAAAATATCTTTAAGGAAATTGGTTATGTTACTTATCTAATGGCCATCATTTGAATTTTTTCCATGATTATCTACTTTTTTATTTGTTTATTTCTTTGATTTTTTTCTTTATTTGTGGTTTTATGTTTATTTCTTTGCTATCTTTCTTTACTTTTTTCTATTTTGGTTTGTTTTTTGCTTTTTTCTCTACTTTTACTTTGAAAGGATCAATGAGTGTTACAAATGGATGAGTTTTACATTATAAAAGAAGAATGTGAGGATGATGCAATCTTACTATAAGTATCAATTTTTTTTAAATATTACTCTTATAATTTTATTTTTCTTTATACATGAAAAATATTTACTGAGTTGTAACTAGTTATTGAAGTATCACTTAATTTTCAAATTTTGTGTTTAAGGCATTAGTATTAGATTATGCATCTAGCCTAAACTTCCCTGTTATATCATTTCCTTTCTTTATGCCATGCTATCCAAATATCTTACCCCTTGTTGAAATGAATTATTAAAGGGATTCATGCATAGATACTTGAGAAATGATTTACCTAGATCACAGTCTCAAGATTATATTTATCAATAGGAAATTTGATTGCTACTCAATTTCATTATTCAAAATTGACTAGCAAGGTCGCTAGTGTATGCTTATTTTCCACACCCCACTTCATTTTTTCTAAAACTAATACTTTTTTGCCATAGAGATGACTTAGTCATAAAGTTTTAAATTGTGTTAGGGATGTAACTAATTAGTATTATATTTAGATACATATTTTCAATTATAAGTTGATGATTATTGGTTTATGAATTCATATTTATATTTGAGTGGTTTCAAAAAGTATAAATGTATGAATGAATAAAATATGCATATGTATTTATCATTACCAAATGGTAATGACCAGTCATTTTATTTTTTAGATTACTCATGATTAGATGATAGTACAACTTTTTTTAGTTTAGAATAGTGATATTTTAATGGCTAAAATCATTATATAATTATCATAATGATTCAAATATTGACATTGATCTTAGTAAGTGTGTATTATCATAACAATTTATGTATTAGGTTTTCAATTTTGATAACTTGAGTAGTTTGTGGTGACTATTTTGGTATTTTCATGGAAATATTCAAATTAGTTTGACTCAGATGGAATAATACTAATTAATAATATGGTTTTCTTATTAGTTCATTTTGAATTGCAAATATACAAATGGATTAGTCATAATAATTACACTTTGAGAAAGCAATGTATTTTATGTTTTTTCAAATCAAATACATCATTTGATTTATTATGAACTTTATTTTAAGAAATCATATGAGTTCATCAGTTTGACAAATAGATCCCATTCAAACAAAATTTAATTTTAATATAGTGGACATTTTGAAAATAATTGGTATGATCAGGGTTGGTTTGAGATTTGGGTAAATTATTTCTTTAGTTTAAAAAAAGATCCTAAAGTTCTAAATGATTAATTCTAAGTCTTTATTTGACTAAGGTTCTTAATTTAAACATTGTATATCCTAAGTTCTAAGCAATATGACTTTATGTTTTCAAAGAGCCTAATGGTCTCTTTATTTCAAATGATCCTAACCTAAGATCATTCATCCTAAAGTTTTGAAATGATACTAATGAGTCTATTGGGCCATGGTGATTTTGAACATTATTAACCTAAGTCTATGTTAATAGAATGAACTTTTATTTTCAAGTTGAGATTTTAGTTGGAATAATTCTATACTTTTAGATTTGATACTTTGACTTTCAGATTTTGATATTTGGTGATGGCACTTTGGAAAGTATACAAACATATATATATATATATATATATATATATATATATATATATATATATATATATATATATATATATATATATATAAGTTAATTTTAGAAAATACATTATGGTATTAATATAAGTAGGAATTTTATTAAACTTTGATTTATCTATTTATTTATTGATATATGCTATTCTATTTATTATTAATTGATTAAGGTCCCCACCCATTATAAGTACCCAGTCTATATTCAAATATTTGGTCCATTAAGGCTTTTAAGTTTTAATTAAATCTTAACTAATAACTGTTATATTAATTAGCTTTTATAAAATTAAATAATTAAGTTTAACTAATAACTAATTAAGGTTAGTTATAACTTCTTTTTCACCCAAAATTTGAAGTATAAAAAGAGATCAAGGATTCATTTGAAGAGGAAGAACAACATAGGTATTGAGGACTTATACATTATGAAGTCAATCATTTATCTCTCTCTCTTCTATGAAACTTCTTTGAGATAGCATGAATTTTATAGATAGACCCAATGGTAATTTATTTTATGGTTGAGTAATTTATTAGACAATGTAGGTATATCTAGATTTATATTATCATTTATAAATAGATTATCTAAAGTTTGAAAAGTTTAACATCTTTTGATGATTGCTCTTTGAAGTCATATGTGCAAAATCCAAGTATTCAACCTGAATAATGATGAAAAATTTATTGTTTATGACACTTCATTGATCTATTTTGATTGTAAAAGTTGTCTCTTAAGATATTTGTAAATAAATATGTTCGTTTCTCAAATAAAATTGATTCATTTTACTAATATGACTCTCTTTTGAGACTCGTATTTTCATATATTTTACTTTATATTGATTTTGATTCTAATATAGTCTAATCTATTTTAGATTAATAATTAATTAATCTAATTTTCCTTTATGTTTCTTTAGTTTGTTTTCTTTTATCTTATAGCTTATTTTAGTTTTCTATTTATTTCTATTTTTCTTTAGTTTATTTTCTTAGATTAATCTCATTATTTATTATCCAATAGTTAGATTGGTTAGTTTCCTTGAGTAGTTTATTTATTTTATAGTTTAGTTTTAGATTAGATTATTTATTTAGAATTAGTTAGTTTGTAAATCTAATTAGATTTTTGATTTAGTTTGAAGTTTAAATTGTTTTAGTTTTGTTTTACTTCGTTGACTCAATTGGTGTTATTTTATTTGTTATTGCTTGTTTATATTTAGTTCATTATTTATTTAACTTAGTTTGATGTTATTTTTAGTGGTTGTCTTGGTATTTATATTTTATTTCATTATTTGATGTTTATTATGTCTTTACGTGTTGAGATTTATTTGATTCTTTTTAGATTGAAAATCTATATCTTGATCTCTCTCAAATCTATTTTACTTTATATTTCTAGTTTATTATCTTGAGGCTACTTGGAAGATATTATTGTAGAAATAAGATATTACTTTGAAATATATTATATTATTAAATCAAATTTCTTTCCTTTAAGAGATTGTTTTATTCATAGCCTTCTTTGTTAGATAGAATAGATTACATATTCATATCTAAATTGATTCATTATTTGATGAAGTGGATTTTTGAAATTATAATGGAATATGTTATATTTGATAACTTATTCAATATTTAATAGAAAATTAAAAAAAACCCTCATCTATTTAGGGTCATAATTTCACATTTAAAACCTTACTATTAGATTGGTACAATTCTAACTTAACCTTCATAATAGGTGAAAAGGTTGATTCATTGATGGTGTAATTTTCATCATCAACACTTTCTCATTAAATCACTCAAATAATCTTTTACCCAAGTCATCCTAGTTAGTGATGGAATTGGATGTCAAGGATCAGTACCAATTAAGAGCTCACCCTTTGACAGAGGTAGTTGATAATATTAATGCCATGCTCTATTATGTAATATAGTACACAATACACAGATTCACAACATATTAGAGATGTTCCTCTATGATTTTAAATTCTTCCCCTGAGAACTTAGGGAGTTCTTTCAAGGTGTTAGTTATAATAGGATACCACATAGAAGAACTGGAGGGATGAGTGGGATGTCACTATTACATGATATAAAGTTCTTTGGTGGGCCTTGAATAACCATGTGTTGGTTGTTATGTCATGCTAGATCATGTTGTTCTTTGGTGAGTTGGGGATACTAGAGGTGGTGATAACAGGCCTAGATGTTTTATTGTTTATGACCTTGTAATGGGCCTATGGCTCATAAAATTTTACTTCTAGTTGATCAAACTATTAGTTTAGGTCCCATCAAGCATGCTATAAAAGAGTAAACTATTGATGCCTAAAACTCTCTCTAGGTGAATAGCCTTATATGGTAAGCTTAACAAATGTGGGACTCAAATGCAATCTATAAATCAACCTTTGGAGTTTAAGAAGCCATCTCTTTGAGCTAATTTAGGGGTTGAAAATGTGATAAATAAATACAAATAATACATATAAATCTATCTAAGGTGATGCATCAAGATTTTTAGAATATTGATCTATAATTGCATAAAATAGCTTGAATATTCAAACTTCATAGACTATAAAAGGATAATATGTATGAATTCAAGTCTATAATGTAAATAAGAATTAATATTATATAAGTAGAGAATGTAAATAACTAACAATAATAAATCTTCACTTAATTTGACATAGAACACCACATATTCTTCATTGGTGGGTAGAAAACATCATACAAGGGGCCAAAAGGCACAGTATACAATATTTGATCTTTCCCATGAGGGGTAGTTATTAAAGTTGTAGAATAAAAAATGCTATCTACTAGTATTTCTATTCTAAAAACTAGAACTATTATAAAATGACTACTCTTGATAATAGTCAAAAAAAATAATCCCCCCTTACAAAATAAAATAGCCCTACTTATATAGGCACAATAGCCTCTTGAGATAAAGATATATAAAACTAGGTACTTGTACCCATGATGAGGTCATTACAACTTACTAGGGATTTCTGACTCATGAGTGTAGTTATTCTACTAAATTATAGATATGACACTACTATATCATTAATATGATTCCCATTATGCTTAGAAGAAGCATCATGATGCCATGTGGCTATCTTCAAAACTAACGCTAGAATGTTGTTAGAAATGGGGGTGCACTTGTTCTATCTAATGTTGTAACTCTTAGTTTTGATAGGAGAAACCTTACCTTAGATGAGTGTCATGATGCCATGTGTAAGGTCTACCTCTTCTTCATTATAAATACCTATTGGGCTCCTTTTCCTTCTTCACAAACTAATGGCATTAATTGGAGCTTTGACAAAAGGAACCTTTAATTTTAAGGAGTGTCATGATGCCACATGGAGGTTTAGTGTTTGTCCTGAAGAAGCTAAGTATTCTTTTGTAAAAATGAGTGTGGGGGAACCATGTGGAATATCTATGTTCCTTTTAGTTATAATAGCGGGCCCTATTTTCTACCCCCATCGGCCAATGGCATTGCATGAAATCTTGAAAAAAATAAGTCTTCATTAGATGAGTACTAATTTACTAAATGGAGAGCTAACGCTTCCCCTAGGCAAGATGAGAACTTATTTAGTTAAAAAAGCATCATGTTGACATGTGGTAGCTATAGAAATAAGTCAAGACTTGAAAAAAATACAAAAAAGGACTTGAGAAAGTTGTGGTTGATACTTGGGTCATCAAACATGTTAAGTATGTTCTAGACAAAAGGACAAATGCTTTAAAATTTACAAAACATAGATCATGATCCACACTAAAATTAATTATTTTTTAAAAGAATTATATTTTTCTAAGTATTATTTAGATAATAATCTCTTTGTTAAATTTTAAAATGATCATTTGATTCTAATTGTATTATGTGTTGATGATTTGTTTATTACTAGTGATCTATCTAGTTTAATTCATAAATGTAAGGATATACTAAGTCAAATGTTTTAAATGACTGAATTAGAAATAATACATCATTTTTAAGGAATGGCTATATTTTAAGATAAAAATTCAATTATTGTACCATAATCTTAGTATGCATATAATCTTGTTGTTAAGTTTAACATGTTTGATTGTAAATATACTTTTTCTCCTATTGAAGTTGGTATTAAACTTGATCCTAAACCTACATGTGAAAATACTAACCCTACTTTATATAGATAGCTTGTTGGTAGTTTGATTTATCTAACCATTACTAGGTTAGATATTTCATATGTTGTTGGTGTTGCTTCTATATTTATGCAGGATCCATATTTGGATAATTAGAAATTAGATAAATGAATTATTCATTATATCAAAGGAACAATTAATTTTGGTTTATTTTATTCTTCCATTGATAATGCTAAATTATATGGTTATTATGATGTTGACCATGCTGGTGATAATATACATCACAAATATAATTTTGAATGTGTTTAATTTTGGTGTAGGTGTTATCTCTTAGAGCATCAAAAAGCAACTTATTGTCTCTATCTCTTCTACTAAAGTAGAGTACATAAGTGTTATGGATGTTGTTAAAAAATCCATGTGGATGGGAAGATTATTAAGATAAATTCATTTGGATGTTTCTCATGGTACCATATTTCATTGTGATAACCCCAAATTTATATATCTCTAGAGAAAAATCTAGTGCAACACTAAATAACTAAACATATTGAAGTTCACGTGCATTTTATTCAAGAGAAAGTTTAAAATGGTAATATTGATCTATATTTTTATCCTAAATATGAATAATGGTAGATATAATCATAAAACCACTTGGTACTACTAAGTTTTGTCATTCTTGTGCAATGTTAGGCCTCTCAAAGTTGCCATTGAAGAGGAGTGAGCATGACAATTCCACTTCCTAATGCTCATGTGTTCCTTATTCTTCTCTATACTTATTCCAATTATAAAGCATTGTAAAATTTGTGTGGAAATTTTTTTACCCCAATACATAAAATCATACTTTTTGATGGAGGTCTTTATATTATAAAAGGATCCAAATATGCGTAGATGATTATTCATGAGAAACTCTGAGATGTAGTCTGATGATCATCCTAGCCTAGACTTACTTTATAGTAGTTTATAGATTATAAATCCTTTTGTTTCAAAATGTGATTTTTGACATGATGAAGGTTTTTAAATCCTTAAATTTTGTACATAGTATAATTCTTGTATTAAGGTGACTATGATATTTATCCCCACTTAGCATTAAGGGGAAGTGTTAGAAGATTTAATGTCTAAGTGGGATAATTTATATCCTTAGCATACTTTGGTTTTTTATTAAATAATAATAATTTATTATTTATTAAGCATGAGGTGAAAACCTAGTGTAAATAAAGAATAAAATATTATGATTTATTATTAACCAATTAATTTAAATGATTATCAAGAAGGATGGATCTATTGGTTACAAAAGTCGCCTCTCCTCATATTTTATTATAAATAGGGCTTATCCCTATTTTATTATTCATGAAAATATACTTGGTGAGTTTAATATTTTTGTGTGGAAAATATTTACAAAGGTTCTGTGAAGGTTTATGTGAATAAGTGAGAAGGGAAGGATTTGTATTCGAGTGCAAAGTTTCTCAATTATTTAATATCATCTTCATCGGTTTTTTACTTCTTATAAGTTTTCCCACTTTAAATTCTTGTGTACTATGTCAATTTTGTGTACTCTTTTCTATCATTTATTCATCTAGATCTAATCTATATTGCATATAGATTTGTTATTATATTGATTTTATCAGCGTCATTGCTTGAGTATATAGAGTACCAAATAAATAAGGGAGCCTCTTTTATATATTTGGTTTCTAAGGTTGATTTGTTTTTATGGTGTTTTCTTTATTTAGTTATATTATTTATATTTTTATATATTATAGTTAATTCAAACATTTTTTATAATTATTACCAATTACTTTCAATTATACAATCTTTTAACAATGGTTTTCAATATTTTTAGTTGTTGGCATGCTTAATTTTGATAGTAATAATTTCATATTGATTTTCAGTGATAATTTAAATTTTTACCATGAAAATATTTAAATGATGCTATGCTACCTTTTTTTATTATGATATGTATGAATTGTTAAAAACTTTAGCATAGTATTATTGTTCATTTGATTATATGCACATGTGAGTAATTTTCCAGTATTGTTGAATAAGCTATGAGGGGCCCCACCATTTACATATTATTAATTTGGTCTATAGTCTAATTTATTCTCAAGTTTATGAAACTTATTAATAAATTTAAAAAATATAAAGTTAGGTTATGATTTGAAGTTATAAAACATGTAATTATAAACTGATTAACTTTATCTTAAAGTTAATTAAACTTAATTTTAAAGTTAATTAAACTTTATAAACTAAACTAACAAAAGGTTAGTTATAACTTTCAAACATAACCACCTTCTATGAATATGCTTTAAAATAAGGATTCAAAGGACATTATAGGGGAAAAAACACATAGGTATCAAGAGCTCTTTGATTTTATCTTCCATTTATTTCTTCTTTATATGCAAACATATATGAGATTGATCATCACTTGCAGATAGAACAATGACATATTTTATTATGATTAAGTTTCATGCTTTAATAATGAAGTATATCCATGTTTTCTTGATTTATTTATAACTGATTATATGAGGTTTGTAGGTATTAATTATTTTGATTATTGTAGATATGCAGTCATATGTGAAGAATTTTTTTATAATTCATCTTAATATTGATGAGTTATTCATACTTTATGATATATTGTCATAATTTTGTGATTGTATAGTGAATTTTTAGTTGATGATTTAATTATAATTAGTTATACAAATATATTTCTTAATGTATTTCTCATTTCAAAATTTTTGAGTTGACTCTCTTGTTAGATTTTAGATTTTATAGGTTTAGTTATTTATCTTAGTTTATCTTTACATTTATTGGTACATTAATTTCATAATTTTTTAATCATATTTTCTTTGATTTTATTAACATATTGTCTTAATTTTAATAGATAGCCTCTAATTATTAATTATCTTAACTTTTATTAACCTTTCACTGATTATTTTTAACCTATATATTAGTCTAGACTAATTCAGTACTTGTTTTATTTCTATTAGGTGATGCTGACTCTTAGTTGTTTTGGATTATATTAATGTTACTTTTATTACTATTTATTTTATTAATTTCCATTTCTATTTATTTTATATTTCCTTTAGTTTCATATGTTACATTTTTTTAGTTTAATCAAATATGTTGTAACATTGATAAGTTGGTTGTGAGAAATAATTTTATTGATTTGATATTTATAAGAATCATATTTATTTCCTTCAATATATTTCCTCTTTCATAGGCTCTAATCTATTGTATATGCTAGAATATATCTCAAAATCTGATTCAAAACTAATATACATTTGAATTAAGTTGATTATATAAATAATATGGTTTAACTTATAATTTTGATTAAACTTATCTATTCCAAAAATTATTAAAAAATACTTGCATAACTTAATGATTAATATTTTAACACCACAGGGCCCTACTATTAAATTAATCTAATTCTATCTTGGTCATCATGATAGGCAAATGGGTTGATTTGTTGGCATGATAATTTTCACTAACAACACCTCCCTTAATCCACTTGAAGGTGGATTTACCTTTCATAATTTATGAAATATTCTTAGTGATCTTATAAAATCTAGGTACAAACCTTATCATGAAGAAATAATGAATACTTAGTTTACTGGTGGGAAAATTTATATTTTGGATGACTTGAACCCTTTTTGGTTCATTCTTTGTTCCTTATTTTGACAAAATGTGGTTAATAAGTTTCCCTTAAATTAATCCAATCATGGAATTATTAGGATTAAGTAAGATAGCATGAGATCCTAATTTTTTAAACAATTTTACTAGGTTATTGTAATGATCTTCCCATGTCTTTGAAAATTTGGTTATATCATCTAGGTATACCACTATGATCTTATTTTTAAGATCAAGGATCAATAAATCCATTTACCTTTGAAATGTGGCTCCAAAAATGATGAGACCAAAATTAATTATTTTGTATGCAAAGGTTTCCAAAGGTGTCATGAACATCATCTTATGTTTATCTTCAACTATGACCTCAAATTGATTGTAACCCATAAATCCATTGAGCATGGAGAATATATCTAATATATGATAATAACATATAATATATGATCCATGATGGTAGATTGTAACTTTATTTTATAGATTATTGATTAAGATTCTTTAAATAAACATATATTTAGATTTTAACACTATTTTTATGAGTGGGAACAATATTAGTTACCCATGTTAAATGATGGATAGGGAATATAATATGCACATCGATCATATTTTCAATCTCAACATGGATGGTTATAATATTTTTTGGATTCTAGTGCCTTATTTCTACCTATAAAGAGATTTATTAGGTTTCAATATATGTTATGCTTCATCTCTTTTATCTGAAGGGTTTCAGATTATCGTAACTCTAGGTAAAGATATCCTTGTATAACTTGAAGAGAATGATGAGTTTGTGTCTATATTATCTTGAGAAACATTTCCTAATGTTTATGTATTTAGGTTCTTTAAGAGTACCAATATTTACCTTTTCATACTCAAAATATCTAAATGTTTCTCACTGAACTTGTCCTTTAACATACCTATCATGATTATCAAATAGGTCTTCTAGAGAAACTAAACCTTTAGGAATATTATTAACTTTCAAATGAATCACTCCTTCATTCTTAATCTCATTACAAATTTATAATCCTTCAATGGCCTTAGTTGATAAAATATCAACAATATTATTTTCATCATCTTTGACATGTAACTCCCCATATGCATAAATGATACCCTAAAAGTACAAATTTATTAAAGAATACACCTTTTCAAGGAAGTATATTATTTATTCATCAAATTTAAATATTTCTAGTGTTCTAAAATGTTAGGGACATTAGACGTAGATACTATTTCAATGTTGTATTTTTATTTATCTATGCCAAAAGGATGGATCATTAGGGATGTAAAAATAACAAATACATTTGCCTTTATGTTTCCATCCATTGGAATATTTGTGATTGAAAAAATATTTGAAAATTTTAACATATTCCCATAAATGATTCCTTTAATGCCTCAACTAATCATTTTTCACTTGATATTGGTTCTTTACTTGTGTCATAATGAGTCAAGCATCACCTCATACTTTTAAGTTTTTAATTCCCATTTCTTCAAAAATTTGTAATTCCAAAAGCAAAGCTTCATATTTTATATTTTTACTTATACATTCAAACTATATATTGAAATAAAAGGGAAAAACTTATTACTTTGTTGATAAAGTGATAATTTTAGATTTGGTATTGGTTAAAGAGTAACTACTACCAAATTTAACAATTCAAAAAATTATGTTACATTCATTTCTTCTTCAAATAGCATCATAGTTCCCTAGGCCTATTTCTTCATAAATAATATGAACTTGTGGGTCTTTTAATTTTCAAACCATGAGTTTGGTCTTTGATTCAAGTTGTGTCTTTTTCTTGACCCCATTTAATGAGAATGTATCATGAGACAAATCCATCTAAATCTCCCAACCTAATTATTTATAAAATTTCTTCCTAACATATCACATGTATAAGGGATAACTACTAATAGGATAGAAATATTTATACTTTTGTATGGGAAAGAGGCCAGTACCACTTATACATCCTTGATCTAGCCAACCAAAGAGACATGCTTGGTGTCCATTGAAAAACATCAACTGAAATTTTTTATGTAGGTGAGTCCTAGATCATGAGTAACTTTGGTTAGCATGACATTATCATAGACTTCAATATTAATTATGAAATTTCATAGATTATAGCCTTAAATGGGATATATAAAATTATTATTATTTTCTAGGATTATAATTAGATACATCCATGGTATTTAATGAGGGTTTTAAGTTATAAGGTGTAGCAATAATTCCTTTACAATTATGTTTGATTGCATTAGCAATCTCTCATTTGATAAACTAGAAAAGCCTATTAAGATGGTGATGATTAGATATTAAGTATTTAGATTGGGAAATTTATATCTTGGATTTATTAACATGATCTAAGATATCATATAAAGGGATACTATGTAAAATGTGGATTTTGAATTTATAGGTGATGAAGATAAATGCACATTATATTTGGAATTGGTACTAATCTTAAGATTTTCTGGAGCATGAGTTTAAGGAGAAGTTCCTACCTTAAATTTCAATTACTTTATCTTTTCTGGAATAGGTAAGGGAGATCATCAAGGAAGGATTATAATTTTAGGAGATGCCTTGGGAACTTACTTAACTTTAGTATTTTCACTTTGGTTCACTTTTCTAACTTCATTTTTATTTTTGGATATTTATTTCAAACTTTGTGATTTTTTGAAAATTGCATAATACTTACCATTTATATCTTTGACTACATCTCATAATAATATTCTTTGGATTTATATTCCAAAATTTTATTATTGGAGTCAACACTAGGTTATTTAGTCTCATACTCATGAAAACAAGGATCTTATGTTTCAAGTTCTTCATCATCATACACAGACTTATTCCATTTATAATATTGAATTTATTAGATTAGATTAAATATCTAATATATGTTTTGTATCTTGAAACTGTTAACACTTTTTTCTTTGAGGAATATAGGTCCTTATATGGATATCCTAGTATGGAGTAGACAATTGATTTTGAGGTAATTAATTTTTAAGATAAATGATATAATTTACCAATTTTTGAAACAATTGGTCCATGATCCTATTTGAAACATTACCTTTAGACTTAAAAGAGTGTCTTTTAAATTTCCTAGCCATAACCATATCTTTCACCCATGTGGTGAATGCTTCAGTTTATTCCAATTCATGTAATATATTTATATTTAATAAGAAACCTACTTTTGGTAGTTGAGTGTTTATAAATAACCATTTATGAGTCTCTATTATGGGCTTGGTTTCCTGAGGAATCTTATTTAATAATTTTTTAAACTTATAAAAAAATACATGTATGGGTTTGTGGGCTTCCTTCTTCATCTTGGTCAATTATGTGAAGAGCGCATGTGCATCCTCAGTTATTTTGAACTAAATTTGAAAATTAGTCCTCATAGTATTCCAATTTTTAATAAAACTCAAAACAATATGATAAAAATAGGTACTCACCCCATATATGAAGATCTCTACAAATAATCTCACAATAACATATTCATGCTCAACCCCTATAATTACACATGCATAAAAAATATATAATTGTATTTATCCAGGTGTTTTTTACCATCACTTAAAACTTTGGAAAGTTATTGTGAGAACCTATAAATATTTCATTCAACTTTCATATAGATAATGACCTAATTATGTTACCTAAAAGTACATACATATTTTTAAAAAATGATTATTATGATATAATAGTCCAAAAAACAACCATAGATTAGTTTAACAAGGTACCTCTTTGTTCTCTCCTATTGAGCTTAGGACTTGTAGGTAGACTTAAAAAATTAATATTCTTTATTTTTAGGATTCAACTAAAAAATAATATTTTGTTGTAATTCAATGAAATTAGATACACCTTTGGCCTAAATTTCTATAGAAAACTTTTTCTCCACCAAAATGAAAAATATTATTAACCAAGAACACAATATGGTTTAATAAAACCATAGATCAATACTATCATAGCTTTTTAATGCTTATACAAAGAGCTTATGGTATTTGTGGGTTGCAAAAAAAATCAAAAATATGTGGCCACGATGTGCAACAAAAACTATTGGCTAGAAATTTTTTTTATGAACAAAGTTAGTAGATCATATATAATAGTGCTATGGGACATACTCCCTCTTTTATTATCAGGAGGGGATGCTTTTATTGAAAAGGAATAAAAAATACAAATGATAATTATTTACAAATATACATTTTTTTTGGTAGTTATGCATGTGTGTATAAATGGATTTCAATGAGTGAAAGATAAATAAAAAAAAAATAATAATTGTAAGATTTAGAAAAATAAAATGGAAGAAACATAAATAATTGACCAAAAGAAAACTTCAATTATATTCCATATTATTGAGATGAAAAAACAAATAACTAGTTAGTCATGGGCATTTTCCATGAAATAAAGTGAAAAAAATAACAAAATGAATCAATGAACATAAGAACTTTCATTCACAAAGACAATAGAGGCATGTAGTCCTATAATGATCTCATTTTATTAATTTATTACAACATAAAGTTTCATAATTTCCCTTTCTTTTTCTCTAAATTCATGTATCTTGTCAAAATATACAAGTTAAAAAGTCTTTTAGAGATCACATGCAAGCCTCTATTTATAACTTAGAAGGTGGTAGTTACAATGAATGATTCTAACCCTTGCCTTAGTAAACCCTCACAATAAACACTTTTCTAAAAATATAATAGCTTCCATTTTAATGTAAATTTGGCATTTACAAAGTGCAAAAATCATAATTTAAAAACTGATGAAAGTTCTTATGTCAAAATTCATTTTCAAAACTATAAAATAGAGTACACCAAAACACAATTTTAAAAACTAAAAAGTAGAGAACTTATTTTGCTCCTTGATCACTACTTCCTTCATCATAAATAACCTGAACTTCCTATTTATTTTCTTACCAAAATATTTTCTAGTATTCATCAAATTTATTCATTATTTACTTAAATTTATAGTAATTTAGACCATATAAGTGAAGTCAAAAAATGTATACTATAACTTATAGTCTATCACTAATGTGGAACACATCAAAAAATATTCAAATCTTTATTTATTTTATCAAAATTATTTTGATATCTAATTAACTTTTGAATAGACTCAAATGTGAAATTTGACCTAGGATTTGACTCTTTTTTCCATCAAATTGAACTCACTATTTATATCATTTGTAAGGAGTACCACTCTATTATTATCATGAAATCAGTAATGAGTTTCTCAATTACCTCATGTATATCATTTTTAGCCTTAGTTACAATCATCCAAAATTCTTTGAATTTTCCAAGGGATTCTTAAGCATCTAAATCTAAAACTTAATATCACCTAATATTTATATGTGATCACCTTGGAATTATTGACTTGGAATATTTTCTGTGACAAGAGATTTTGGATCTATTTTGGAGAAGGCTTATAACTTTGGCAACAATTGTTTACATTTGTTGACTTCTAATTTGTATGTAGCCATGAATTTCCTAACATAATTGAGATCTTTATTAATTAATTTGAATAAAATAACATAGTTATATTTATTTACATATTCCCTTAAAGGAGTAACTTCTATTACAATTCTTTTGTATCCCTTCCCATATGCCATATCTCCTTAATTTTTTCTCGATGTTTTGGTTTGTCAGGTGTATAGTCATATGGATGAGATTGAATTGGGTTCACCAATTTGTGGACCACCAATTCAATTTTTTAAACCTTGTATGTCAATTTATATTTGATCACTTTATCTTAGTCATAATTTTTGGAAAAAATGCCAATAGTTGTTTACACATTATTTTATCCCCTTATGAGTATCCTTGCTAAGTTGTGCCTTTGATACTTTATAATCCTCAACACCAACTTCATTTCTAAATTTTTTAAGAGGAGGGACTATAAATTTTGCATATATATCATGGCATTCATCCATGATTGTGTGAGAGACCATTTTGGGTTTCTTTGATGTGCAAGAAGTAGGAGAAGTAAGTGCATTAAATTCAATCTCGTGTGGCTCAACTATTTTCTTAATTTTCTTAATGACCCCATTCAGCTAGCCTGGAATCTCTATGTCAGGAGTCTCTTATAGATTTATTTAATCTATCTAGGTTTGAATCTCATATAAATAAATGGGAACCATAATTTATTTCTCTAATGTAAGCGTGGCATCTCCTTTATTATGTTTAGAATACTTGTGTTTGGATTTCATAGTATAAGATGAAGTGGAGTTAAAACCTTTGATGAAGGTGGAGAAGGCAAGCTAGTTAATTCTTGAAAATTTGAGTAAATTTAATTTATATAGGATTATACATGGGGATAACCAAATGAGGGTCTATGGTGATATATTAAAATGTGGCATTCTTGATCAAACCTTGAGAATTGACCAAATTTTTTGAGTGGTCTCTTAAAATGATAGAGATCCCATGAGTTAATTTTAATCCCTCCAATTGGATTTATAATTATGATATTGAGTGTATTTTTAGTTTGATCATATTTTATGGTCTCTAATTCCTTCTCCTTTTCATCTTCAATTACAAATTTTATCATACCAACACTAGAAGAAGAACCTTAAATTGAATCTTTCTCCTTTTATGGTGGTTTTTAATCCTAACCTATGTCGGTAGCCCTCAATAATGTTGGAAACCTATCATTTTATAAATTAAACCCTTTGTATTTAAGCCATGAGATAGTTCTATCCAAGGTTATATTTGTCTTATCTTATAATTATATTGATTCAGGATTACTCAAATCAACCCAAGGTAGGGGATTCCACTATGTATTTTGATCCTAATAAGTTAGGTCCACATTGTCATCATCATCATCTTTGACTTCCTTATGAATGTATACAACATTTTGGTCAATGACATGTTCCAAGGTGAAGCAAGAATAATCTATGAGACTTAATTATATCTCACCATCATAATCCATCCATAAAAATTCAAAATATTTGACATGATGGTATACAAAATAGATATTATTCCTAATGACTCCTCTGACATCAAAATATGGTCTATTGTGAAAAGGTTGAAGAGTTACCTGAGTCATCTTTGAAAAAAATACATTTTATTTAAAGAGTGATAATAAATTATATTCTCCCAATAGTGATCAGGAAATGAACCCATGCTTTATGATTACTAGATAAGATCTTGTGTATTTTTTATAGCTAACATATTACTCCATCAAGGCCCATGTGTCATAAAAATTTGGTAGCATATAAAGGGAATTCTCAAATCCACAAAATTTTATATAAGATAAAGTGTGGAGTTTTATGAACCAAACACCCCATTTGGATATCTCAATGGTAGATATAATGAACAATCTAAAATTGTATGGATTTATCTCAACGTATTAATGACATAATGTATAAAGGCATCATGAACCCTACAAAAATGTTTAAAACTATCATCTAATGCAAGTTATGGGAAAAATTATAGATATGTGTTGATGAAATATTCACATATAGTTTAACCCACTATATATCCTCTTATGATTAATTACATAGACTAGATATAAATTCATAAATAAGTTCCTTATTTGATGCACTTCACACATTTGCTTATGGTCACTAATTAATTATTCCCATTTGATGAATTTTTTTATCTTGTGTATGATTCAAATGTGTTTGGATATTCACTCATTAAAATATTTTGTGATAGGGTTCCCAACCACTCTATTTATAAGTGTAATGATGTCATTAATCTCCATATTTAAATCAAAGCATGGGATAATATTAGGCAACCTAGTGGAGGCTATTTTTGGATTTACAAGCCAGTGTTTATTCAATGACTTTGAATAAGAAACTATATTTTTCTCCCATAAATTTTGATAAGTTTTGGGGGAGATATCAATAAAATAATCATGATTAGGTAATAACAACATGTGTTTGATATACTTTGCACCAATATGGAGAGCATATTCATATTTTGAATTTTTAACCTCTCTATTTTCTCTATCATAATAATTTTCCATAGTTAACAAGGGTTTAGGACATTGAATTAAGGTTGGGAAAGTTGAATTTTGAGGTAATCCCTATCATATATACTCTAAATATAATTATACTTATGATCAACATTGATCCTTTTCTATAAATTACACAAATTTATATGACCTAGATTTGTGGAAATGATTTGATCAGTATTTAGCTCAAAATTAGATTGGGATGACCCTTTGAAATTGATATTTCATGCTACATTTCCTTTTTAGATATATATACATGTGTTTTTGAAGGTGATATATCTAATGGAATAAGTCATGCTAGGAAAGGTATAAACTAGGGGTTGGATAGAAATCAATAGTTTATGATGGCTATCTAGCAATAAGTGGATTTAGGTGGCTATATGGTAGTCATCATAGTCTAACAAACTACTAGTATCACTATGGGTTTTGGTGTATTTTTTGGTAGTTGATAGGTTTTAGTGTTTTTTTGGTAATCGATAGTGTCTAATAGGCTATTGGTAGTGTTGTTTGCTCCAATCTATTCCTTATCACAAAACACCCATGGTATTGGGAATTACATGAAAATGGGAAAGTGGAGACAACTATATAATTTCATCCTTCATTTTAGGACTAATTTATGATCATCCCATAACATTATTGTGGATATTATAATTCACAAATAGAATCTACATGAATAGTCTCAAAGAGATGGACTATTACTATTGACTATTTTGACTACAAGTCAAAATAGGTTAACCCCATAAAGTTGAAAACTTGTATAGTGGTCTACTAGGGTATTATATGGTGTGTCATAGTCTTATTTTATGTTTTTTAATGTGTCATTTACATTGGTCATTTTTATCTTTAGGCTTATACCATTTAAGGGTCATAAATGAAGGTGGTATGGTTTTAATTTGTGTACAAGTGTTATAAAATATATTTAAACATCTAATGTGTTAGATTAATTATTATTAATGTCATTCATATCTGAAACTTGTAGGTTCCTAACTAAAATCAAGAAAATAAGTGAAAAATAAGGAGTTTTGGTAGTTTTATGGCCTATATAGGAGAGTGGTGCATAATAAAATCTTATGGAATGGACCTTCATCTTCCCTAAATTAATTTCCATGATTTATCTACTTTGGAAACATAAAAAATGGCTAAAAACCATTCTAATTCTCCATCACTCCACTAGCATGCAAATCTGATCAACAAATCTTCTTATGGTATGACTAGTAGAAGATGTTCTAGGTCAAATGTTCTTAGTGTTAGATATTATAATTGGTCTAATTTATTGTCTTAATATTATTTCAAATATGGTATTATATGGTGTGTCATAGTCTTATTTTATGTTTTTTAATGTGTCATTTACATTGGTCATTTTTATCTTTAGGCTTATGCCATTTAGGGGTCATAAATGAAGGTGGTATGGTTTTAATTTGTGTACAAGTGTTATAAAATATATTTAAACATCTAATGTGTTATATTAATTATTATTAATATCATTCATATCTGAAATGTGTAGGTTCCTAACTAAAATCAAGAAAATAAGTGAAAAATAAGGAGTTTTGGTAGTTGTATGGCCTACATAGGAGAGTGGTGCATAATAAAATCTTATGGAATGGACATTCATCTTCCATAAATTAGTTTCCATGATTTATCTACTTTGGAAGCATAAAAAATGGCTAAAAACCATTCTAATTCTCCATCACTCCACTAGCATGCAAATTTGATCAACAAATCTTCTTATGGTATGACTAGTAGAAGATGTTCCAGGTCAAATGTTCTGAGTGTTAGATATTATAATTGGTCTTATTTATTGTCTAAATATGATTTCAAATATTGTATTTCTATGCTTTATGAACTGCGCTTTATAAGTTAATTATCTCATTTTGCATTTTGAACCCCATACCCTATAGGTTTTCCTCTTATATGAGCAAGTTTGTACAACCCAATTGTTGAAATTGCTTATAGAGGATGAAAAATTAATTTTTTCATGGTTTCCATATTTGGTTTCATTTTCGGAAGTGATTTTATGGGCCAAACATCTTAAGTTACTGGTAAGACCACCATTGTTATGTTGTAAATAAATTTTCACCATTTGTAGAGGTTTCACATTTTTATAGTGGCTTAAAATGAATGTGATGTGTTATATTAATGTATTTCATGTCATGAAAATAACCTTATTTCCAATATCACTCTCCAAGGATAATGTTATGGTGGTCATAGTCAAAGAAAATGGTACATAGTTGAGTTTCCTACAAGTATTCACTCATAGTTAGATATATGAAATCTTTTCTAGAATCTATGGAGATGTAATGAATAGTTCTAAGGTGTTGATCATACTCTTGTAACATGAGAAGCTAATACATGTATCTCAAATGGCATCTGAATAAGTATGATAACTATTTCAAGCCATAAACATAGTCTTCTACCATTGATGAACATATATAGGTACCCTACAACAAAGTAGTCATGATGAAATGAGAATATTATAGATAGTTTTAGGTCCATGGTGGAAGGATCCAATTGAGGAAATTTTTGAGGTGTAAGGTTGGTTGTAAGGCCACAACCATGCACATTGTTTATGACTTACTTCCACTTCCCTATGTACTAAAATTTCCATCTATAGGTGGCTCTCATAGAGATTTAAAAAGTGTTACACAAAGGTATTTAGACATATTTAAAACCTTCCTTAAGACCCTAAAGTGTTGAGGATGCCATAAAAATAAAAAAATTAGTTCATGTTGTGAAAGGTAAACTTGAGGGTCATATGTATTTGTAGAGATGAGTTTAAGAGACTACTTACCTTAAAATCTCCAAACAGAGGTCTTATCATTTTTTTTATCTTTTCATGTTAGATTATCTTGGGGTATAGATTGGTATAAATGTTTCCATGATATATACCTATCATATAAGAAATTATTGAGTAATAAATTTTGTTTTAATAATAATATAAGTATATTATATAAGGTATTTTATTTTATTTACTCCTTTACTATAAAACATTAGTATTTTCTTTAACGC
Organism: Torreya grandis; assembly: GCA_037957365.1. Taxonomy (NCBI): domain Eukaryota; kingdom Viridiplantae; phylum Streptophyta; class Pinopsida; order Cupressales; family Taxaceae; genus Torreya; species Torreya grandis. The sequence continues at coordinate 1,604,397 of JARHVA010001605.1, read as the reverse complement.
TTTGTGTTTAGTAGATTATATGATGTAACAAGTGCATGAAATTTTCATAACTCATAGCAAGAGTGGACTCATTTAGTTTGAGATAACATATAATAATTCATGTGATATTAAATTAGATAATCAATCAAGTTGAGGGGCATGTCACCACCTACAGGTCCCTTTTTAGGTTACAAAGTGATAGCTACAACTTGACTGTAGCAGGATAATGAATGAGAAACATGACTATTTTAGTGTGATAATCTGTATATTATGGTATGAATGTGTTAAAATATGGAATGGGACTTATGTATAAAACTTTATATTTAAAACATAAAGGCACCACTTTCAAAGTTTCTTTTGCTCCTAGGAAGGACACCTACAGTCTGACTGTAGGTAGTCATGGTGAATGAAAGGTGTGATCCTAAAAATACATATTTATACCCATGAAAATATAGGATAGGTAAAAATAATACCAAGAGAGACTTTAATAGGAGATAAAATGTTATATAATGTAAATACACCCTATAGGTATCTCTCCTTTATGAATAAACACATAGTCACAGAGTCTGCTATAGCAAAGTTGACTAGACCTGGTCAGGAAAAGATGGATGGAATGAGGGGGAAAACATAGATATTCATGAATGGGGATATTATAATTCCTCAATTGTGATGATTAAATTATCATGAGATGTTAAAGGTATGGAAACAATGTAAAAACTAAGCTTAGGCCTTAACCTATAGCCAAACTTGTAATTCCTCTAAAGTCAAGGTTACATAGAGTTTGTCTTTGATGCTTGGAGTATTTGAAGGTGTTATGATTATGTTATAACCATAAAATTTGTTACATAGTACTTTAATTACTTAATTTATCTCCCCATGTCATTTTTTTTCCTAAGTAGACAAGGGAGATATCCTATGTTTTATCTTAGATAAAGGGTACTCCAGACAGTCAAGTCTATAGGCTTGAGAAGTGGATGATGAAAGAAAGATGATTAGAGGATTTGAGATTTTAAAAAAAATATGGTTATATTTTTATTAAACATGGATATTCATGTTTGAATCCTCAATACACAAATAAGGTAAATACAGATATATTTAGACCCTGAGTGTAAGCTAGACCTGTTAGGCCTAAAGCAAAAGGGGTTATAATACCACTTCTAATGATAGATTAGTACTGAGAAACATTTTATAAAATTAATGAACATTTTATAACATTAATTAATATTTATAAGGTTGGCAAAAACCTTTTTTTTAAGATAAATCCCAAAGAGAGGTCAACTTTGGCTTAGACCAATTCAAGATTGCACAGAATGTAGGAAAAAACTCAAGAAGGCAACTTTAAAGGCTCACACCTATATGGAAATCTAGCATGTAATATTGAGGATTTGGTATATGTTATATAGGGTATTGAAAAAAAAATTATTGAAATTTTTTTAGAGTTTGGATGTCACAACTTTATGAATAATCCTTAGAGGTCAAAATTGCTCTAAACCCTCCAAAACCCTTGATAATGACTTGATGAGAAATATAAATAAGGAAAGGAATATAAGAGGGGTATTTTTAATGGGAAATAACTTTTAAATTTTATAGGAATACCTATAGGTCATTTCCATAAATTTGACTTCCACCCTACTTGTACCGATAGGGCACATAACTAGTTTCTTTGATAGTTTTTGATGTTTTATAGGTTCAAAGGAGAGTCAAGAGATGTATATCACTTGGAGAGATATATTGGGACTTAATTTAACTTAAAATTATGATTTATTACATTATATAAATAAGTACCTCTAATAAAACCTTCATCTTAACCAGTCCAAACTAGCTTAGTGAACAAATAATGATCACCAAGTGAGAAGATGAAAACTCCAATTTGGAGGCCTTTTGAGATTTGTATGATGAATAGAAGGGTGTGAGGATTATTTAAAATTTTAAAATCACCTTATTTATTCATTATATTATAAAAATTAAGACCATATTAGTGCCAAGTGTGAAGGATAAGTAGAAGAAGGGTGATTGTGACTATAAGTAGTGATAACTCATGTCCAAAATAATATCAATGATTAGGGAAACAAAAAATACATTTTGGAGAATGTTTATAACCCCCTATTAATATTTAAATAATCTCATATATCCATATTCTACTATGGAGTGGTTCAAAGAAGGCCAAATGATGAAGTTAGTTTTTAAGCAAGCAATTGAAGAGTCATACATTGAGTTCAGGGAGTTTCATGCCTTTTAGGGATATTTGTCCAAGTAGACATTGCATGGTATATATCATAATTAATTATTATATATATTTAAATCTTTCTCTTAAATTTACACATGTTTTTGTGATTCTTGGACTTCATTCTTCTCTCTCCTCTCTCACATTCTATAATTACTGACCATTTTGGCTCTTGTAGACTAATTTCACACCATGTATGGAAAAGCCCTACTAGTTTGATGTTGTACTTTTCATTTTAAAAATAAAATAAAATATAGCTTGATTTCATATATCATATTTTCAAAGTGTGTGAAGATATGTATAGTGAATAGTTTATAAATATACATATATCATTGCCTTCTCTCAATCCTTCCATGTTGATGCAAGTTATTCCACTCTATTAGGTCATATGAAGTGTTTTCAAGTGTATGGGTTTATTTTTAAGTGTAAAATTAACCTTATTTTTTTAAAATTATCTATTTCCCACTTACCTTAAGTATCCCTCATGTATATCACCTCCATATTGAAGTACTAATTTTAGAGAATTCTAAGACTTTGAAGCTAGTGTTGTAGATCTTAATTCTTAGTGAAAGAAGTATGATGGTCTTGTGAAAATACTTATTGTGTATCACCCCATTATATTATATTTATTTAATTCACAATTATATCCCTTTTCCCATAAGTAAATATTTAGTGTATGTGATAAGTACTTCAAGGGAAATTCAGGGAGATAGCCCTTAAACCTAGAGGTTTACTTATAATATAAGTAAACCCACATACCTAGAAGTATTCCCATGTTTAAAAAATTTGGAGGAGGCTTGAAAAATATCCTCTAGGGTGAAATATTTGGTGACAATAGTTATGTCATGCCTGGTGGGACCAAGGTCCAAGAGAGAGGAAAGATTATTGGTGCATGTTTCCTCTAATTAGTTTTTTGAAGTAAGAAAGATAATACCAATAGTGACTCCAAATGAAATATTATGGTTGTAATTAGCCCATTTATCTTTTTTTTAATGTTTTTATCAGTTATTATATCTCATTTAACCTATGATGTTGATATGAATAACTATGGTGAATACCCCTACTATGAACCTCCCTCTCAACCTTGTTATGAACCATGTTATACCCCTCAACAGTCCTATAAAAATGGCTATCAATACTATGATCCATGGAAACCATATGGTCCTCCATTTACCTATCTAAATAGAACTCATGTTGTTGGAAAACCCTATTAAGAAGTCTACTAGGAAACCTATCAAGAAGTGCCTTCCTACTAATCTGAATACAACCCTTATCAACCATATCATGATGTGTATCAACCTCAAGAGGATTCTTATGAGTCTTATCATGAGGAATCAAATGATCCCATTTATTTTACACAAATATAATATAAGATAAGATATTAATTCTTAGAAACTCAAATCCAAAAACATAGAATTGGCATTAATCCCCATCATTACCCTCCTCTTCCTCCATCATCCCCATCTCATGTCAAATCCTTCTTGGCAATCATACTAGATCTACTAGATAGTGAAGATAATATGGGAATATGGGATAATGAGTTTGATTGGATTCCTAATCATCTCATGGAATTTTTAATAAGTTATTTCCAAATATGGATGAGTGCATGGGATGTGGTTGAAGATGAAACTAAATGGGATATTCAAGGGTAGCTATACTTGGCAAAGAAATGTCTTCAATTCTCAATAAATAGACTAAGGATGTGGGAGGACAAAGAGGATAAAAGTGAACCTATTTTTTTTGGATATCCTCGAGGAGGATATTATAAAGATAATAATTTTTTCCAATAATGCACCTTTCCTTTTAACTAGCCTAAAATGTCACTTCCCCATGAGCTTACTCAAGATTTCATTTTTCCTAAATCCATTCATGATCCCTCTCCACATCTCATACCCCATATACATATCATGAGCCTATAAATAAACCTCCCACATCATCCCTTCTTGATAAAGATCCCATTTTGAGAGAAGCAAGTGAAGAGGAATAACCCAACCTATATTTTATCAATAAGATGGCATGAGTAGCTATGAAGAGGAAATAACCATAGGGACTCCCCTTGGTGAACACAAATGTAACTCTACCTTATTTAATGAGGATAATTACATTTAAGATCCTATTGTATCTATCCATGTATAATTTGATGAAAACATGAATGAAGAGGTGCTTAATAAGGACCTTATACCTATTGCCCATGATGAAACGATCCTTAAACATTGAATTCATGAGAAGGATAACCTATGGTATAAGTTTCATGCCTTAAATCAAGAGTTTGAGAATCTTGGTGAGTCAACATCTTCTCCAAAGAAGGACACACCTAATCATGAGGTTGTTGGGAATCATAACAAGATTGAAGTTGAGTGTGCTATCAAGAATAAAGGTGAACTTCAAGTCACTATTCAATATGCTACAGTCATAAAGGATATTATCCTTAAATAACCCTCAATACCTCATCCTAATATTGAACCTCCTTTAGATGCATTAGATCATAAGGAAGACCAATTGATGACCTTATACATAAAAAAGAGAAAGTTGAAGAGGTAGTGATTCTAGATGATAAGAAGGGTAAGGATGATTAATAGTAGCAAATGAAACTTTTTTGACATCTTGAGGAACTTTGAAAAATTGAGGGATAAGTACATGAGAAAGTGGAGAAAGATTTTTCCATAGAGGAAATGACCAAGATTGGGTGGACTATGTAGAGCTCCTTGATGAATATGAAGAGCTTGCAACTAAAAGGAAACCTAATCTTATTGAGAGCACCATATAATTTAAGAAGGTGTGTCTTATTGAACCACCATCAAATGTTGTAGTTAAGGAGTCCTATGATAAATTTGAGGCTATTTAGATACAAGTGGGGTTCATTTATATAGCTAATTTGGTTATAGATATATTGATTTCATTAAACATCTTGTTAATGAGGTTGGAAAGTATCATGAAGAAATTGGAGATACCAAAAACAAGGCCTAAAAGTCTATAGACTTCATTCACTCCATTCCATAAATAAAGAAAATTTTTAAACTTCCCCTTTGACCTAGCAGGATTTATTTTCTCAGGCTAGTTTGTGTTTGAGTTAGTTAGTTTGGTTTGTGTGTGTGTGTGTGTGTTTCATAAGTGCTCCAAAGCACATGTGTGTGGTTTATTATTTTGTGTGTTGTTCTTGTTGTTTTATTTTGTTTGGTCTATTTCCAAAGGAAAATTAAGTGTCATGTCTATTTATAGGTGACTCAATATCCCAATGGATGGGAGAAGGATATTGGTCTTGGGCATAACAAGCATACCACCCATGTAAATCACCAATAATGTTGAATATTTTGACCATAAGTCAAAATCAGTCAACCCCCTATAGTCAAAAATTTGTATAGGAGTCTATTAGGGTCATATAGGGTGTTTCATCATCTTATTTGATGTTATTTAATGTGTCATTTACATTAGTCATTTTCATCTTTAGGCCTATGTCACTTAAGGGTCATAAATTAATATGGTACAATTTTAATTGGTGTACAAGTTTTATAAACTCTCTTTTAAAGTAAAATATGCCATATTATTTGTCTTTAATGTTAGTCCTATCTAAAACTTGTAGGTTCCCTACTAAAATTAGGAAAATAGGTGAAAAAGAAGGATTTTTGGAAGTTATACAACCTATAAAGGAGAGTGGCACATGTTAAAAGCTTAATAAATGTCCTTTTAGTTTCCCTAACTTCATTTACATTATTTATATACTTTTGAATCATTAAAAAAGGTTGAAAAACATTCTACTCCTCCATTGCTCCACTAGACATAAAACTAGTCAATAGGTCTTTTGATGGTACGAACAGTAGAAGAAATTACAAGTCAAATTTTCTTGGTGGTAGATATTAAACTTGGTCTACTTAATTTTCATATTATGAGTTCAATGATTGGGTTCCTATGATTTTTAAACCATCATTTATAAGTTAACTATCTCATTTTACATGTTAAACTTCATAGCCTACAATTTTTCCTCTTATATAAGTAGGTTCATACAATCCAATTATTAAAATTACCTCTAGAAGATGTATACTTCCTTATTTCATGGTTTTCATATTTGGTTTCATGTTTTTAAGTGATTTTATGGGGCAAACATCTTAAGTTTTAGGTAAAACCACCATTGCTATGTTGCAGATAGGTTTTCACCATTTATAGAGGTTTCACATCCTTCTAGTAGATTAAGATGAATGTGATATGTTATATTTAATGTTTTTCATGTCATGTAAATAAAATTACTTCAAATATCACTCTCCAAGGATAATTTCATGGTGGTGATAGTCAAATAACATGACACAAAGTCAAGTTTCCTAGAAGTGTTCACTCATAGTCACATGTATGAAAGCTTGTCTAGAATACACGAAGAGGAAATGAATATTTATAAGGTTTTGATCATACTCTTATAACATGAAAAATTAATCCAAGTCTCTCAAATGGTATCTTATTGAGTATGATAACCAGTTCAAGCCATAAACATAGTCTTTTACCATCAATGAACATATATAGGTGACCTACAATAGAGTAGTCATGTTGAAATGAGAATATTAGATCTAGTTTTAGGTCCTTCATGGTGGAAAGGATTTAATTGATGAATTTTTTTAGGTACAAGACTAGTTTTAAGGCCTTGACCATGCACATTGGTGATGACTTACTTCTACTACCCTATGTACTAAAATGTCCACCTACATGTG